>CM062289.1:22835532-23260408 GCA_031216915.1 Pictodentalium vernedei
CTGCGTTGTGTCCTTGGGTAAGACACTTCATCTCCATTGCCGGCGTGGGGGCACGATGACGCCGTGTACTGAGGTGTACTGCACGTCGATGGTGCGCATGTCTTCAACCAATCTAGCCTTGCCTGTGCTGCAGTGCGGAGTTGCGATGTTGGGGAGCTGGCAGTTGCTCGGTGGTTCTCTCCGGTATTCCGGCTTCCTCCACCCGTAAAACTGTCACGGTCATGATTAGCCATTGTGCTTATGTGCCCTTAAACATCAATAAATAAATAAATAACAGTTCAGATTAATGACATGCAAACAAATACAATATAAATTTGGAAAATGGCTGAGTAGCTCATTTTTGTAACTTGAGATTATATTGAATAACTTAACCCTTTACCTAACCTGAAAAGCAGACGACACTTGCAAAAATAATTCTTGAATAACTAATTTTTTTCATTTTTTGTCTCAAAAACATAGGTTATGACCCCTCGAACATATTTTGTCTCAAAAACATAGGTTATGACCCCTCGTTGGAACGAGGGGTCATAACCTATGTTTTTGAGACAAAAAATGAAAAAAATAATGAAAATTAATTGGCGATTTTTGAGAATAGCGCTGGCCGGTTTTGACCGTTACGTTAGGTAAAGGGTTAACCGGAGAGCCCATAGTACCCACATAAGACTTTTTAAACTGTAGTGAATACCGAGTAGGACTGTAAATCCACCCCCCCCCCTTCCCCCCACGGTGGTAGTAGGAGTTTTGCCAACCGAACGGTAGGGGATCAACTGGAAATCTTGAAGAGGACACCCCCCCCCCCCGCACCACCACCACCACCACCATCCGAGACGCTTTAGCGACGTCCTTAAAGAAAATTCTCGAGGAATAGTACAACTGACCGACGAGTCACAGGTTGAGGGTAGGCACATGACTAAACCTCTCAGGATTTACGTCGCTGATCGTTCTTCTACTTCAAAACACACATCTTGAGCGTCTTCCGTCGCATTCGTCAACTCAATGCAGCGTTTCTCTCTTCGCTATGCTCAATACATGTTTCGAGCATAGCAAGGGAGACAAGACTGCTTGGATTTGTGTGGCAGTGTTATATTGAAGGGAGACAACACTGTTTGCAGTTGGGTGACAGTGTAAAATCGAACATATTGAAGGGAGAGAAGACTGCGTGGAGTTGGGTGGCAGTGTTATATCGAAGGGAGACAATACTGCTTGGAGTTGGATGGCAGTGTTATATCGAAGTGAGACAACACTAATCGGCATTCGGTGGCAGTGTTATATCGAACATATTGAAGGAAGACAATACTACTTGGAGTTGGGTGACAGTGTTATATCAAAGGGGGACAACACTGTTTGGAGTTGGGCGGCAGTGTTATATTTAACATACTGAAGGGAGAGAAGACTGCACGGAGTTGGGTGGCAGTGTTATATCAAAGGGAGGCAACACTTTGGAGTTCGGTGGCAGTGTTATATCGAACATATTGAAGGGAGACAAGACTGCGTGGAGTTGAGTGACAGTGTTATATTGAAGGGAGACAATACTGTTTGGAGTTAGGTGTCAGTGTTATATGGAACATACGGAAGGGAATGAAGACTGTTTGGTGTTGGGTGGCAGTGTTATATTGAACATACTGAAGGGATAGAAGACTACTTGGTGGTGTGTGGCAGTGTTATATCGAACATACAGAAGGGAGTGAAGACTGCTTGGTGTTAGGTGGCAGTGTTATATTGAACATATTGAAGGAATAGAAGACTACTTGGTGGTGGGTGGCAGTGTTATATCAAACATACCGAAGGGAGAGAAGACTGCTTGGAATTGAGTAGCAGTGTTATATCAAACATATCGAAGGGAGAGAAGACTGCTTGGAGTTGGGTGGCAGTGTTATATCAAACATACCGAAGGGAGAGAAGACTGCTTGGAGTTGGGTGGCAGTGTTATATCAAACATATCGAAGGGAGAGAAGACTGCTTGGAGTTGGGTGGCAGTGTTATATCAAACATACCGAAGGGAGAGAAGACTGCTTGGAGTTGGGTGGCAGTGTTATATCAAACATATCGAAGGGAGAGAAGACTGCTTGGAGTTGGGTGGCAGTGTTATGTCAAACATATCAAAGGGAGAGAAGACTGCTTGGAGTTGGGTGGCAGTGTTATATCAAACATATCCAAGGGAGAGAAGATTGCTTGGAGTTGGGTGGCAGTGTTATATTAAACATATCGAAGGGAGAGAAGACTGCTTTGAGGTGGGTGGCAGTGTTATATCAAACATATCGAAGGGAGAGAAGACTGCTTGGAATTGAGTGGCAGTGTTAAATCGAACATATCAAAGGGATAGAAGACTGCTTGGAGTTGGGTGGCAGTGTTATATCGAACATACCGATGGGAGAGAAGACTGCTTGCAGTAGGGTGGCAGTGTTCTATCAAACATATCGAGGGAGAAAAGACTGCCTGGAGTTGGGTGTCAGTGTTATATCAAACATATCGATGGGATAGAAGACTGCTTGGAGTTGGGTGGTAGTGTTATATCGAACATATCGGAGGGATAGAAGACTGCTTGGAATTGGGTAGCAGTGTTATATCAAACATATCGATGAGATAGAAGACTGCTTGGAGTTGGGTGGCAGTGTTATATCAAACATATCGATGGGATAGAAGACTGCTTGGAGTTGGGTGGCAGTGTTATATCGAACATATCAAAGGGATAGAAGACTGCTTGGAATTGAGTAGCAGTGTTATATCAAACATATCGAAGGGATCGAAGACTGCTTGGAGTTGGGTGGCAGTATTATATCGAACATACCGATGGGAGAGAAGACTGCTTGCAGTTGGGTGACAGTGTAAAATCGAACATATCGAAGGGAGAGAAGACTGCTTGGAGTTGAGTGACAGTGTTATATCGAACATACTGAAGGAAGACAACACTGTTTGGAGTTGGATGGCAGTTTTATATCATACATATCGAATGGATAGAAGCCTACTGGCAGTTGGGTGGCAGCGTTATATCGAATATACCAAAGGGATAGAGACTGCCTGGAGTTGGGTGGCAGTGTTATATCGAACATATCGATGGGATAGAAGACTACTCGGAGTTGGTTGGGAGCGTTATATTGAACATATCGAAGGGAGAGAAGACTGCTTGGGGTTGGGTGACAGTGTTGTATTGAACATACCGAAGGGAGAGAAGACTCCTTGGAGTTGGGTGGCAGTGTTATATCGAACATACTGAAGGGAGAGAAGACCCCTTGAAGTTGGGTGGCGATGTTATATCTAACATATCGAAGGGATAGAAGACTTCTTGGAGTTGGGTGGCAGTGTTATATCGAACATATCGAAGGGATAGAAGACTACTTGGAGTTGGGTGGCAGTGTTATATCGAACATACCGAGGGGAGAGAAGACTACTTGGAGTTGGGTGACAGTGTTATATCGAACATATTGAAGGGCAGACAAGACTGCTTGGAGTTGGGTGGCAGTGTTATATCAAACATTCTGAAGGGAGAGAAGATGGCTTGAAGTTGGGTGGCAGTGGCATATCGAACGTATCAAAGAGAGAGAAGGCTGCTTGGAGTTGGATGGCAGTGTTATGTGGAACATATCGAAGGCTAGGCAAGACGGCTTGGAGTTGGGTGGCAGTGTTATATCGAACATACCGAAGGTAGACAACACTGTTTGGAGTTGGCTGGCAGTGTTATATCAAACATGTCGAAGGGATAGAAGACTACTTGGGAGTTGGGTGGCAGTGTTATATCCAGCAAATCGAAGGGAGAGAAGACTGCTTAGAGTTTGGTGGCAGTGTTATATCAAACATATCAAAGTAGAGACAAGACTGCTTGGAGATGGATGGCAGTGTTGTATCGAAGGGGAGACAATACTGCTTAGAGGTGGGTGGCAGTGAGTGTTATATCGACGGGAGATAACTCTGCTTGGAGTTGGGTGGCAGTGTTATATCGAACATACCGATCGGAGAGAAGACTACTTGGAGTTGGGTGACAGTGTTATATCGAACATATTGAAGGTCAGCCAAGACTGCTTGGAGTTGGGTGGCAGTGTTATATCAAACATATCGAAGGGAGAGAAGACTACTTAGAGTTTGGTGGCAGTGTTATATCAAACATATCGAAGGGAGAGAAGACTGCTTGGAGTTGGGTGGCAGTGTTATATCAAACATACCGAAGGGAGAGAAGACTGCTTGGAGTTGGGTGGCAGTGTTATATCAAACATATCGAAGGGAGAGAAGACTGCTTGGAGTTTGGTGGCAGTGTTATATCAAACATACCGAAGGGAGAGAAGACTGCTTGGAGTTGGGTGGCAGTGTTATATCAAACATATCGAAGGGAGAGAAGACTGCTTGGAGATGGATGGCAGTGTTGTATCAAAGGGGAGACAATACTGCTTAGAGGTGGGTGGCAGTGTTATATCAAACATACCGAAGGGAGAGAAGACTGCTTGGAATTGAGTAGCAGTGTTATATCAAACATATCGAAGGGAGAGAAGACTGCTTGGAGTTGGGTGGCAGTGTTATATCAAACATACCGAAGGGAGAGAAGACTGCTTGGAGTTTGGTGGCAGTGTTATATAAAACATATCGAAGGGAGAGAAGACTGCTTGGAGTTAGGTGGCAGTGTTATATCAAACATATCGAAGGGAGAGAAGACTGCTTGGAGTTGGGTGGCAGTGTTATATCAAACATATCGATGGGATAGAAGACTGCTTGGAGTTGGGTGGCAGTGTTATATCAAACATATCGATGGGATAGAAGACTGCTTGGAGTTGGGTGGCAGTGTTATATCAAACATACCGAAGGGAGAGAAGACTGCTTGGAGTTGGGTGGCAGTGTTATATAAAACATATCGAAGGGAGAGAAGACTGCTTGGAGTTAGGTGGCAGTGTTATATCAAACATATCGAAGGGAGAGAAGACTGCTTGGAGTTGGGTGGCAGTGTTATATCAAACATATCGAAGGGAGAGAAGACTGCTTGGAGTTGGGTGGCAGTGTTATATCAAACATACCGAAGGGAGAGAAGACTGCTTGGAGTTGGGTGACAGTGTTATATAAAACATATCGAAGGGAGAGAAGACTGCTTGGAGTTAGGTGGCAGTGTTATATCAAACATATCGAAGGGAGAGAAGACTGCTTGGAGTTGGGTGGCAGTGTTATATCAAACATATCGATGGGATAGAAGACTGCTTGGAGTTGGGTGGCAGTGTTATATCAAACGTATCGAAGGGATAGAAGACTGCTTGGAGTTGGGTGGCAGTGTTATATCGAACATATCGAAGGGATAGAAGACTGCTTGGAATTGAGTAGCAGTGCTATATCAAACATATCGAAGGGATAGAAGACTGCTTGGAGTTGGTTGGCAGTGTTATATCGAACATATCGAAGGGATAGAAGACTGTTTGGAATTGAGTAGCAGTGTTATATCAAACATATCGAAGGGATAGAAGACTGCTTGGAGTTGGGTGGCAGTATTATATCGAACATACCGATGGGAGAGAAGACTGCTTGCAGTTGGGTGGCAGTGTTCTATCAAACATATCGAGGGAGAGAAGACTGCTTGGAGTTGAGTGGCAGTGTTATATTGAACATATCGAAGGGAGAGAAGACTGCTTGGAGTTGAGTGACAGTGTTATATCGAACATACTGAAGGAAGACAACACTGTTTGGAGTTGGGTGGCTGTTTTATATCATTCATATCGAATGGATAGAAGCCTACTGGCAGTTGGGTGGCAGTGTTATATCGAATATACCAAAGGGATAGAGACTGCTTGGAGTTGGGTGGCAGTGTTATATCGAACATATCGATGGGATAGAAGACTACTCGGAGTTGGGTGGGAGCGTTATATTGAACATATCGAAGGGAGAGAAGACTGCTTGGGGTTGGGAGACAGTGTTGTATTGAACATACCGAAGGGAGAGAAGACTCCTTGGAGTTGGGTGGCAGTGTTATATCGAACATACTGAAGGGAGAGAAGACTCCTTGGAGTTGGGTGGCGATGTTATATCTAATATATCGAAGGGATAGAAGACTACTTGGAGTTGGGTGGCAGTGTTATATCGAACATATCGAAGGGATAGAAGACTACTTGGAGTTGGGTGGCAGTGTTATATCGAACATACCGAAGGGAGAGAAGACTACTTGGAGTTGGGTGACAGTGTTGTATCGAACATATTGAAGGGCAGACAAGACTGCTTGGAGTTGGGTGGCAGTGTTATATCAAACATTCCGAAGGGAGAGAAGATGGCTTGGAGTTGGGTGGCAGTGGCATATCGAACGTATCAAAGAGAGAGAAGGCTGCTTGGAGTTGGGTGGCAGTGTTATATCGAACATATCGAAGGTAGACAACACTGTTTGGAGTTGGCTGGCAGTGTTATATCAAACATGTCGAAGGGATAGAAGACTACTTGGGAGTTGGGTGGCAGTGTTATATCCAGCAAATCGAAGGGAGAGAAGACTGCTTAGAGTTGGGTTGCAGTGTTATATCGAACATACCGATTGGAGAGAAGACTACTTGGAGTTGGGTGACAGTGTTATATCGAACATATTGATGGGCAGACGACAAGACTGCTTGGAGTTGGGTGGCAGTGTTATATCAAACATATCGAAGGGAGAGGAGACTGCTTAGAGTTTGGTGGCAGTGTTATATCGAACATATCAAAGTGGCGACAAGACTGCTTGGAGATGGATGGCAGTGTTGTATCAAAGGGGAGACAATACTGCTTAGAGGTGGGTGGCAGTGAGTGTTATATCGATGGGAGATAACTCTGCTTGGATCGAACACATCAAAGGGAGAGAAGACTGCTTGGATTTGGGTGGCAGTTTTATATAGAACATATCGAAGGGGTATAAGACTGCTTGGACTTTGGACCCGAGTACCAAGGAAATGGCATTCCAATTGATCCACTTTCAAACTTTCTTCCACAGTGTCGAACCACAATAGATACCGCCTGATGTGACTTGGTATTTCAGTTCTCTACAGCCGGCACTTCAGTGCAGTATATATTGTTTTTTCTACAATATTCAAAGAGATGTCTTTAGATTTGTATAATTTGGACACAACGGAAAATACGGATCCCACTTGTGGCCTGGTGGGAGAGAAAAGCACGGTATTTTCTCCATCTCGCCATCTGTTTTAGGTTTCAGCCCCACACTTGTCAATACAGTTTACAGCCTCTTGTAATAGCTCTCCACCATAATTATAGGTTTTCACATCCTTGTGATAAAGTTTCTTAGTTTTCCAGTTTTCAAGCAAAAATCCTAGTAAAATGTAAATTACACATGTCGTTCAAACTGTTTGAGTGCTATAAGCCATTATCGTGGCTCTATTGTAAATTGCTAAAAGTTTGTTTGCTTAGCAATAAATGTTTATATAAAATTGTTTTGTTACCATTTGTTGGAGAGTGCCGACAGGTACTCTTCAATAAATTGTAATAAAACAATTATTTATTAAAACATCTTGCTAAACTTGGGCTTCCTTGCTCGTTATCTTTGAAAAAGAAATACTCATGTTACAAATCACCTTTGAGAAATAGTGTATCACTCTACCAGTTAATAGCAAATGCCACATACATGAATATATGAATATATTAGATGGGAGCGCGGTGGCTCAGTAGGTAGAGATGCCGGCTGCAAGCCGAGAGGTCCTCAGTTCGAATCCCACCTGCGGCAACTGCGTTGTGTCCTTGGGAAAGACACTTCATCTCCATTGCCCGTGTGGGGGGCACGGTGACGCGTACTGGACGTCGATGGTACGCATGTCTTCAACCAATCTAACCCTGCCTGTGCTGCAGTGCGGAGTTGCGATGTTGGGAAGCTGGCAGCTGCTCGTCGTTGCTTGGTGGTTCTCTCCGGGTACTCCGGCTTCCTCCACCCGTAAAACTGTCACGGTCATGATTAGCCATTGTGCATAAATATGTGACATTAAACATCAATAAATAAATAAATAAATAAATATATTAGATCTCAAGCTTTAGGTACATGCTCATACAGCGTAAGCCAGTGAAAAGCATTCGACATGCACGGTGTCGTATATTAGTGTGTGGGAACCCTGGTATGATGGCCTCTGCGTTCCTTGTCTTTAGACAATTTGACGATGGACATTCGTTTCACATTCATCTGTAGTAGTTTCACTTTCGGCGTTTGAGTTCCGCCTGTAGTCAGTTTTACATTCGGTATGTGACATTCGACTGTATTCAGTTTCATGTTCAGTATGTGGCAATCGCCTGTAATCAATTTCACATTCGATATGTGACATTTGCCTGCAGTCAGTTTCTCGTTCGGTGAGTGACATTCACTAGTCAGTTTCACATTTGATATGTGACATTCGAGTGCAATTAGTCTCACATTCGATATGTGACATTTGCATGTAGTCAGTTTCACATTCAGTTTGTGTCATTCGCCTGTAGTCAGTTTCCCGTGTGGTGTCTGACATTTGCCTGCAGACAGTTTCACATTTGGCGTTTGACATTCGCCTGTAGTCAGTTTCGCATTCCATATGTGACATTCGCATGTAGTCAGCCTCACATTCGATATTTGACATTCGCCTGTAGTCAGTTTGACGTTAGGTGTGTGACATTCGCTTATTGTCAGTTTCGCATTCGGTATGTGACATTCGCCTATAGTCAGATTCACGTTCACTATGTGACATTTGCCTGTAGTCAGTTTCACATTCGATATGTGACATTCGCCTGTAGTCAGTTTCACGTTCAGAGTGTGACATTCGTCTGTAGTCAGTTTCATATTTGGTATGTGACATTCACCTGTAATCAGATTCACGTTTGCTATGTAACATTCGCCTGTAGTCAGTTTCACGTTTGGTGTGTGACATTCGCCTGTAGTAAGTTTCACATTCGGTGTTTGATATTCGCCTGTAGTCAGCTTCACGTTCGGTATGTGACATTCGCCTGTAGTCATTTCACGTTCGGTAATCACACAGAGTTTGTCAGTGAAAAGCATTCGACCTGCACAGTGTCGTATATGTTAGTGTCTGGGCACCCTGGGATGATGGCCTCTGTGTTCCTCGTCTTTAAGTAATTTGACAATGGACATTCGTTTGACATTGGCCTGTAGTAGTTTCACATTCAGTGTTTGATATTTGCCTATAGTCAGTTTCACATTCGGTATGTGACATTTGCCTGTAGTCATTTCACGTTCAGTGTGTTGCATATGCCTGTAGTCAGTTTCACTTTCGGTGTGTGACATTCACCAGTAGTCAGTTTCACGTTCGGTGTGTGACATTCGCCTTAAGTAAGTTTCATGTTCAGTGTGTGACATTCACCTGTAGTCAGTTTCTCGTCTGGTGTGTAGCATTCACCATTAGTCGGTCTCGCGTTCAGTGTGTGACATTTGCCTGTAGTCATTTTAACCACGTTCGGTGGTTGGCATTCGTCTGTATAGTCAGTTTCACGTTCAGTGTGTGACATTCGCCTGTAGTCTGTTTCACGTTCGGTGTGTGACATACGCCTGTAGTCAGTTTCTTGTTCGGTGTGTGACTTTCGCCTATAGTCAGTTTCACGTTTGGTGTGTGACATTCGCCTGTAGTCAGTTTCACGTGTGGTGTGTGACATTCTCCTGGAGTCATCGTTTGGTGTGTGACATTCGCCTGTAGTCAGTTTCACGTTCGAGGTGTGACATTTGCCTGTAGGCAGTTTCACGTTCGGTGTTTTAGCATACGCCTGTAGTCAGTTTCACGTTCAGTGTGTGACGTACACCTGTAGTCTGTTTCTAGTTCAGTGTGTGACATTCGCCTGATAGCCAGTTTCACGTTCGGTGTGTGACATATGCCTGTAGTCAGTTTCACTTCAATGTGTGAAATACGCCTGTAGTCAGTTTCACGTTCTGTGTGTTACATTCGCCTGTAGTCAGTTTCACGTTTGGTGTGTGACATTCGCCTGTAGTCAGTTTCATGTTCGGTGTGTGACGTTCGCCTGTATAGTCAGTTTCACATTCGATGTATGACATTCGTCTGTAGTCAGTCTCATGTTCTGTGTGTGACATTCGCCTGTAGTCAATTTCACGTTCAGTGTGTGGCATTCGCCTGTAGTTAGTTACACGTTTGGTGTGTGACATTTGCCTGTAGTCAGTTTCTCGATCGGTGTGTGACATTCGCCTGTATTGTCAGTTTCACTTTCGGTGTGTGACATTCGCCTGTATAGTCAGTTTCACGTTCGGTGTATGACATTCACCTGTAGTGAGTTTCACGATTTGTGTGTGACAATCGCCTGTAGTCACTTTCACGTTTGGTGTGTGACATTCGTCTGTAGTCAGTTTCACATTCGGTTTGTGACAGACGCCTATAGTCAGTTTCACGTTCGGTGTGTGACGTATGCCTGTAGTCATGTTCTCGTTTGGTGTGTGACATTCGCCTATAGTCAGTTTCGCGTTCGGTGTAAGACATTCGCTGTAGTCAGTTTCACATTCTGTGTGTTACATTCACCCGTAGTTAGTTTCACATTCGGCGCTTGACATTCGTCTGTAGTCAGTTTCACATTCGGCGTTTGATATTCTTCTGTAGTCAGTTTCACATTCGGCGTTGATATTCGCCTGTCATCAGTCTCACATTTGGCGTTGACATTCGCCTGTCGTCAGTCTCATATTCTGCGTTTGACATTCGCCTGTAGTCAGTTTCACGTTCTGTGTGTGTTTCACGTTCGATGTTCGATGTGTGACATTCTTCTGTAGTCGGTTTCACATTCGGCGTTGACATTCACCTGCAGTCAGTTTCACATTTGGCGCTTGACATTCGTCTGTAGTCAGTTTCACATTCGGCGTTTGACATTCTTCTGTAGTCAGTTTCACATTCGGCGTTGACATTCGCCTGTCGTCAGTCTCACATTCGGCGCTTGACATTCGTCTGTAGTCAGTTTCACATTCGGCGTTTGACATTCTTCCGTAGTCAGTTTCACATTCGGCGTTGACATTCGCTTGTAGTCAGTTTCACATTCGGCGCTTGACATTTGCCTGTAGTCAGTTTCACATTCGGCGTTTGAAATTCTCTTGTAGTCAGTTTCATATTCGGCGTTTGACATTCGCCTGTGGTCAGTTTTTTGACATTCGCCTGTAGTCAGTTTGACATTCGCCTGTAGTCAGTTTTACATTCGGCGTTTGACATTCACCTGTAGTCAGTTTCACATTCGGCGTTTAATATTGGTCTGTAGTCGGTTTCACATTCGGCGTTTGACATTCGCCTGTAGTCCGTTTCACATTCGGCGTTTGACATTCGTCTGTAGCCAGTTTCACATTCGACGTTTCAAATGCGCTTGTAGTCAGATTCATGCTCCGCGTTTGAGATTCACCTGTAATAAGTTTCATGCTCCGCGTTAGACATTCGTCTGCAGTCAGTTTCACATCGTGAAAAACTGACTACCAGCGAATGTCAAATGCATATTAAAAGCCGAACGTCAAGCTTTCTTTGGACAAGTGTCAAACGAATGTCAAAACCCGAACGTCAAAATGACTAAATATAAATGTTAACCCTTTGAACTCAAGAGGCCAGTTTTCTGGTCTAAGAACATGATACATGTACGTCATATTCATTGAGTAGGATGGCTGCTAAAGTTATTGTGCAGGTAGACCAATCAATATTTTCAAAGTTTGGTCACAAGGCTGGGCGTTGCAAATATTAATTGGTCTACCCCTAAATAATGAATCCGTTGGAACAATACATTACAGACAGAACATGGTGTACACTTTGGTTCTTTTAAAGCTCTGTGCAGTGCACCATAGCAAGTCGATTGAAGATTTCCAAGCACTTTAGGTTAAGTATGGGGCACGGTAGGTGACAGTTTTCACTCTTATTTTATTTCGTTTTAACGAAATAATATTTCGAAATAACGAAGTAATAGTTCGAAATAACGAAATATTATTTGGTTTTAACGAATAAAAATTTCGTTTTAACGAAATATTATTTCGAAATAACGAAATAATATTTCGAAATAACAAAATATTATTTCGATAAAACGAAATAATTATTTCGGTTTAAGGAAATAATATTTATTTTTCGAAATAATTATTTCGTTTTAACGAAATAATATTTTGTTTTAACGAAATAAGTATCTGTAGTGGTAAGCAGGGCCAGATTACACCACCTTGCTACTTTTATATTGCTAATTCTGCTTACTCAGCTGAGTAACATGGTTACGTATTCAAGCAAAATATAAATTTGACTCATTAAAATTAAGGACTTCACTTTATTGTGGAATACATTTAGTGGTGTTCACTTGAAACACTCTGCAATCAATTAACGTTATGATCTCTCCGTTTTTCGCGATATGTGTATTACCAGAGCTTTTTGGTGCTGTTCCGTATATCATAGCGTGGTTTATCGTAACAGAAAGAAAAAGAAGCGGAGGAAAGTCCAAGGGTACCGCCCCCCCTACATAGCTTCTCGCCCTTCCCCTCCCCCCTCCTAAAAAAACTCCTAACTGCAGGCCCGATACCGATAGACTATAAATGGCCGACAAAAGTATTCATGGAAAGAAGAGAACGGCATTATACGATGCATAGGCGTACAGGCCATTGTGACTGGGGAAGGGGTCTGCGAAATCGGGGAAAATCCATTTTTATCTGGCAGTTTTCATAATTTTGGGGGGCAAACTTCACTGACCTACCTGTCGTGACAAACATTCAATCTATTGTCTTTAAATATAAGGGATACCGCCCTATAAGACCAACCTTGGAACCAAAGTCCGTAATATATATTTTTTGGCGTGTTACGTCTCACAGGACGTGCCACACCAAAAAATTATATTACGGACTTTGGGTGCTAGTTTGGACTACAGTCTTATCGGGGTGATAACGCGTCTCATGACTTTGGATACACAGGCCTAACAGTTTAAAAAAAAAACATTTCCCGCGAGAGCATACACCATGCTGTAGGGAGTGCGGGGAGAGGGAGGGGGGCGTCCATAAACATTTCTGTCGGAAATGTTCGCATTCTGTCGGAAAATAATTGTTGAATTTGTACGAATCGAAAGCAAACAGCTTCAGAGTTTGAAATGTCATACAATATATTGTTAAGGTTATTGACTAAAATCAGCAACTGGACAAGTCACAACTGAGGCACACGAAAGCTCTAGAATTGTTCTCAGAGCCTCAGACTTAAAACAATTTCTCTTGGGAGGCCCCCAATCCCCAGCAATGGGAGGACACCACCCCCCCCCCCTCTCTCTCTCTACCACACACTCTCACACCTCGATGTTGGACACCTCGAGTATGCCTTCGGCACACACAATAGTCCTTCCGTCCACCCCCTCCACAATGTCGGATTTTTAAATACGACTGATTTCAGACCTGCGGGAGAGGGCCGCCATCCCTCACTCACCAACCTCGGTTCCACGTGCCTCAGTGATGCATGCAGCATCACTTTTAGGTCAAAATCTTCAGCCCTTCTAAAAAATGCACGTATGTCTCTGATAAAATGACTTTTCCCCTTAAAGTTTGGAAAAAAAATCAATACGGTTGTTTAAAAGGAGTCATTTTCCTGAGTCTGATTGTTCACAATAATTTTTCTATCTCAAATAATGGAAGTGAATAATTATTCAAGCCGATTCACGGCGAAAAATTGGCTGAACACGGCATTGTCTGACATGTTTGCATCCTCCATCGCAACACGTACCAACTTATTTATTTCGTTTTAACGAAATAATTATTTCGTTTAAACGAAATATTATTTCGTTTTAACGAAATAAATATCTGTAGCCGTTTGTGATGTTTTGCAGGTTCAGCTCAGAGCTCCTCGCTACTTTTTGATTGCAAATGCTACTTGTTCAGCTCAGCAACAAAGTTACGAACGCCAACAAAATATAAATTTTAGTCATTAAAATTAATGACTTCACTTTATTGTGCAATAAATTAAGTCCTTTTCTCTTGAAACACTCGCAAATCAATTGACATAACAATCTTTCCAGTTTTCCCGAAATGTGTTTGGAAGAATATTCTCATTGCCTCCTTTCTCGTGCGCTTCCGTTATCGGCCCCGTTTTGTGATTTCTGGCAGGTCGTCTTTACAACACTCTGTGACAAACATGGTCAAATATCGGTAAGGTTTTTTTTACCAGAGGCATCTCGATGATGACTCACGTGTTGTCGGGCGGGTGTAGTTCAAACTAGATTTGCCTGCATTCGAAAGTATTGGCGACAGACAGATTGGTAGAAAGTAATAGTTTCAGACACACATATTTTGAAAGACGCGCCAACATTTCTCGGCTGAGTCAGGACGTAGTGTATTTATTTACTTATTCATTTATTAGGGTTTTAACGAGACTTTCGACAGCCATGGTCACCTCGTGTCGGACAGTTTTACGGGTGGAGGAAGCCGGAGTACCCGGAGAGAACCACCGAGCAACTGCCAGAGTCCCCAACGTACTAACACCACACAAGCAGGGTTAGGATTGTTTGAAGACAAGTGCGCCATCGACGTACACGGGCCCCAAAATGGGCAATCGGGATGAGGTGCGCCCCCTGGCGGGGATCGAGCCATGAACCTTTCAGTTTAAAGTCCAAGCCGTTACCACTGATCCATCGGGCTCCCACGTAGTGTATTAAATATCATCGAATCAAAATACGTTTCTGAGCGTCGTAAAGTTGTGAATCTTTCCAATTTAGTGTTGTATTGAGTCCGCAGTATTGGTAGGGACTGCGGGGTAGGGAAGGCTTTGGGGCGGCGGGGCGCTAAAACCAGTTTTATACTGTACAAAAAATACTCTTGGTGAGCTGCAATTGTACTCGGTTAACCCTTTACCCAACGAATCGCCACATCCGCCCGCGTAATATGCAAATTCAGCAGTTGAAAAAATATTATTTAAAAAATTGGAACAAAACCATATCATGTGACCCTCACATGATACAGTTTTGTTCAATTTTTTTGAATAATTTGAAAAAATGATATTTAAAATAATACAATTTGATATCGTCTGTGTTGGGTAAAGGGTTAAAACGAAATAATCATGTCATAAAAAGAAAATATAGAGGATATTCACGAAAATTTGATGAATACCGAAAATATCTCGTGAGTGGCTACAAAGAAATATGAGGATCTTCACGAGCGACGCAAATTTTCGTGAATTTTCTTTTTATTTAATGCTCTACGACTACAAACTCTCCAATTTGTGGCCTTTATTTGCCATTAAGGCGCAAAATTTATGTGCCGAAGCGGCGTCCATACAAAAATTACAACAACCAAACTCCAACCATTGGAATGTGTGAATATCCGCACAAAAAGTAGTCCCGTCTTATTTCTCCCCTAACTTTACGATTTACCAAGGCTGGCGAATTGAAATAATCGCAATGTGTTTCGAAGAAATAGAACAATAACAAAAAACACCACTTTCTTATTTTCAATAACAAGACACGTCATTTTATTTTTTTTGAACTCAATGCACTGAAGACGTGTGAAGTTGAACTGAAGAAATTTGAAAGTGATTTCGGCTTTTCGCTGGAAGGTGAATGAGAAAGTCAAACTTTGAAACCGCTGATTTAATGAATTGATTTAGTCACTGTCACTATCAATTATTCGAATTCGTTTGTATTTGGGACTCTGGAATTCATTACTGATGTGCTGACTCGTTTAAAGTACATGTGATTCGTCATCCGAACCTACGATGAAATATCGATTTCTAAATATCATTTTGATATTTCGTTTTGCCGACCGACAGGGGAATATGACTTAATTTTTCAGCGTGAATTGATGCCTGAGCATTAAATAAAAATAAGTTAGTACATGTACATGGGGTGATGAAGAATGCAAACATGTCAGAAAATGCTCTGTTCCGTCGATTTTCCCCAATAATAATTGCTCACTTCCATTACTTACAATCAGCCTCAGAAAAATTAGGGCTTTTAAACAAACATTTTGAATTTTTTTTCCAAACTTTAAGGGGGAACGTCATTTTATCATAGTCGTACGGGCAATTTTTTTAAGAAGGGGCTGGAAGAATTTTTCCGGCGACCGGCATCATTGAGGCATGTGGAACTGAGGTAGGAGAGCGGGGGCTGGCGGCCTTCTACCGCAGGCCCAAAACCAGCCGTACTTCGAAATCCAACATGGAGGCAGGTGGGGCGGGCGGACTTGTGTGTGCCGAAGGCATACCAGAGGTGTCCAATACAGAGGTGGGGTGTGTATGGTAGGGCGTATCTCCCCCGCCCCCGTTGGTGGGGATCGGGAGCCTCCCCAGGGAAATTGTTTTAAATCTGAGGCTCTGAGAACAACTCTAGAGCTTCCGGGTGCCTCAGTTGTGACTTGCCTAGCTGCTGGTTTTAGTCAATAACGTTAACAATATAATGTTTGACATCTCAAAATCTGAAGCTGTTTGCTTTCGATTTATACAAGTTCAGCAATTATTTTCCGACAGAATGTGAAAATTTCCGACAGAAATATTTATAGGCGGCGGCGGCGATTCGCCCCCCCCCCTCGCACCCCAAACAGCATGGGGGCATGCTCCCCCGGGAAATGTTTTAAAATAAATTGTTACGCCTGTGTATCCAAAGTCATCAGACGCGTTTTCACTCCGATAAGACTGTAGTCCAATCTAGCACCCAAAGTCTGTAATATAATTTTTTGGTGTGGCACGTCCTGTGAAAAATATATTACGGACTTTGGTTCCAAGTTTGGTCTTATAGGGCGGTACCCCTTAAATGAAGACAGCAGATAGGGTGTTTGAAACTACAGGAAGGTCAATAAAGCTAGGCTCAAAATATTATGTAAACTGCCAGAAAAAAAAGATTTTCCTCGACATCGCAGCCCCCACCCCCGGGCCCTCATGGCCGTACACCTATGTATCTTATAATCAATGTCGTTCTCTGTTTTCCATTTCTACTTTTGTAGGCCATTTATAGTCTATCGGTATCGGGCCTGCAATCATAATGTTTTTTAGAAGGAGAGAGACGACAAGCCAGGGGCTGGGGGTAATTTTTTTCTGTATAGCAAAAACCACTCTATGTTACTGGTTAAGTATGCAGAATTTGCCGTCTGGCCCTGCTTACCGCTGCAGATACTAATAATTATTTCGTTAAAACGAAATATTATTTCATTAAAACGAAATAAAATAAGAGTGAAACCTGTCACCTACCGGGCTCCATAGTTAGGCACAGTGGGCGCCCGCAACTTTATTTTAACCCTTTACCTAAGATGGAAAGCAGACGACACTTGCAAAAAAATTTCTTTAGTAACTAATTATTTTTCATTTTTTGTCTCAAAAACATAGGTTTTGACCCCTCGTTGGAACGAGCTCGACGAGACAAAAAATGAAAAAAAATAATGAAACTTAATTGGCGATATTTGAGAATAGCGCTGGCCGGTTTTGGCCGTTACGTTGGGTAAAGGGTTAATATATTTGAAAATAAGTCTGCCCCAAAATAAACTTCAACTGTAAATTCAGACCCGCTATTAATTTAGAATAGATAGTGTTTCCATTCAGTGGAAGATGATGACGTGCTGACAACAATAAATGAGTAGAAAACAAAGTAACTATTTGGAAAGTGACGTTCATAGGTGATCAAAATAAATTATATCGTGACCAGTAACAAATTACTCATGGAACTGTTGTCCACCGACTTTCTTTCAGGTCTGGAGTGGGATTTTTCAGAGCGAAATAAAGTTGAAGGTCGAGTATTAATAACATTGTCAAATGCTTGAATGGCGTTGCGTTGACTGTGAATAATAAAATACGCAATTTAAGGTAAATGAAATAAGCCAGTTTACACTTTCGACTGCGCAAATCCGGAAATAAAAGTAAATGGGATAAACAAATCCACGTGTACGCGCATAACGTGTACGAGTGATATTGATCGTTCCTGTGGACAATTAAAACATATAGCAGTTTTGTAGAAATATATCCCCAGCTGGCGTCCCGTTGCATTCCGATGATTCTATACATTTTCCCATTCCCAATTCATTTATTCAGTCTTTGTTTCTTTTGCTATATAGTAATTGGGGGGGGGGGGGGGGGGACGGTGGCTCAGTAGGTAGAGGTGCAGGCTGCAAGCCGAAGGGTCCTCGGTTCGAATCCCACCTGTGGCAACCGCGTTGTGTCCATGGGCAAGGCACTTCACCCCCATTGCCCATGTGGGGGCACGATGGCGCCGTGTACTAAGGCGTACTGCACGTCGATGGCGAGCATGTCTTCAACCAATCTAACCCTGCTTGTGCTGCAGTGCGGAGTTACGATATTGGGGAGCTGGCAGCTGCTCGTCGTTGCTCGGTGGTTCTCTCCGGGTACTCCGGCTTCCTCCACCCGTAAAACTGTCACGGTCATGATTAGCCATTGTGCATAAATATGTGACCTTAAACATCAATAAATAAATAAATAAATAAACTATATAGTAATTATTTTGGTACACTGAACACCACAAACGAAAACCATGCTTTTTTCTCCGTGCATTCATAAACTGTTCAAATGGAACATATTAGTTGAACATTTCGGAATACGAGTTATGTAGCATTCACAACACCAAGCATAAGGACTGCTCGTGCTCACCGCTATTTGTCCTATTCCCATCCCCAAAGGATAAAAGTGATCCCCAGATTTACTACGTCAGTCTGATTTGTAAATATATATCTACAGGGTACAGTACTGGAATTAGCAGAATTAATTTACGGTATAACAAATGGGTTTTCTTCCTTAATTTATCCAACAAGGCCCTCATACCATTCTTTGACAAGCCTGCTGTGAGAGCTTTCCAGAAAATGGTATCATTTCCATGGTTCAATGATGGTTGGTCAGATTACATCATTCAGCTTGGGTAGAAAATGGTTTTGTTGTTACAGTTCAAGTAATTTAACACTGTACTCCTACTGTAGTTATCATACAGCTTATTTTTGTCTGTACTGTACCAGGCCTTAAAATTTGCCTCGATTCACGAGAACCAGTTTCGATTCTCGCGAGCTCCTGTTGCGAGAATCAATTTTCATTTCTTAAATATTTTGAATTTGAGAGTACTGTTATGTGAGTGCAACATTTACATATGCCATAGTAAAAGGCAAACGTCATAGCTTTTTTCAGAGAGTTTTCCTTTAATGGGCCCAGTTTCCATTTTGTCGAGTTTCTCACACACGTACACGTAGAACACATGTTCCAACATACAGGCTTTTGGTGGTCTGGCTGATGGACATTACAGTATCGTGGCAATGGTGTCTAGTGAAATCTTGGCTGCCTATATAGGCAGCCAAGACTTCATTATACACCACTGCTAAGTGTAGGTTTTTTATCTTATTATGAGGGGGCAAAGACAGAGCATTCTCATGGCTTGTTAAACCAACCTTTAGAATCTACGACAAGAATCAAATAAACATTTTGCGCGAATCTAAGTTGATTCTCATTGTTTCCCTTGCGAGAATCATTTGCGCGAATCGATTCGGATTCGCGCATAAATTTTAATCCCTGCTGTGCTAACCATTACATTCACTATAGAGTGCCAGCTGAAATAAGCTGTAGGATAACCACAAGAAAACATTCTGAATTTGAAGTAAAATTACACCCTTACTTCCCATGTACTTCCTATATAAATAAGATAATTTTGCCTCCAAATAGTAGAATTACATGTTTAGTTCAATAACGCTCATTTGAATCAGAATATCAATCTGAAAAAAAAATTATTGTAACACAGATGTTCTGAAATAACCGACTGAATGTTACATGGATAATGGCAACAATAACTGATTTATATAACACGGTGAGGGGAGGTGTGTTGGGTATAATTTACAACACAGACTGTAACTTAAATTCTTAAAAATCAAACAATACGTGGAGAGTGGATTGTGACTAAATAACCCACAGAGTGGGGGTTATCACCCAAAGTATCACTTTGAAATTCTGTACATATGCAGATAAAAAAACAGAAGCAACGTTTCAGTCAGTGGACCTCTGTGTTGAACCTAGAGGTCCATTGGCTGGAACTTTGCTTGTGCTTGTTATGATTTGCAACAAATTTGCAATTATTGCTTGGGTGGAATCTCCACTCTATGGGTGGTTTAGTTATAATACACTCTCCAGGTACTGTAAAAGCATAAGATGTCATCTAGAGAGGCCTGTGTCATCAGTTGAAGTATTGCTTTGACTCATTATGCCTTTACACATAAGTTAATATTCATTTTCTGGGTGGAATGGGATGTTTCAGAAGCGGATCCCTCTCCCTACACAGTATTCCACTGAAACTTTGAAAATATTGATGTCTTTGAAACTAATATTTTCAGTTTGTTCATTTTTTTATTGCGTTTATCTGATTATACAATTTATATTGTCAATGCAGTGGTGGCGCCAAGGAGGGGGGGGGGATCAGCCCCCCCCCCCCCCCGTCGAGAGGTCCAGCCCCCCCCCCCCCCCCCCCCCCCCCCCCCCCCCCCCCGTCGGAGATTTTTAGTCAGTCCGTCGGAGAGTCTCGTAAACCCGACTTCACAAGAAATTTCCGACAATCGAATGTAGATATCTCGTCTTGTCTGTCTTGAACCCGTGCAGCACTGGAACTTTGATAGAGAATAGTGAGTCTCACGAAATTCCTTAATGTCGTTCGTCAAACTGGCTTTATAGATGAAATATTTCCCGACCTTATTATAATATGTTTACTTTAACCCTTTACCTAAGGTAACGGCCAAAACGGCCAGCGCTCTTCTCAAAAATCGCCAATTAATTTTCATTATTTTTTCATTTTTTGTCTCAAAAACATAGGTTATGACCCCTCGTTGGAACGAGCTCGACACAAAAAATGAAAAAAATTAGTTATTCAAGAATTATTTTTGCAAGTGTCGTCTGCTTTTCAGGTTAGGTAAAGGGTTAAAATAATCAACAAACATACTCAATTTGCTTCTATTTTGGTTCTCCCAATTTACCAATGTTCACTCATTTTCCTTCGTTTGGGAGGGCAAATGTTATAGCCCCCCTGTCGGAGGGGTCAGCTCCCTGTCGAGAAATCCCTGGCGCCACCCCTGTGCCAATGTGCTAAAAGAGTCTTGGTTCTTTTTTAAAGTGAATTATTATCAACAGTCTCACCAGCTGAATTTTGATGACATCTCACGTGGATAATTAAAATACTTTACAATTTACAAATCCATTCACAAAAAAATTATTGTAGTACTAAGTAGGAGAGGACACTTGCCCAGACAACTCTTGCAAATGTATAACTAAAATTTTCATTTTTTGCTTCAAAAACATAGGTTACGCCACCTAATTGGAACGAGCTTGTTCCAGTGAGGGGGTCTTAACCTATGTTTTTGAATAAATAAAATAAATAAATAAATAACAAAGCCGAGGGCAGATTTATGAATCTCATTCTCATGTGCTCACTAGGCTACGGAAGCGTATTAGCGCCATTTCGTTTTTTTGAGTAACTTATGTTAAATTGTAATTACAATTTAGCTAAATTGTAATTACAACTTAATAAATTGTAATTACAACTTAATAAATTGTAATTACAACTTATCTTAATTACAACTTCATAAATTGTAATTACAACTTAATAAATTGTAATTGCAACTTAATAAATTGTAATTACAACTTAGCTTAACTTGTAATTACAGTATAGCTTAAATTGTAATTCGAATATAGCTTAAACTGTAATTACAATTTATATATATTGTAATTACAACTTAATAAATTGTAATTACAACTTAGCCTAAATAAGTTGTAATTACAATTTAAGCTATATTGTAATTACAATTTAAGCTAAGTTGTAATTACAATTCAAGCTATATTGTAATTACAATTTAAGCTAAGTTGTAATTACAATTTATTAAGTTGTAATTACAATTTATTAAGTTGTAATTACAATTTAGCTAAGTCGTAATTACAATATAAATAAGCTGTAATTACAATTTAAGCTTAAGTTGTAATTACAATTTATTAAGTTGTAATTACAATTTATTAAGTTGCAATTACAATATTCAGCTAAATTGTAATTACAATTTATCATAAGTTACGCAAAAAAACGAAATGGCGCTAATACGCTGCCGTACTAGGCCTAGACTGAATTCTCAAAATTTGACAGAAAAAAAACTGTACCGTGTATGTATGCTCCGTGACGAAGTTTATTCAATTTCAGAATTTTGTACGAGCGAATGTAGATGACTTTGAATGGAAGAGCGAAATGCACAGTGGAAATTAAAGGAAGTGGGTTATTTTGGCGATTTATTTGAAATAGCTGACTGCATTAAACTTCGAGTTAAAAAGATTGAAGGAAAATGATATTAGAAGAAAATCAACATTTCGATACAAATAGAAAACATACACTGTTTTTGTCCAAAAAACCCGCAAATTATTTTTAATTTCAAACAGGAAAGAAAAATGTATTGTGACAATGAAGGCCGCTGGAGTAGTTTTTGAGAATTATTTTAATTAGTACAGTACGTGGAGAGTGTATTATCACTAAATCACCCGCAGAGTGGATATTCCACCCACGCAATAATTGCAAATTTGTTGCAAAGCATAACAAGCACAGGCAAAGTTTCAGCCTACGGACCTCCGGGTTAAACCCGGAGGTCCATTGGCTGAAACATTGCTTGTGTTTTTTTGTCCATATGTATAAAATTTGAATGTTATAGTTTGGGTGATAACTCCACTCCGCGGGTGATTTAGTTACAATCCACTCTCCACATATTGTACCTCCAAAAGTGTAATTGTATCGTCGTTGTTTATATTCCTGTTAATGTTCCAGCGTTACCACGTGTATTTGTTTATCCCAAAGCTTCCCACAATTCCACGCGCGTGATCGAACGTGTAAATTGGCTTATTTCCCTGGTATTTTATAAAATTCAGCTCGTGATCCGCGACGAGAAGAAGTTTTTGAAATTACTCAATGTTTATCAAGCAGAGCCTAACAAAAAGAGCGGATATCAGTGGTAGATCCAGGGCTCCGGGTTGGGGACACATTTCATGAATCATGATGCGAAGTAATGGAGGAGTGGCGAGTTGTTGGAAAGCACGAAATGGGATATCCCAACGCCACCAGCGGGCTACTGGCGCCTTTATCAGGAACATTTCTCACCACAAGAATACAATGTTTTCCAGCCAGAATAAAAGACTCCTACAGTGTTGTATAAACTCATTCAAATTTTGAAAAGGGGAAACCAATTTATAACGGCGCAAAGGAGACCTGCATAGGCGCTATAGCTGAGTATACTTGGGTGGGGGTATTACATTGTATATGTGATAACATAAATGGTATGGTAGATGATGCCCATGCGTTATCGTAGATAATACTATGTCCTCGAGCCTGAAATAAATTTGGGTTATAAAATATAGGGAGGAGCGCAGGATGCACCCCTTTGTCCAGGGCTTATATTTCGACGAGAATCCATTCACGCAAAGTTTCGCGCAACAAAGCCAGCGAGAATCCATGTAGATTCTCGCTGCACCTCTGCTAGAATTCGCATGAAAAGAATTGAGTCAATTTAACCCTTTACCTAATATAGCAGCAGTAAATTAACCAATACAAGACTAACATGACCTGAAATATACTGATGCTTTGTCAATACAATTGTACAAATATGGCTGTCATCGGAATTGGCTCAATAAGCCGGTTCCAATGACATCCATATTTGTAAAATTTTATTGATAAATCGTCGCCTGAGTGCTAGAGTGTTCTATGTCCCATAGGGGAGATAATATATAGTCCCATAGGGGACATAGTACTCCCATAGGGGAAATAATATATAGTCCCATAGGGGACATAGTACTCCCATAGGGGAGATAATATATAGTCGCCTGAGTGCTAGAGTGTTCTATGTCCCATAGGGGAGATAATATATAGTCCCATATGGGACATAGTACTCCCATAGGGGAGATAATATATAGTCCCATATGGGACATAGTACTCCCATAGGGGAGATAATATATAGTCCCATATGGGACATAGTACTCCCATAGGGGAGATAATATATAGTCCCATATGGGACATAAAACATTCTAGCACTGGGGCGACGAAATATGTTTGATTGTTTTTTAAAAAAAAATTAAAAATTCAGTTTATATTTTAAAAATTAAAAAGCTGTGTTGGGTAAAGGGCTAACGTGTGTTATCAGTATACAACAAGGGGTTCAACTATGATGGCCTAATGGGATCCTGGGACACACGCAGCAGGTATGGATTCTCACAACCATTTTCGCGAGAATCCAAATTTAGATGAAATATCAGCCCTGTTTGTCCGCCCATGGAGTTGAGGCATCTCTATGTACGAGGGCGCGGTGGCTCAGTTGGTAGAGGTGCAGGCTGCAAGCCGAGAGGTCCTCGGTTCGAATCCCACCCGCGGCAACCGCGTTGTGTCCTTGGGCAAGACACTTCATCCCCATTGCCCACGTGGGGGCACGGTGACGCTGTGTGTACTAAGGCGTACTGCCCGTCGATGGTGCACCTGTCTTCAACCAATGCTAACCCTGCTTGTGTGGAATTGGTATGTTGGGGAGCTGACAGTTGCTCGACGTTGCTCGGTGGTTCTCTCCGGGTACTCCGGCTTCCTCCACCCGTAAACTGTCACGGTCATGGTTAGCCAGTGTGCAGAAATATGTGACCTTAAACACCACTAAATAAATAAATAAATAAATAAATAAATCTCTATAGATGTACACTGTATATGTTTTTTAAGCTATGACTGATATGTGATCTGATCAAGAAGAATGAGTGTTATTCTGGCCGTAGGTTTGTCTTTTTGTCCGTCTGTGATCACAAGTAAAAACAACAAGGTTCATATGCAACGGTAAAGCATTGCAGATGGCACTTGATTGCACTCAATGGACGAAACGAAACGACTGTTCGTAATCACCCTTTCACAACCCATGCAGCTTAACTGGTTGAGGGATAGATTATTTTACGTGGTCTGAATTTTGTTAATAAAATTTTGTTTTATCATAAATTATCGGAGAGTGTCCACAGACATTCTCCAATAATTTGTAATAAATAAATTTCTTTGAACAAAATATATGCATTTGACTGAATATGAAACAAGAGCAAGGAAAATGATGGCTTTCGCTCTGGTACCCACATTTTTTTGAAATCCCTGATAGTGGCTTCTAGCAGTGGCGTAGGAGATGGGCCCACAGGGCCCGCCCTGCGGGGGCGGCTAGAAGAGGGGCCCCCGGCCTCCGTCTTGAAGGACGTCCAAAAGCTGGAAGAAAGAGGGAAAGGGAGTGAGAGAGAGAGAGAGAGAGAGAGAGAGAGAGAGAGAGAGAGAGAGAGAGAGAGAGAGTAGCGGACGGTGCCAGGTTGTGTATGTATTGATATGTTTGCCTGTGTGACTGTTGCACAGTCCATAGAGTACCAAATACACATAATTTCATTATTTCAAACTCTCACTTCCACACGACGTACTCTTTTGTAGTCTATGTATTATTCTTTTAAGAAAACGCTACATCATTGTAACTGATAGGGGTGAGAAATGAACAATACATACATGGTGCCTCTCAAGTCACACATGTTGGGCGTGAATGTGTGTATCGTTGGATAGTGGGGGTGAAACTTAAAACATTTAATGAAAAAATCTACAGAGTAGTACTTATAGAATCGATCCTATAGGCTATACCTTCATTTAATTTATGGCGTATGTACGCTGTGTACGATAACAACACTAACTTTGCTCCCGTTTTAAAGGCAACCACCATTATGAAAGGGCCCCCGTCTCTATCTCGCGGGGGGGGGGGGGGGAGGGGGGGGGCCAAGATTTTCCGATACGCCACTGGCTTCTAGCAGTCAACCGGTTAACATTTACGCGACTATTGTTACCTATGTTATGATGATTATATATACGTTCTGGTATGCAAAGGTCAAACCTAAAGTGGGCGTGGCAGTAAAGGGTTAACGCGAACTCGCGCCTGTTTACACAACATAATGCTTTAGATAATCTTTTGTTAACCTTTACCCAACGCTGACGATATCAAAATTTATTATTTGAAATATTATTTTTGTCCTATTTAAAAAAAAAATGAACCAAATTATACTCTTCAAAAAAGTAGGGGATATCAAAACCGATGTTGATATTTTCGGAAAATGATATTGAATGTGCATGCGTGATTGAGCACAACAATATGTTACCAAGTTTAGTGTTGATCATGAATGTTACCGGCCCACGAAAACTTCGTGCAGGTTTTTCGCACGAGCGCCGCGTTAATGTCTGGGGGTTCGTTTTGAAATTTTCATTTGTACTGAACGGGCTTTTTCGGAGGTCTCATCGTTCTTTTCTTGGTATAAACTCGTTCAGCAATAGTTTCTGGTCGAAACGTAACTTTTGAGGTATGCGAAGACTGACACGTGACGAACGTTTACGTGCTGTTGGCATGTTGGACGCTGGCAACAGACAGACTGCAGTGACCCAAATTCTCAACGTTACTCAATCGGTGATTAGCAGGTTGTAGTCACGCTACCGTCAGACAGGCAATGTTGTTGACAGACATCGGTCAGGTCGTCCAAGGGCGACAGCTGCTAACCAGGATAGTTTCATCCGAACCATAGCATTACGTAACCGCCATCAAAGTGCCTCAGAAATTGGACAGCAGCTGCACCGAGCGACAGATGTGCGAGTCAGTGGACTATCAGAAATCTCCTATACAACTGGAATTTGTACGCTTGACGACCTCGAACAAATCCACGTTCGACTGAACGTCACATCGCAGCAAGGCGTAATAGATTGGAGCACGACAACGCTCGGACAATCGTCGGTGGAGCAATGTCATGTTTTCCGATGAATCGAGGTTCACTCTCGACTTACACGACAGACGAAACAAAGTGTGGCGGTGGCGGAACGAACGATACCATGACGTAACCGTTAGGCAGCACGATCGTTTTGGTGGTGGATCGGTTATGGTGTGGGGAGGCATAACCATGACAAGTAAGGAAGTGTGTGCATTTGTAAGATCTTTTCTGGATGTATTTCTGTTGAGTGTGATTTTCAGGCAAGTATAGTCTGCCACTTAAACGAGTGTTGGAGCTATCACTGGCAAGTATAGTCTGCCTCAAGCTCTTCTGTTGTTGTTTGTTCTGGCAGTTGTGATGTTACTTTGTTGGCCATCGAGGAGTCTTTCTTTCTGCGGTGTCTTGTCTGGTGCGTTTGTGGTGCTAAGTTCTATGTCTCTGCCGTGGCTGAAATTAAAAAGTATAGGATGATTAGCGCCCCCCCCCCCCCCCTGTCTTCTGTTCTCGTGTCGCGTTGCTTGGCTGTGTGGCTGTTCTGTCGGATGTTTTCGTGGTTGATTGTTTCTTGTGTGTTTCTTCGGGCAAGTATATATATAGTCTGCCATTGGGTAAGTGTTGGAGCTATCATTGGCAAGTATAGTCTGCCTCAAGCTCTTCTGTTGGTGGTTGATGGGTGGATCCGAGTGGTGTTGGTTGTTCGGATGTCTGATTCTGTTTGTGAGCTTGTTTTTCGTTGGGATGTCTGTGCTATGTCTCTGGGTGTTGCTGAAATTAGAAAAGATGAGATATTAGTGAGCCCCCCCCCCCCCCCTCCCACCTGGTTGTCTTCCAGTGGCCGTTCTGTGGTTCTTACCAAAGTGGCTGAGCTTCCGAGGCTGAGTAAGGCTGCCTTAGGTTTGGTCGGTTTCGTTTGAGCGGGGGGGGGGGGGGGGGGGGGGGGGGGGGGGGAGTGGTAACAGGTTTAACACATTAAACCACACCCGACTGTGTTTCTTTCCTGTTGTACCCTTCGCTTGTTACGACCTTGTTTGGGTTAGTTTAAGTTTGTTTGAAGGTGCCGGGGATCGCGGGCGTTTATGTGGGCTGAGCTTCCGAGGCTGAGAGAGAGAGAGTTTGCAGCCGGAGGGTAACAGGTCTAGCACACTAAACCACACCCGAGGGTGTTTCTTTCCTGCATGTTGTTCCCTTCTCTGGTTGCGACCTTATTTAGGTTAGTTTGAGTTTATTTGAAGGTGCCGGGGATCGCGAGCATTTCAGTTGGGCTGAGCTTCCGCGGCTGGGAGTGGGATTGCAGCGGGAGGGTAACAGGTTTAGCACACTAAACCACACCCGCACTGTTTCTTTCCTGTTGTACCCTTCGCTGGTTGCGATCTTATTAAGGTTAATTTAAGGATATTTCGAGGTGTCGGGGATCGCGGGCGTTTTTGTTCAGAGATAACATGTTTACACAAAATGCTGTTTTGACTGGTTTAGTTATTTTTGGGAGGTTTTTGGGTTTTTGTCTACTGTCGCATATTTCCTTAAGTTCAGGTATCAGTGTGGTGTCTTCGAACCGTTCTAGGTTTTTGGCAGCTAGCGTGGCGAGGCGATCTTTGACGGTTGAGATTTTGGCCCTTTGGTGGAGGATCTTAATGGGGATGCCGTATGGTGTCGTATGGAGCTTGGAGGGCTATTCTTAGCGCGTGTTTCTGGACTCTCTGGAGTTTGGTAATATTGCTTTTGTATGTATTGGTTAGGACCAGGGCCCCGTATTCAATTACTGGCCGTACAAACGCCTTGTTCAGCTTGAGTAGGGATTTTTGGAGGGGGAGGGGTTGGCTGTTGGAGTCCCATAGGCCGTTATTGTCTGTCCGCCAACATGTCTGGTGTATGAAGATTTAATACGTAGATGTCGGTTTTTAAACATCGAGCCACAGGCGAGGTGTTTAAATGAGATATCCAGGTATTAAATCTCCATATACCATACATGTTGGCGGAGATTACGTTTTTGTCCCGTTTGAAACACAAAAGTAACATAGTGGAAACAAATTTGTGGACGCGTTTCTCACGCTCGGCAATCAGTTGGACCAAATTCGTGAATAATTGTTTTGTTTTTACAAACGCAGAAGACAACAGACAGAGTTACATCCCCTGGGTCGTTATTGGAAACGCGTAAACAGATCGAATGCTATTTTGTTGACAGATTTGCTCTTATTTTATTTTTCTCAAGTTGTTTGATTTAATTATTCGACAATTTAATTGTTAACAGCAATAAATGATCGAATTGTCAGAAATCAGATGATATTTGGGACTATTTTCAGGTTTTGGGGTTCGATTTTTCGAGGCGAGTGAAAGCGAAAAGCTTTCATCTAAACCATATACCCTGATGTTTCGCGAGCTCTTATACCCTGGATGTTACACGCTCTCATATATCTTGGATGTTGGATGCGTCCTGTGCCGGTGCTATTTGTCCTGGGCATTCTGACCAATCAGAAGACAGAATTTATCGGGATATAGGGACAAATTAAATACATATTAGTCTGTGAATGCATATATATTAGTCTGTGCGGGGGGGGGGGGGGGGGGGGGGGCAATAATGGTCTTCATAATTCTGTTGTCTGGTCTGGAAAGCCTCTTTGAACAATATATGCAGATCCGAGAATTCCGAATGTCCTCACTCGACGACGGCCGAGGCACAAATGGGCTGAAGTTGATGAATGAAAGTTTCAGTTCGCCGAAGGGGCAATGTGGGATTTGAAATCCCTTGCGACCCGAATAACTTTATTTGCTTATGTGACCTCAAAATGAGCTGATAGCCGAATGTGCCCCCTTTTATACCGCTCCGAATCGAAAAAACCGGATGCAGCCAGAAGTACCAGGATGTAGAAGCCACAGGTTTCTATGACAACTCGTCGTCTGAGAGCAAGAATGTTCTATGTCCCCTATGGGACATAGAACATTCTAGCACTCAGGCGACGAAATATCACCCAATAGTATACTACCACATCGTAGGTATCCTACAATACCGAGATGAGTTGAAGAGTCGCAAGAGCATTTACCGGTATTTTTAGAAGCAATTACTCTTATGGCTCAGTTGAAGTAATCACGAACAGTCGCAAGAGTATTTATCCCTGGCGAAATTACTCTCATGGCTCTTTGGCTCAGTTGAAGTTATCACGAACAGTCGCAAGAGTGTTTGCCCTTGACGAAATTACTCTCGTGGCTCTTTGGCTCAGTTGAAGTAATCACGAACAGTCGCAAGAGTGTTTACCCTTGACGAAATTACTCTCGTGGCTCTTTGGCTCAGTTGAAGTAATCACGAACAGTCGCAAGAGTGTTTACCCTTGACGAAATTACTCTCGTGGCTCTTTGGCTCAGTTGAAGTTATCACGAACAGTCGCAAGAGTGTTTGCCCTTGACGAAATTACTCTCGTGGCTCTTTGGCTCAGTTGAAGTAATCACGAACAGTCGCAAGAGTGTTTGCCCTTGACGAAATTACTCTCGTGGCTCTTTGGCTCAGTTGAAGTAATCACGAACAGTCGCAAGAGTGTTTACCTTTGACGAAATTACTCTCGTGGCTCTTTGGCTCAGTTGAAGTAATCACGAACAGTCGCAAGAGTGTTTACCCTTGACGAAATTACTCTCGTGGCTCTTTGGTTCAGTTGAAGTAATCACGAACAGTCGCAAGAGTATTTACTCCTGGGGAAATTATTCTCATGGCTCTTTAGCTCATTCGATGAATTCGCCATCCACGTTTCTCGGCACTCTGCTTGCAGAATCCGTTTTAGAGAATCCATCATTTTCCGAGATGAAAGTGTCGCAGGTGTATTTCTCCTGGAAGTTGGACTAATTACTCTTATGACTCTTTAGCTCATTTGATACAATCGCCATCCACGTTTCTCGGCACTCCGCTTACAGAATCCGTTTCCGAGATGAATCAGAGTGTGGCAGGTGTATTTCTCCTGGAAGATGGACTAATCACTCTTATGGCTCTTTAGCTCATTTGATACAATCGCCATCCACGTTTCTTGATAATTTACTTACAGAATTCCTTTCACAGGGTCCCCGTTTTCCGAGATGAGTCGATGAGTCAAGAGAATATTTACTCTTGGAAGTAATTGCTATTATATTCTTCGGCTCAATCGATTCGTTACCAGGCCATGTTTTTATAATGGTGTGTGTGTTTGGGGGAGGGGGGGCGTTCACCGGCCATTTTTTAGTATTCCTACTTAGGAATAGCTCCCCCCCCCCCTCTCCCCAAGAAGATTTTGCAAAAATTAGTGCTCTAAGAACGAATCTGAGCCCTATATTAGAGACCATTTTAGGGTTCTATGTTATGTGAAAGTATTGTACTGGCCTGTTTTTTTTTTTTTGGGGGGGGGGGGGGGGACTCCGACCATTTAAGGGGAGGGCCCCACGTACCCTCATGACTGCACCATTGCCAGTTAGACAGCACACTTATGAGAAAGGGAGATAACTCATATAAACCGAGAGTGGGTCGGGGCAGGACCAGAAATAGTCGAGAGTAGCCAAGACTAGATAGACCGTTAGGATACCCATAAAAGGCAGCAAACGGGGATTCTAAAAGAACTCGAGCCGGCAAAGATAGTCCAGCTCAATCGAACGTGCCTTATTATCGGGAAAAAATTGTTGGGTTGTTTGTGGTAATTACACATATCCTTATTGAATAGAACGCGTCTTATAGTTCTAGTCTTATAAGCCCTAGGAGGCGGCTGTTTCTGTGATTCTGGTGATTTGAGGTAATTGTCGGTTTGTTTGTGGTAATTAAATTTACTCTTATAGAATTCGAAAGGGCAAAGATACTCCAGTTCAACCGAACACACCTTTTACGGACACTTTGGCCTTATAACAAACCTTCCAGGCTCATAGCAACCACTTGCCACCAATCCACCATAGAAACCAAGGAGGCGGACGGAAACACATGTCACCTTAACAATACGCGCTGTGCATGCGCACATACACCACGCATTATCATGGTGATGCGCGCTGCAATGAAAATGCTTTATGACGTCACTGGGTCATGTGATATGACGTCACTTCCGAAGATCTGCACAGAGGTCCTGCTAATCGGGCAAAGTTTGCCCCTGACATTACTACTTAGATGCAGTGATTTTCTTCGTGGATCCATTCGCCCCCTCCGTGCCCCTCTCGGTTCTGTCATTAAGAATAATGGAGGTCAACAATATCAGTAAATACTATTTACTCGCAGATTGAGAAATCAGAAGAGATTCAAAAGTCTTCAGGTTATACTTATGTGTCCTTTATTAATAAGTTACCTGACAAAACAGAATTAGATAGAATGTTATAATTAAAACCCTTTGAGACTTTAATTATCCTGACGTTCAAACGTCTTTGGGAATTCAGTTTCTTCGACGTTTTTCAAAATGCGACGTCAAACGTCGGAAAGTACAAATAACAAGATATTTTTCACTAATTATCTGGTTAATCATTGGTTAGATTACTTTTGGTGGTCTGAACTTATTTGAAACTTGTTTTATTACAAATTATTGGAGAGTGCCCCAGGCACTCTCCAATAATTTGTAATCAAATATATTTATATAAACAAAATATTATTTGTGTTTGACTGAATGTGAAATATGAGGAACGGAGGTGTGGCTTTTGCTCTGGTATCCTCATTTTTTGAAAGCCCTGTTAGTGGCTTCTTGTATTCAACCAGTTTAGAAGTCTTGACAGCAGGATTATATTAGTATTTTAAGCTGCGATAACATTTGTCTCAACGGTTGTCACTGAGCACTATTCGCAAGAAAATAGGAATTGAGGTTAAAACTTTAAACAAAACAAATGACCATCAACGCGCTGTTTGATTTCGTACGTCATAAGACGTACAATTTACAAATGTATCGAGGCGCTGTTTGATTTCGTGCGTCATAAGACGTACAAAAGTATTAACGGGTTAAATACACCCCTGAACACTGACAAGTTCTTTCGAACAACAAATACGCTTTCATTCCTTTATGATATAATAATACCCCATAGACAGTTGTTATTAGACACTTCTGTTTGTGTGTATTGTTGTTGTTGACAACATTTATGCAAACCCCCTTTTTTTGTTTTCTCTATTTTAAGCGCTTACAAAAAGAAGTTTGAAATTTGTCCAGTGCTAAACTACTTATTTATTGGCGTTTAAGTTTAATGACACTTTCCACAGACACCTCGTGTTGGACAATTTACGGGTGGAGGAAGTCGAATTACCCGGAGAGAACGACCGAGCAGTGGCGAGCAACAGACTCCCCAACGCATTAACTCTGCACAAACAGGGTTAGCATTGGCTGAAAGCATTGCACCATTGACTTGCTGTACGCTTAAGTACACAACGCTACCGTTGCCCCACGTGGGTACTCTGAATTGACCCTTTACCTAACATGGAAAGCAGACGACACTTGCAAAAAAAATTCTTGAATAACTGTTTTCATTTTTTGAGTCAAAAACATAGCTTATGACACCTCGTTGGAACGTGCTCGAGACAAAAAATGAAAAAATAATGAAAATTGATGATTTTTTAGAATAGCGCTGGCCGGTTTTGACCGTTACGTTGGGTAAAGGGTTAAATGCCTTGCCCAAGGACACAACGACGTTCCCACTGGTTAGGACCTTTCGGTTCGAAGTCCAATGCTCTATTTCCAAGGACACAACGATGTTCCCACTGGTTAGGACCTTTCGGTTCGAAGTCCAATGCTCTATTGCCAAGGACACAACGATGTTCCCACTGGTTAGGACCTTTCGGTTCGAAGTCCAATGCTCTATTGCCAAGGACACAACGATGTTCCCACTGGTTAGGACCTTTCGGTTCGAAGTCCAATGCTCTATTGCCAAGGACACAACGATGTTCCCACTGGTTAGGACCTTTCGGTTCGAAGTCCAATGCTCTAACCACTGGGTCACCGCACTCCCATCCAGCGCTAAACAAAACAAATGGACATTCCACTGTAGTCAACTTTTGCTTCCGAAACACAGGCGATGACTCCCTCGTTGGAACTAGAACGTTTTGCTTCCACAGCATAAACCATCACTGGGACGAGCCCGTCGAGCTCATCAAGTGAGTGTTCTTCACCAAATAGATTAAAATATTTTAGTTTGTACCCTTTGAACTCTAGTGGTATCTTCCATGCCAGTTCAATGGCAGCAATTAGAAGAGTCCATATTCATTATTTGGGGTGAACCAATTAATATTTTCAACGTGCAGCCTCTGGGCTGCACGTTGAAAATATTGATTGGTCTGCCCCACACATTTACTGAACAGCCATCCTATTTAGTGACGTAATGATGTATCATGTTCCTGACCGGAAAAGTGGCCGCGAGGGTTCAATGGTTATAGTCTTTTTTCAGCATCTTTGGCTATATTGCTTGACTGTAAAGTCAATTTTGGTCATTTGTTTATAATTATGCTGCATTTTGTTGATTACTGGAACACTGGCGATGGTTACTTTGTACCAGTACAGCAAAACTTGCCTACCATAGTAAACAAGCACTGCTCCATTACCAGGGTTTCTACGAAAAAACTGCTTTGGCACCAAGAGAAATCAAAAGATCACAATCGGTTTTTCAGTTTCTTGAATTAGCAGTTGATTGGCCATTAGACCTATGTATGCAGTGGCGCTTGGATTCTTGTGCGCTGGTTAATTTATTTATTCATTGGAGTTTATCACCACTTTCGACAGCCAGGGTCACCTCGTGTCGGACAGTTTTACAGGTGGAGGAAGCCTGAGTGCACAGAGAGATTCACCGCACAACTGTCAGACTCCCCAACATACTAACTCCACACAAGCAGGGTTAGCATTGGTTGAAGACAGGTGCACCATCGACGAACAGTACGCCACAATACACATCGCCCACCATGCCCCCATGCAGGCAGTCGCGATTAAGTGCCCTGCCCAAAGACACAACGCAGTTAGCCCTGGTGGGGATCAAAACGTGGACCTACGGGTTAGAAGTTCAATGTCGTAACCACTGTGTCGCCGTGCTCCCTCGTGCGCTGGTTCTTCCCAATATTAATTTTTGAGGGAAATTTTGAAATGTCTATCTTAATCATTTACCCAACGCTCAGGATATCAGATCAAAATTTACAAGTTTCATTGATGGGCGTTTTTGTTTTGTTTTTAAAACAATTTCAACAAAACCATATCATGTGGTCCCTCATTGGAACGAACTCGACGAGTTCGTTCCAATGAAGGGCCACATGATATGGTTTTGTCGAAATTGTTTTTTTAATTACAAATTTTCTCACTGCTAATACTTTGTAATTACGCGGGTGGAAATTGTCAATTCGTTAGGTAAAGGGTTAACCCTTTTTTTCTAACATGAATAGAGAACGACGCTTGCAAAAGAATTTCTCGCAGAACTAAAAATTCAATTTTAAAAAAAAACATATCTCATGACCTCTCACAGGAACGAGCTATTCCAATGGTGGTCGTATGCTTTCTTTTCAGGCAAAAATTGAAAAAAATAATTAAATTTGTGAATATAACGCTGGTAGGTTTTGGCTGTTACGTACTTACGTTAGGTGAATGATATTTCAAGATATTTTTCATCAAATCTTGTCATGGCTGCTGTCAGGAAGTCATGGCTAGATTTGATGAAAGCTTCATCTAAATTGAACTCAAGAAATCATCCGTAAAATCAATGAGTTAACTCTCTGCACACTGATGTCAAAATACCAGAGTTTTCAGCAGCAAATTTTTCCCACAATGCAACTGATAATTTAATAAATTATATCTTGTTTGACAGAGCTCGTTTTATTCATTTTTTCATTCTACTTGGACAATATGGAGTCAGTGATTGAAATTTTGAAATACTACCCGAGTGCTAGGAGTTAAAGGCGATCTAACCTCATGACGAGTTGTAATTATTTTCACCTTTAGAGGACCATGGTCTGAATTGTTTTTGGGTGGCAGATCGTCGGGATTTATTGTTTGTCTGTGGGAGGGTGGAGATGCATTCCCTTACATCTTCGTCATTGTCTCTGTTAGAGAGTGCTCTCTACGATTCAATGTTCCAACAGTGTGTTACATAACAGCATGTCATCACCATACGGACAAAACATAGTTCATTCCCCCCCCCCCCCCCCAAAAAAAAAGTCCAAATAAAATACCTTACTTCGCAACACATACCTCATGTTTAATTTTTAATGTTTGAGTATTGGGGATTGACGACACATTTAACCCTTTAACTAACATGAAAAGCAGACGACAATTGCAAAAGAAATTCTGAATAACTAATTTTTTTCATTTTTTTGTCTCAAAAACATCGTTCCAACGAGGTGTCATAACCTATGTTTTTGAGACAAATGTCAGTAGCTCAACTTATGTAAGACATGTACATGTATAGTATGTGACACAGCAATGGCATACATCTAGGTAATGACCTGATAACAAAGGTACATATAAAGTATTGTAAAGGCCTGTACATAAAAATCTAAATTTTATAGTAAATTTCCTTTCTTATTATACCTACCACAATTGTTTACTACAGGCTTGCACTACAGTGGAAGTCCCTAACTCGGATAAAATACTCTCTATTTTTGTCTTTCCCAAGCAAGTTGGGAAAGAAAAGTGGTGCAAAAGCACCAATAAAAATAAGCCAAAACTGGGTCGAGTGCAACCGGCGCAGACCCAGTACGGGACGCTCTCTCCCAAGTACAACTCCACGACTTCCGTTGCCAGTGCGCATATACCGTCTCTAAAGACTCATTCTTTTTGAATCCGTAAACGTTAGAGTTATGTGATCAGCGGGGAGGAAAGATTCTTTACCCGTAAAGAAGACGGGAGGGCCTCCATGTAAACAACTGTGGTAGGTATAATAAGAAAGGAAATTTACTATAAAATTTAGATTTCTTATCAACCTACTCACAATTGTTTACTACAGGCTGAATAGACAAAAGGCTGGAGGGAATCGCATAACCAACCCCCACATAACCCTAGTGCACTGGAACCGTGAAGCAGAAGGAAGAGGTCCCGAGGCTTATCAACCATAATGTCGCAATCATTGGTAAAGGACAATGAAAAGAGACATATGAGCCTGTGTGACACACAGACAGAAAAAAGGGCAGTAACAGCACAAGGCTGAAACTGACCTTCAAGAAGCCTAATGGCTATGGCAGACAACAGCCTGAGCAGAAGAAAGAGGACCCAAGGCAAAAAGGTCCTCCGACTGCTCCTGCAACTGGCGTAAATAAAAGGTGGAGAAAGTAGAAGCATTTCTCCGGTAGGCTGCCTGCATAACATCCGACAACTTGACGGAGTTAGAATAAGCCCAAGAGGTAGACAGTGCCCGCACCTCGTGGGCAGAAATACGATTGGTAATACAATCGCCAGCTGCTAAACGACTATAAGCCGTACGAATAGCAAGACAAATCCATCGAGAAATGGATTGAGGAGAGATATTCTGTCGACCCGGAATGAGAGACAGAAAAAACCGTTTTCTGCCCTTCGGTATGAAGCGTGTCCGATCAAGATAAATGCGAATAGCACGGACCGGACAGAGCAAAGGGCGAGTACCCTCAACAGAGGGAAGAGCCCTGATACAGATAGGAGGAGGAGTAGTATCTGGTAACTGATTCTTAGCCAAAAAGGAGCAATCAGTGGTAAAAGTAACACTGTTGGGAGAACTCCTAAAAAAGGCCGGGTCAACCGAGAGGGCGTGAAGCTCACTAACCCGTCTGGCCGAAGCAAATGCCATCAGAAAAGCCGTCTTGTATGTGAGAAATTGCATATCCACCTGGGATAAAGGTTCGAACGGCGCCCCCCCCCCCCCCCCCCCCCAAGCAAAGCAGCACCCACGAAAGATTCCATCGTGGAGTAAGCTGCAAAGTCCGAGGCCTTTTCAAAGAAAAGTGCCGAACAAGCTTGGAGAGGTAAGGATTAGTGCCGATACGACGCTTCCCCACATAAGAAAAAGTCTCTGAAAGCATAGACCTGTAACCCTTGATGGTAACAGGCTGGAGACCCCGAGAATCAAACAGATATACCAGAAACTCCGCAGTCTGTGAAATCGAAGGATTGGCATAATCAACAGAGTGATCAGCACACCATCGACAGAAGACCTTCCATTTAGCTGCATAAGCTAAACCAGTGGAGTGCCTCCTTGAAGAAGAAATGCACTCCTCTGCTCGTCTCGAAAAACCTCTACGGAGGAGACAGGACCTGACAAAAGATATGCGTGAAGGCACAATGAAGTCGGGTCGACGTGAAACCTCCTCGGCCGACCTTGACAAAGAAGGTCGCGACGTAGCGGGAGACGTGCCGGAACCGCCGCCATCAGCGAGCGGAGCTGATTGATCCACACCCGCTGAGGCGACAGGGGAGCGATCAGAATGATTCGACAACTGCAGGTTCGAATTTTGGCGAGAACCTGAGGAAGAATCGGAACCGGCGGGAAGGCGTAGCCGACTAGACCGTTCCAATCGAGTGACAGAGCGTCCACGGCAAAAGCCAGAGGATCTGGACACGGGGACACGAAAGTGTCCACCCGATGGTTCCAACGAGTCGCAAAGAGATCGATGTGGGGACGTCCCCAGAGTCGCAAAGCGACTGGAACACTGCCCTGTGAAGCATCCACTCGGTGGAAATAACCCTGTCCTGTCGGGACAGGGAGTCGGCTAGGACGTTCAGACGACCGGGAATGTGACGAACAACCACTCCGGCGTGAACCTCCTGAGCGAGCAGTAAAAGATCCCGAGCTAACTCGTACATCGGAAGCGAGTGCGTGCCGCCCTGGTTCCGAATGTAAGCAACCACTGTCGAATTGTCGGATAGTAGAAGGACCTGGCGATTCGACAGGTGAGGGATCCACTGCCTGAAACTCAGAAGAAGAGCAAGAAGCTCCTTCTGGTTGATGTGTAGAGCTGCTTGATCCTGGTCCCACATCCCGTGTAGGGAAAGACCGAGAGGATCCAACGTCGAACCCCATCCGAGATCGCTGGCATCTGCCGTCAGAACGCGATCGGACGTGGGTAAGTCCAGCGGAACACCCTGCGTAATCCACTGAACATCTGTCCAGGGAAGAAGGTGAGGATACAGAGAGTCCGGAAACGGAAGCACCTGATCCAGAGAATCTACATTCGGTCTCCAACGACTGAGCAGAAAGTGTTGGAGAGGTCTGACACGCAGCCGACCTAGAGGAATGAGATCCGTCACCGAACCGCAGAGACCGATCAGCCGGAGAAAACTCCGAGCGGTCGCGGACCTGGACTGGGACAGAGTCAGAGCAAAAGCTGAGAGAATCACAGCCTTGGCCTGGGGAACAACCACCAAATTGAATTTGGTTTGGAAAGACATCCCCAGATGACAAAACGACTGAGAAGGGACCAGGTCCGACTTCTCCTCGTTGACTCTGAATCCTAGCGACGTGAGCAAGCTCAACAGAGTGGCGACATCCGATTCCAGTAAGGCAGCATTGGAATGCCTCTGGAGGATATCGTCCAGATATGCCGAAGTAGTCACCCTGGACTGTGTGCGATGGAACGCTATCACATGCGACATCAGTCTGGTGAACGCCCAAGGAGCCAGGTTGAGGCCGAAAGGCATGGCCTTGAACTGGTAAACTCGCCCCAGAAAAGCGAACCTGAGATACTTCCGTGACGCCCGATGCATCGGAACGTGGAAGTAAGCGTCTCGCAGGTCGATGCTGGCTGCGAAATCTCCCTGGTGAATTGATTGGCGGACCGACCTGAAAGTCTCCATGCTGAACTTGGGAGCAATGATAGACTGGTTCAGGATGCTCAGATCGATAACCGGTCGGAGTCGGCCGTCCTTCTTCGGCACCAAGAACAGGCGGGAAGAGAAACCCACTGACTGAACGTTCTTGACGACCTCGATCGCCCCCTTTGCCAGGAGATTGGCAATCTCCGTGGACAAAAGTTCCCGACGTAAAACGTCTGAAGGAACTGTGGTTGGAAGAGGCACCCTTGACAGAGTGGGGTGCCGTCGGAAGGATATGCGCAGCCCGGACCGAACAACATCTAACACCCATGGATCGGATGTGATGGTGGTCCAATGGTCTGCGAACTCTGCTATCCTTCCTCCAACCTGGGACGAGTCGAGGTGAGGACCTTCATTTCGAGCCCCGACGAGGCCCGCGAGAGGAGGAACCACCTCCTCTGCTAAATGAAGAATCCTGAGACTTCCCTCGATTCTGCCGACCCCTACCTTTACCCCGTGAGTAAGAAGTAGAGGCGGCGGCAGAAGGACCAGCCTTTTGCTTCACAGAGGAAGCAGAAGGGTACTGGTTAGGCTTGGAACGGCCCTTGCCTCCCCGAGAAGGCTGATCAAGCTGACGAAACAGCAGCTGATCTTTGGAATGACGTAGGACGTCATCCCGGACCGTCGACACGGAACCATGGAAAGGTTGCGGACCTGCCAAAGAAGCAGATCGAAGAGTAGCACGCTGCTCCTCGGGAAGGGATCGTCCTGTGTCCAGCACAGCGTCCCTTCGAACTAATTCCAAATTGGCCGTGTTACAGGTATGCGTGTGAGTAAGGTGCATAAGCGCCTTGGACAGCACACGCAAAGGAGCCTGTACCTCGTCAAACTTATCTGGAGGCAGATAAGCAGCCAAAGCTGAGACGACGTGATCTGAGAGAGAAAGCATGCCAAGCATCTCTCTAGATAAGCCCAACGTGGACTCCAGAGTCGTCATTGGAATGACGGCAGACTTGGGCTTGGAAAGCCCGAGGGAAGTGGAGTCCTGATCCAGAACCGTCAAAGTCTGGCAGACTGACGGATTGGCGGAATCGTAGGAACGATAACGCACAGGAGGCAAAAAGGTGTCAACCCTGGTGAAGAACGAAGTCTTCAAAGCCTTGGAATTCAGCTTGGCATCCAATGCTGAAAAAGCCTCAACCACCTGTACCGACTGGCATGGTCGAAGGCGCCCAGAAGCAGGTTGCTCCATAGGCTGTTGGCGCGCGACCGATGATCGCGGCCAGGCTGACACTGTCGGCTGGTTAGCAGGTTTGAGCTCAGGCAGAAACCCAAACACAAAGTCAAGAGCCGCCCCCAAGTCCGAAGACTGCTGGCCCTCGACCTCAAGCATGTCGGACTCCTCCCCAGAGTCGGAAGACACATAGCCCATCGTGGGCAAACCAGCCGACGCCTCCCATGGTGTCGGGACACCAGAGGAATCGGAAACCGGCCTGTTTCCAATCCCGGGAGGCGGCGCCATAGGAGGCGCCTGGAAACCACCCATAGCCTCGCTGGAAGCAACAGGAAGGCTCTTTGAGAGAACCTGAGTGAGTAAGGAGAGGGCCTCCCTAAGCTCACTGCCTGTACCGACCGGTTCGACAGGGGAGCGAACCGGCAAAATGGCTTCACCTCTGACCCTCTTAACCAGCGAAGGGTCACGATCCTCCAAAACACCCGACGCGGGACGACGGGCGGCAGCCGAAACATCTGAAGGCAGACGTGTATAGGGGTACGATGCACCCCGAGGATCAATATTGCGAGAACTCATGAGAGTCACCGCGGACCTCTGCGGGGCAGAAGGTCCAGGCTGCACAAAAGGCGTTGGTCCCCCAAAACTGGTCGTGTGACCAGAGTGAGTGGACGGAAACGCCACGGAGTTCAGAGTGTTTCCACTACGAACATCTGAATCCAGAGACACAACTGTGGTACTCGACGGCGATGAGACCACAGCGATGGGCTCGGCCGGCAGCCCCTTCCGACTTCGCCGAGTTGAAGTCAGGGAAGGCTGGGGCCGATATCCCACGTCTACAGTATCGGACAGTTCTGCAGTCCCCTGCAGCGAAAAGCCGAGGCCGGCTGAAACAGACAACGAAGCAGACGGACCAGCAGCAGTAGTAGATACGTCGAGAGTCGTTGAGGCTGGTGAAAAAGTGGAGAGAGCACACCGGCTCGGCTCCGAAGGAGGAGTCACAACCCTAGTGACAGCCTCAGATGTCGACTGGAGGGGGACCGTAGTCCCGGAACCAGGCATCTCTACACCAGAACACTCAACGGCTCCCGCAGTATCCACCACAGGAAAAGACTGCACATCCCCCACGGAGGAGGAATAACTCTCACCAGACAAAGTCGGCTCGGGAGGCCCCGAACGACCACGTTCTCCTTTCCCGCGGGAGCGGGAGGCACGGCCACGAGAACGAACGACACGATTTACTGACGCCCAAAAGGTGGAAGACCATGTTCCACAGACACCACACGGCCGCTCGGCCGAACACCCATTACAGGAGGAACACGACGAATGTACATCGTCCACATGCTTAGGCAGCAGACACTGCCCACAAGGAATTGTCCTAGGCATGAAAGAGGTGAGAGGAGCAGAGAAGGTGAGATCAGAAAACAGAACACCCCCAAAGAGAGAAAGGTGACAGAAACAAAGACCCCAGACGGTCGACCGGGAACCACCCAACAGGAAGACTACTCTCAACAGAAAGAAGAAACACTGTAGGAGTGGTACCCCGCTGACACCTAACTCTAACACAATTAGAAAAAATTGCAAAAAAAGCATGAACAATAATTGTGAAAATCTAAGTCCGAACCGCGTGGCCCGCGAAAATCGCGCGCGACCCGAGAGAGAGCAAATAAATATACATTATGGACATATAATAGAAAAAAAGAGAATATAAAACACTGTTCCTGAGAATACAAAGGATACACTGTGGTATAATGAATCAGGAATCATCAAACATCGAGCTGGTGGAACACTGATAAGCGTGCAAAAACATCTCGACACGAAGCGGATTTTAAAAAGAATGAGTCTTTAGAGACGGTATATGCGCACTGGCAACGGAAGTCGTGGAGTTGTACTTGGGAGAGAGCGTCCCGTACTGGGTCTGCGCCGGTTGCACTCGACCCAGTTTTGGCTTATTTTTATTGGTGCTTTTGCACCACTTTTCTTTCCCAACTTGCTTGGGAAAGACAAAAATAGAGAGTATTTTATCCGAGTTAGGGACTTCCACTGTAGTGCAAGCCTGTAGTAAACAATTGTGAGTAGGTTGATAAGAAACTGACCGTAGCCTGTAACAAATGTACAGGTAAAGTATTGTAAAGGTGGGCGACAGTTAGATGCTAAACTAGAAAAGAAATCTCCATGGGATTAATGTTACAATGGGGATCCTTGTATGGTGCATCATAAGCCAAATGTTAGCAATTGTTTTGGCCTGTTTAATTCAAACCCTTCTACAGTTGATTCCTACTAATTAATATTTGTCCAGTCCTTCTTAAAATATAGGTATTTGAATTTTTTTATCTTTAGCTCATAGGGTTCCCGGGTGACAAGGTATTATTTTTCTCATTGGAAACAGAAAACAGGGTTGTTCTAATAATGTTTACCCTCCCCAAACAACACCAAATATTAACATAGCCGTGCCCAAAAACACTCGTTACCGTCCCATGATAACAAACGTAGTCCTAGAAGTTCTGTACAAACAAGAGGCCCCAGAGGGCCTGGTGGCGCTCACCTGACATGGAATCCTTAATATCGACCCAGGGAATTGATTTCGACAAGTTGCATCTGCCCCTCCTAAGAAAAGCTTATACCAAATATCCAAAGATTCTGACCAGTGGATCTAAAATGAAAGTGTCAATGACACTGTAGCTCAACTTGTGTAAGACATGTCTATGTATAGTATGCGACACAGCAATGACAAACATCTGGGTAATGACCTGATAACAAAGGTACATATAAAGTACTGTAACGGTCTGTAAATAAATGCTGACCGTAGCCTGTAACAAATGTATAGGTAAAGTATTGTAAACGTGGGTGACAGTTAGATGCTAAACTAGAAAAGAAATTTTTGAGTCCCAGAGTGGGTCTCACTGAACCCAAAAATATTTGTGCTCATAGCACAGTGATAACAAAGGCACCCAAAAACACTTGTTCCTGTCCCAAGGTAATAAAAAAGGTACCCCAAAAGTTTCTTGAAGATCGGTTCATAAATACAGCCTCTAGCCCGAGCCGTATTGACATGTGCACTTACAGTGTATAAGTAGCTCTGAATAAATCAAAGTTCATCTAATTTGCATAATTTCTGCACCAGAAAAAACAGTATTATATGTGATGTATTCCATGTTACTAAACATTCATTCAAAAATTTATTCAAATCAGAACCTTCATATAGAAGGTCTGTACCAAAAACTGATTGTACCTAATTTTGGTACAAAATGGCTGCCAGTGGCCTTCTTGAATTTCGGGCCGGACGCCAAAACACTTGTTCTCGTCCCACGGTGATAACAAAGGTACCCAAAAAGTTTTGTAAAGATCGGTTCATAAATACAGCCTCTAGCACGAGCCGTGTTGACGGCACAACGGACGGCTGACGGGCCATGACAATACCTCAAATGTGGCTTTGCCAAAGTTGAGCTAAAAAAGGATTTTTAAAGAATATCCCTGGTATTGAACTAAATAATAATTCGGGCTCCCACAGGGAGCCCAAATATGAACCCAGGGACTTGGCTTGAACAAACTTGAATCTCACCTCCAGTGGGATGCTGTATACCAAATATCAAAAGATTCTGACTGCTGGATCTGAAGATTTTTAAAGAAAAATCCTCATTTTGAACTAAATATCATTCAGGCTCCCACAGTGAGCCCAAATATGAACCCAGGGACTTGGCTTGAACAAACTGGAATCTTCCCCCCCTCCTCCTCTCCAAGGATGCTGCATGCCAAATATCGAAACATTCCGACTGCTGAATCTGAAGAAGATTTTTAAAGCAAAATTCCTCATATTGAATTAAGTTATAATTCGGGCTCCCACAGTGGGCCCAAATATGAACCCAGGAACTTGGCTTGAACAAACTTGAATCTCACCCCCTAAGCATGTTGCATACCAAACATCCAAAGATTTTGATTGGTCGATCTAAAGAAGATTTTTAAAGAATATTCCTCATTCGGAACCAAGTTACAACTCAAGCTCCCACAGTGAACCCAAATATGGACCTAGGGACATGGCTTAAACAGACTTGAATCTCATCCCCCTAAGGATGCTGCATACCAAATATCAAAACATTCCGACTGCTGGATCTGAAGAAGAAGATTTTTTAAGAAAATTCCTCATTTCGAACTAAGTTATAATTCAGGCTCCCACAGTGGGCCCAAATCTGAACCCAGGAACTTGGCTTGAACAAACTTGAATCTCACCCCCTAAGCATGTTGCATACCAAACATCCAAAGATTCTGATTGGTCGATCTAAAGAAGATTTTTAAAGAATATTCCTAATACTGCACAAATTTAAACATTTGGGCTCCCATAGAGAGCCCATATATGGACCCAGGGATTTGATTTCAATAAACACATGAAACAATCTTCCAAAGATGTTATATGTGAAATTTGAAAGCTTTTGGAGCAGTGGTTTGGGAGAAAGGTAGTCGTAAATGTTTTTCCCATTACCCACTGTGTTAAAAAATGCTGACTCAGCACTTTTTTCAAAGTCCCCAAAAAGTACCCCATGATAAAACCAATAAGCAATTTTTTTTTTACCATTCCATTCTGTTGGTCCTAAGGAAGCTTCACACCAAATAAGAATTCTCAGTGCCGTATAGTTTTGGAGATATGGACGTTTTAATTTTTTCTATTTTTAGCTCCTGCGGTTTGCATGGGGTGACAGGAAAAAAAATTTGGACATAAATCAAGTACTTATGACCCAATAAGCCCTCATATCAAATTTGGTTCAAATCTGCCTCTCTGTTTAGAAAACAGAAATTCTGGGCTGGGCGAAAATTCTTGCCCCTCCCATAACGAAGCCAAATATAGCTCCTCGAACTTCTCTTGAAGAAATCTGAGTCTACACCTCAAAAGGAAGCTGCACACCAAATATCAAGTCTTTGCTACAGCTGGTTCATGAGAAGATTTTTTAAGATTTAAGCACACTTTTTGGGCGTGGCCCTACAGAGGGGCGAGACAACTTGTTTGAACAAAATCAAATTGCGATGTCATAACAAACTATTATCTCAAATATCAATTAAATTGGTTCAGCGATTTGGGAGGAGAAGACGCAAACACCATGTTCACGGACGACGGACTGTGAGTGATCACTGTAGCTCTCCTGACTGAAAGTCAGGTGAGCTAAAAACTGATTGCACCTAATTTTGCTATATAATGGCCGCCGGCAGCCATCTTGAATTTCAGACCGCACCTAAAAACACTCGTTCTCATCCCAAGGTGATAACAAAGGTACCCAAGAAGTTTCATAAAGATCGGTTCATAAATACGTCCTCTAACCCAAGCCGTATAGAAGTTTTGTACAAAAAACTGATTATACCCAATTTCTGTACAAAATGGCCACTGGCAGCCATCTTGAATTTTGGACCGCACTCAAAAACACTCGTTCTCGTCCCAAGGTGATAACAAAGTACCAAAGAAGTTTCATGAAGATCGGTTCATAAATACAGCCCCTAGCCCGAGCCGAATTGACATGTGCACTCACTGTGTATAAGTAGCACTGAATAAATCAAAGTTCATCTAATTTGTATAATTTCAGCACGAGAAAACATCCTGTATATGTGATGTATTCCATGTTACTAAGCATTCATACAAAAATTTATTCAAATCAGAACTTCCATACAGAAGTTCTGTACAAAAAACTGATTGTACTAATTTCGGTACAAAATGGTTGCTGGTGGCCATCTTCAATTTTTTTGGACAGCACCCAAAACACTCGTTCTCGTCCCACGGTGATAACAAAGGTACCCAAGAAGTTTCGTAAAGATCGGTTCATAAATACGGCCTCTAGCCCGAGCCGTATTGAATTGCCGTCCCACGGACAGATGGACAACAGGCCATGACAAAACCTCAAATTTGACTACGTCAAAAGTTGAGCTAAAAACCTACACAAGGAAATTGGGTCTCCGTACTCACACAAAGATGTTACTTTGAGACTGGTGGTAAATCCACATTAATAGGACTAGGGCATCAATTAGTGAATTACTCCCAATACAAGAGGTGTACATCGGAGATTCAGGCGTCGTATTGTGGTGGCAATCGGAGAGTGTTGCATGTTCATAACCCAGTTGTCAGATCTGGAACCTTTGTTCAAGGTATAATGCTAACAAGTTAAGAATTGTCAAAATTATTTAATTAGGGCCCATAACTCTTGAAACGAAAAATTGTGCCGGGCCAGTTTTCGCTCTCGCTTTAAATATTATTGCAAAAGACCCATAAGGAAAATATTAGTCAAATCGGAAAATGTTTGTTCCAAGTTATTGCTCGAAGATCAAAATTCGTAAGAAACGACTAAGGCCCATCCCTCTGTAATGAAAAATCAGGCCAGGTCAGTTTTCGAGCTTGAAATATGATTGCAAAAGACCTGTATGGCAAATAATAATCAAACTGGAGAACGTCTGTTCATGTTATTGTCCTAACAAGCTCAAAATACATAATTGACTAAGACCCATAACGAAAAATCGGGCCAGACCAGTTTTCGAACTGGCTTGAAATATTATTGCAAAAGACCTTATGGCAAATATTAGTCAAATAGGAGAACGTTTGTTGAAGTTATTGCTCAGACATCGGTTGTTAACACAACTTGACCCAAAACTCAAAAAATTATACACCCCAAAATCAGTTGGGTTTAAAATCAACCCAAACAACTGGGCCGAGTGAATGTGAACCTAATTATGATTATTATAATTTTTATTATTCACTCACAAAAGATGATTTGGGTTAAATTTTAACCAAACTAATTTTAGAGTGAATATTTTCCCTGTTTGTACTATATTTAGTTATTGTTCCTTCGTTTATTATTCTAACACACATAATAGTTTGTACAACATAGGATGCCAAATAATGCTGGCCACTGAAAGAAGAAAAAGTGCCAGAGAGTTAAATGCAAAGTGCATTTCCATTGGTGTATGAAAGGAGTGGATACCCACTTTATCAAAGGAGTTGTCGGCATGGGAGGAGTTTTCCCCTCGAGAAGATTTGTTTTCTATGATCGACAGAGGCCTTTATAATAAGTTCATATTGGTCTAATTTGGGCACAGGGAACAGTTGTGGACAACGCTCACGCCGGGCCAACCATGGTTTGGGCTACAGAAGAAAATTTTCAAAATCCCTGGCCTTTACTTTAGCAGCATAATTTGGTTCATTCCCACTAGACCAATTCCCTTTAGGCAAATTCCCAGTAGGCCAAATCCCAAAAGACCAATTCCCCTTAGACCAACTCATGCGTTGTACTTTTATAATAATTTGAGAAATTTATAAATATTTATAAATGTATTTAATGTTAATGATATTCAAGCCTGAAAATAAGCAGTCTGTCATTTGCAGAATGAGGTCCCAGAGGGGGAATTTGCTGATGCTATCCCATACAATGGGTCAGTTTATCCTCTGGGTACCTCTTTCTGTTTATGTTTGAGACCTTAATTCAGATTGAGGTTCACAGAGGGTAACTTTAGTGATGCTACCCTGATGTGCAGGGTAGCATCACCAAATTCACCCTCGGGGAACCTTATTTTTCAGATGATAGTCTGCTTATTTTCTGACTTGTTGATATTTTATAAACTGAAATGTTATAAACCTATATTTTTTGTATGTTATGCGTATAAATATTTTTTTATCAAATAAAGTGCTTATCATTAAATAAATGTTTTCTTTATTATCCTTAATCAACAACAGTATGTAGTTGGTCTAAGGGGAATTGATCTTTTGAGAATTGGCTTAAAGGGAATTGGTCTAAAGGGAATTGGTCTAGTGGGAAGATATCCATAATTTAGCATTTGGTAATGCTCAAGAGTTTGACATAATTTAGCACCACAGAATACATTTTAATGATCTACCTGAGATGGTAATAATCTTATATTTCAAATACCATTGGTTCTAACACTGCCTGTAAACTGGCAAGTATTATACTTGAACGGTTTACATGCAATCTTAGCGGAACCAATGGTATTTTGTAACACAAGAGGCCCCAAGGGGCCTGAGGGCGCTCACCTGACATGGTAGCTTAAATATCAACCCAGAGAATTGATTTCAACAAGTTGCATCTGCTCCTCCTAAGAAAAGCTTATACCAAATATCCAAAGATTCTGACCAGTGGATCTAAAAAAAAAGAAGATTTTTAAAGAATATTCCTCATATTGAACTAAGTTATATTTCGGGTTCCCACAGGGAGCCCATATATGAACTCAGGGACTTGGCTTTAACAAACTTGAATCTCACCCCCCTAAGGATGCTGCACACCAAATATCAAAACATTCTGACTGCTGGATCTGAAGAAGAAGATTTTTAAAGAAAATTCCTCATTTTGAACTAAGTTACAATTCGAGCTACCACAGTGAGTCCAAATATGGACCTAGGGACATGGCTTGAACAAACTTGAATCTCACCCCCCTAAGGATGCAGCATACCAAATATCAAAACATTCCAACTGCTGGATCTGAAGAAGATTTTTAAAGAAAATTCCTCATTTTGAACTAAGTTATAATTCGGGCTACCACAGTGAGCCCAAATATGAACCCAGGGACTTGGATTGAACAAACTTGAATCTCACCCCCTTAAGCATGGTGCTTACCCAGTATCAAAAGATTCTGCCAGCTGGATCTTGAGAAGAAGATTTTTGAAGAAATTTGCCTGAAATGCACGAAGTTTGAATTCAAGCTTCTATAGTGAGCCCAAATATGAATCTAGGGAGCCGATTTGAACAAACTTGAATCAGATCCACCCCACAATGTTGCATACCAAATACCAATAGATTCTGCCTGCTGGATCTGGAGAAGATTTTTGAAGAAATTTGCCTGAAATGCACTAAGTTCGAATTCGAGCTTCTATACTGAGCCCAAATATAAACCCAGGGGGCCGATTTGAACAAACTTTAATCAGATCTACCCCCACAATGTTGCATACCAAATATCAAAAGATTATGCCTGCTGGATCGGGAGAAGAAGATTTTTGAAGAAATCTGCCTGAAATGCACCAAGTTCAAAATCGGGCTCCTTTTCTGAGCCCAAATATGAACCCAGGGGGCCGATTTGAACAAACTTGAATCAGATCCACCCTACAATGTTGCATACCAAATATCAAAAGATTCTGCCTGCTGGATCTGGAGAAGAATATTTTTTAATCTTTTTTCCCATTGCCTGCCTACAGTGTTAAAAAGTGCTGACTCAGCACTTTTTCAAAGTCCTGAAAAAAGTACCTTGTGATCAAACCAATAGGGATTTTTTTTAACCATTCTATTCTACTGGATAAAAGTAAGCTTTATACAAAACAAGAGGCCCCAAGGGGCCTGAGGGCGCTCACCTGACATGGTAGCCTAAATATCAACCCAGAGAATTGATTTCAACAAGTTGCATCTGCTCCTCCTAAGAAAAGCTTATACCAAATATCCAAAGATTCTGACCAGTGGATCTAAAAAAGAAAAGAAGATTTTTAAAGAATATTCCTCATATTGAACTAAGTTATAATTCGGGCTCCCACAGTGAGTCCAAATATGGACCTAGGGACTTGGCTTGAACAAAGTTGAATCTCACTCCCTAAGCATGGTGCATACCAAATATCAAAAGATTCTGCCTGCTGGATCTTGAGAAGAAGATTTTCAAAGAAATTTGCCTGAAATGCATTAGGTTCAAAATCAAGCTTCTATAGTGAGCTCAAATATGAATCTAGGAAGCCCATTTGAACAAACTTGAATCAGATCCACCCCACAATGTTGCATACCAAATATCAAAAGATTCTGCCTGCTGAATCTGGAGAAAAAGATTTTTTAAGAAATTTGCCTGAAATGCTCTAAGATCGAACTCAAGCTTCTATACTGAGCCCAAATATAAACCCAGAGGGCCTATTTGAACAAACTTGAATCAGATCCACCCCACAATGTTGCATAACAAATAACAAAAGATTCTGCCTGCTGGATCTGGAGAAGAAGATTTTTTTTAAGAAATTTGCCTGAAATGCACTAAGTTCGAATTCAAGCTTCTATAGTGAGCCCAAATATGAATCCAGGGGGGCCGATTTGAACAAACTTGAATCAGATCCACCCCACAATGTTGCATACCAAATATCAAAAGATTCTGCCTGCTGGATCTGGAGAAGAAGATTTTTTAAGACATTTGCCTGAAATGCACTAAGTTCGAATTCGAGCTTCTACACTGAGCCCAAATATACACCCAGGTGGCTGATTTGAACAAACTTGAATCAGATCCACCCCACAATGTTGCATGCCAAATATCAAAAGATTCTGCCTGCTCGATCTGAAGAAGAAGATTTTTTAAGAAATTTGCCTGAAATGCACTAAGATCGAATTCGGGCTTCTATAGTGAGCCCAAATATGAACCCAGGGAGCCGATTTGAACAAACTTGAATCAGATCCACCCCACAATGTTGCATACCAAATATCAAACGATTCTGCCTGCTGGATCTGGAGAAGAAGATTTTTTAATCTTTTTCCCATTGCCTACAGTGTTAAAAAGTGCTGACTCAGCACTTTTTCAAAGTCCTGAAAAAAGTACCTTCTGATCAAACCGATAGGGATTTTTTTAACCACTCTATTCTACTAGATAAAAGTAAGCTTTATACAAAATAAGAATTCCCTGTGCCGTGTAGTTTTGGAGATATGGCAGTTTTAAGGTTTTTCCTATTTTTTGCTCCCGAGGTTCCCACGGGGCACCTCATATCAAATTTGGTTCAAATCGACCTGACGGTTCTGAAAATAGAAATTTTAGGCGTGGCCAAAATTTTTGCCCCTCCCATAACGAAGGCAAATAATGCCCGACAAACTTCTCTTGAACAAACTTGAGTCTACACCTCAAAAGGAAGCTGCATACCAAATATCAAGTTTCTGCTATTGCTGGTTCTTGAGAAGATTTTTTAAGAAATGGAGCATTTTTGCCCCATCCCTCTGCTCAATATGAGCTGAAACCTAATTTGACAAAAAATCAAAATGCCCTTATATAGCCCCTGCTCACATGAAATTTCATTAATATGCACCAGTGGTTTTGGAGAAAAAGGCCCAAACACCACCTTCACGCCGGACGCCGGACGAAAAGTGATCAGAAAAGCTCACCCTGACTTTCAGTCAGGTGAGCTAATGAGAATTCTCTGTGCGCGTAGTTTTGGAGATATGGCAGTTTTAAGGTTTTTCCTATTTTTAGCTCCTGAGGTTCCCACGGGGCAATGAGAAAATTTTTTTACTTATGACCCATTATTATCTCATACCAAATTTGGTTCAAATCAACCTCACAGTTCTGAAAATAGAAATTTTAGGCATGGCCAAAATTTTTGCCCCTCTCATAACGAAGGCAAATAACTTGAATCAGATCTACCCCACAATGTTGCATACCAAATATCAAAAGATTATGCCTGCTGGATCTTGAGAAGAAGAGTTTCAAACAAATTTGCCTGAAATGCACCAAGTTCGAATTCGGTCTTCTATAGTGAGCCCAAATATGAATCCAGGGGGCCAATTTGAACAAACTTGAATCGAGCTTCTACACTGAGCCCAAATATACACCCAGGTGTCTGATTTGAACAAACTTGAATCAGATCCACCCCACAATGTTGCATGCCAAATATCAAAAGATTCTGCCTGCTCGATCTGAAGAAGAAGATTTTTTAAGAAATTTGCCTGAAATGCACTAAGATCGAATTCGGGCTTCTATAGTGAGCCGATTTGAACAAACTTGAATCAGATCCACCCCACAATGTTGCATACCAAATATCAAAAGATTCTGCCTGCTGGATCTGGAGAAGAAGATTTTTTAAGAAATTGGCCTGAAATGCTCTAAGATCGAACTCAAGCTTCTATACTGAGCCCAAATATAAACCCAGAGGGCCTATTTGAACAAACTTGAATCAGATCCACCCCACAATGTTGCATAACAAATAACAAAAGATTCTGCCTGCTGGATCTGGAGAAGAAGATTTTTTTAAGAAATTTGCCTGAAATGCACTAAGTTCGAATTCAAGCTTCTATAGTGAGCTCAAATATGAATCCAGGGGGGCCGATTTGAACAAACTTGAATCAGATCCACCCCACAATGTTGCATACCAAATATCAAAAGATTCTGCCTGCTGGATCTGGAGAAGATTTTTTAATCTTTTTCCCATTGCCTACAGTGTTAAAAAGTGCTGACTCAGCACTTTTTCAAAGTCCTTAAAAAAGTACCTTGTGATCAAACCGATAGGGATTTTTTTTAACCACTCTATTCTACTAGATAAAAGTAAGCTTTATACAAAATAAGAATTCCCTGTGCCGTGTTGTTTTGGAGATATGGCAGTTTTAAGGTTTTTCCTATTTTTTGCTCCCGAGGTTCCCACGGGGCAATGAGAAATTTCTTTTTTGCATCAATCAACTACTTATGACCCATTATCACCTCATATCAAATTTGGTTCAAATCGACCTGACGGTTTTGAAAATAGAAATTTTAGGCGTGGCCAAAATTTTTGCCCCTCCCATAACGAAGGCAAATAATGCCCGACAAACTTCTCTTGAACAAACTTGAGTCTACACCTCAAAAGGAAGCTGCGTACCAAATATCAAGTTTCTGCTATTGCTGGTTCTTGAGAAGAAGATTTTTTAAGAAATGGAGCATTTTTGCCCCATCCCTCTGCTCAATATGAGCTGAAACCTAATTTGACAAAAAATCAAAATGCCCTTATATAGCCCCTGCTCACATGAAATTTCATTAATATGCACCAGTGGTTTTGGAGAAAAAGGCCCAAACACCACCTTCACGACGGACGCAAAGTGATCAGAAAAGCTCACCCTGACTTTCAGTCAGGTGAGCTAATAAGAATTCTCTGTGCGCGTAGTTTTGGAGATATGGCAGTTTTAAGGTTTTTCCTATTTTTAGCTCCTGAGGATCCCACGGGGCAATGAGAAAATTTTTTTTTGCAACAATCAACTACTTATGACCCATTATTATCTCATACCAAATTTGGTTCAAATCAACCTCACGGTTCTGAAAATAGAAATTTTAGGCATGGCCAAAATTTTTGCCCCTCTCATAACGAAGGCAAATAATGCCCGACAAACTTCTCTTGAACAAACTTGATTCTAAACCTCAAAAGGACTCTGTATACCACATACCAAGTCTCTGCTACTGGTGGTTCATTAGAAGAAGATTTTTTTCAAAATTTGGCCATTTTTTCCCCACACCTCTGCTCAATCTGAGCCGAAACCTAATTTGGATAAAAATCAAAATGCCCCAAAATAACCACTACTTACATGAAATTTAATTAAAATTTGTCAGTGGTTTAGGAGAAAGAGGCTCAAACACCACCTTCACACAGGACGACGGACGGAGAGTGATAAGAAAAGCTCACCCTGACTTTCAGTCAGGTGAGCTAAAAACCCACGGAGAATGAATTATTTATAGAGACAACAAATTATATAATGGAGAAATTTTAGGTTTGAAATCTCATACATGATCAGGCCTTTGTTTGAGCAATTTTTACGGGTGCGAATTTTTGCACCTGTGAAATCAGAGACGAGTGTAATTTACACCAAATTGAACCTGCTATTTGAAACAATTGATATTCAATGTATTATGTGTTAATAATGTTATTTGATGCATTCTGTACTGATTATTATTAACATTTTAATGCAATCTTCTACAATCAGTTGTTTTCTGTCCAATATGGGACCAGGGTATCAGGCTTGGGAATTTGAAGAATGCAAGAGGGCAATTCATCGCCCTCCTTGAAATGAGTCATGATTGATTAGCATTATTTGCAATTGGTATAAATCGATTCACAGTTTTAGACCAAGGTTAATTAATTTTCAGTTTTATGTTATCCAATCGATTTAGTTTTATTTTTGTCTGAAAAACCCTGTTGTGCAACCTGTGCACATTTCTTCATCACTGGCACCTAAATTCATGGCTGATGCTGCCCTCACAATTTAGAAATTTCTCCTTCCGTAAAAGTTGGGTGTAGCAAATTTCATGGGTTTAACATTGACTACAGCATTATAATGAAGTTCAACATGTATTCTTTTTTATGTGTTCACATCACTGACACACTAATAAGACAGTAAGTTTGCTTACCTCGATTTACTGATTCCCTCAAATCAAACTGTGTCACTTGTTTGTGACTGAAACGTCAAGTTTTAGACCTCTGAAGTTTCAGACCACAGTTTGTGCCATACACATATGCAGTTCAACATTAATAGTTTTACACAGAACTGTTACAATATCAGGGCTTATACAATACGTGGAGAGTGTATTATCACTAAATCACTCGCAGAGTGGAGATTCCACCCAAACAGTAATTGCAAATTTGTTGCAAAGCATAACAAGGACAGGCAAAGTTTCAGCCAATGGACCTCCGGGTTAAACCCGGAGGTCCATTGGCTGAAACATTGCTTATGTTTTTTGTTGATATGTACAGAATTTGAAAGTTATAGCTGGGGTGATAACTCCACTCCACAGGTGATTTAGTTATAATCCACTCTCCACGTACTGTATTTTGATAAGAATTCGAGAATCGATTCATGCAAAGAATTGAGCAACAAAACCAACAAAAGCAACAAAAGCAGTGAGAATCCATGTAGATTCTCGACGCACCTCTGCTAGGATTTTGCGTGAAAAAAATTGAGTCAGCTGAACCCTTTACCTAACCTAGCAGCAACAAATTAACCAGTACAAGGCTAACATAACATGAAATATCCTGACACTTTGTCAATAAAATTGTACAAATACGGCAGTCACTGGAACTGGCTCAATGACAACCATATTTAGAAGACTTTATTGGAAAATATTGTTTATTTTTCGGAAAATTATCAAATTCAGTTTAGGTTTTAAAAAGTAAAAAGCTGTGCTGGGTAAAGGGCTAACGTGTTATCAGTTCACAACAGAAGATCAACCATCGTAGCCTCATGGGATCCCAATACACTCATAGGGGTTCAACCATGGGATCCTGGGACACTCACAGCACCAATGGATTCTCATAACCATTTTCGCAAGAATCCAAATGGATCCTCTAACATTTAGATGAAATATAAGCCCTGGATATACCGGTAATTTCCAAACAGTGCCATATCAATATGGTATCGTTTTAAAAACCAGTAACTAGATGGTGTCACTTGTGTGCAAAGCACACTATAGTGTATTCCTGCATTTGCATCCTTGACTTTGTATGAATGCTTGATACAAAGATGAAATGTATTATATGACACACTAAAATCATATTGAGTGACACAGCTTCGTGTGCACCTACAGGCTCCACTGCAACATTTGAGCATGATTTTAGCATTTCGAATTACATACATGTACCCTGGGAGCCTTTCGCCGGAAACGGTCTAAGAAAACATGAAAGTGGCAACAGTGGCACAGCCACGTGGCATCCCAATGAAAGTGTCAATGACACTGTAGCTCAACTTGACAAACTTGAACTTGGTAAGTTATAAATGAAATGGCAAAATTGAAGATCATTGGGACCAATGTCAGTTTTTTTGCCATTGGCAACATTTTTTGACAGAAACCGAAGAAAATCGATAGCTCCAATCTAGAGGCCTCCCCAAGCAAGCATGCCAGGTTTCAAAGCAAGCCGATCATAAATGTGCCCTGCAGGGTGTACAAAAGGGAAATATTGTGGTCTGACTAGACTAAATTCTAAGAACGTTGGCCGTGGCAACATTTTTTGACGGAAATGGAAGAAAATCGATAGCACCCATCTAGAGGTCACCGTAAATAAGCATACCAAGTTTCAAAGCAATCTAATCATAAATGAGCCCTGTAGGGTGAGCCAAAGGGAAATATTGTGGTCTGACTAAACTAAGTTCTAAGAATGTTGGCTGCGGCAACATTTTTTGATGGAAATTGACGAAAATCGATAGCTCCCATCTAGAGGTCACACCAAACAAGCATGAAAGGTTTCAAAGCAATCCGATCATAAATGTGCCCTGTAGGGTGTGCCAAAGGGAAATATCGAGTCTTCTGACTAAACCAAGTTCTAAGAACATTGGCCGCGGCAACATTTTTTGATGAAAATTGAAGAAAATCGATAGCTCCCATCTAGAGGTCTCCCCAAACAAGCATACCAGGTTTCAAAGCAATCAAATCATAAATGTGCCCTGTAGGGTGTGCCAAAGGGAAATATTGTGGTCTGACTAAACTGAGTTCTAAAAACGTTGGCTGCGGCAACATTTTTTAACGGAAATTGAAGAAAATCGATAGCTCCCATCTAGATGTCACCCCAAACAAGCATGCCAGGTTTCAAAGCAATCCGATCATAAATGTACCCTGTAGGGTGTGCCAAAGGGAAATATTGAGTCTTCTGACTAAACTTAGTTCTAAGAACATTGGCCGCGGCAACATTTTTTGACAGAAATTCAAGAAAATCGATAGCTCCCATCTAGAGGTCTCCCCAAACAAGCATACCAGGTTTCAAAGCAATCTGATCATAAATGGGCCCTGTAGGGTGTGCCAAAGGGAAATATTGAGGTCTGACTGAACTAAGTTCTACAAACGTTGGCCGTGGCAACATTTTTTGCTGGAAATTGAAGAAAATCGATAGCTGCCATCTAGAGGTCACCCTAAATAAGCATACAAGGTTTCAAAGCAATCAAATCATAAATGTGCCCTGTAGGGTGTGCCAAAGGGAAATATTGTGGTTTGACTAAACTAAGTTCTAAGAACGTTGGCCGCGGCAACATTTTTTGACAGAAATTGAAGAAAATCGATAGCTCCCATCTAGGGGTCACCCCAAACAAGCATACCAGGTTTCAAAGCAATCTGATCATAAATGGGCCCTGTAGGGTGTGCCAAAGGGAAATATTGAGGTCTGACTAAAGTAAGTTCTACGAACGTTGGCCGTGGCAACATTTTTTGCAGGAAATTGAAGAAAATCGATAGCTCCCATCTAGAGGTCAACCTAAATAAGCGTATCAGGTTTCAAAGCAATCAAATCATAAATGTGCCCTGTAGGGTGTGCCAAAGGGAAATATTGTGGTTTGACTAAACTAAGTTCTAAGAACGTTGGCCGCGGCAACATCTTTTGACAGAAATTGAAGAAAATTGATAGCTACCATCTAGAGGTCACCCCAAACAAGCATAAGAAGTTTCAAAGTAATCTGATCATAAATGCGACCTGTGAGGTGTGCCAAAGGAAATTGTGGACGTACGTACTAACGTACTAACATACTAACGTACGTACGTACGTCGACGGACGAGAAGTGATGGCAATAGCTCAGCTTGACTTTGTCAAGTTGAGCTAAAAATCCGAAACCTTCGTGCACATCTACAGACCCTACTGAAACATTTGAGCATAGTTTTAGCATTTCAAATTACATACTCTAGGAGCTTTTCGCCGGAAACAATCTAAGAAAACACGAAAGCAAAACGGTGGCACCGCCATGTGGCACCTGAAAAATCTGAAACCTTTCTACGCATCTACAGAACTTTCTGCAACATTTGAGCATGCGTTTAGCATTTCGAATTACATACCCCAGGTGCCTTTTGCCGGAACGGTCTAAGAAAACACAAAAGTGGCAACGGTGACACAGCCATGTAGCACCCAAAAAATCTGAAACCTTCTTGCGCATTTACAGACTCTACTGCAACATCTCAGCATGGTTTTAGCGTTTCGAATTACATACTCTAGGAGCCTTTTGCCGGAAACGGTCTAAGAAAACACGAAAGTGGCAACGGCACAGCCACTTGGCAGCTGAAAAATCCGAAACCTTCGTGCACATCTACAGACTCTACTGCAACATTTGAGCATGGTTTTAGCGTTTCGAATTATATACCCTAGGAGCCTTTCATCGGAAACGGTCTAAGAAAACACAAAAGTGGCAACGGTGGCAGAGCCACGTGGCACCCCAAAAATTCAAAACCTTCGTGCGCATCTACAGACCCTACAGCAACATTTGAGCATGGTTTTAGGATTTCGAATTATATTCCCTAGGAGCCTATCGCCGGAAACGGTCTAAGAAAACGCGAAAGTGGCAACAGCACAGCCACTAGGCAGATGAAAAATCCGAAATCTTCATGCACATCTACAGACCCCGCTGGAACATTTGAGCATGGTTTTAGCGTTTCGAATTATATACTCTAGGAGCCTTTCATCGGAAACGGTCTAAGAAAACACGAAAGTGGCAACGATGGCACAGCCACGTGGCACCCCAAAAATTCAAAACCTTCGTGCGCATCTACAGACCCTACAGCAACATTTGAGCATGGTTTTAGAATTTCGAATTACATTCCCTAGGAGCCTATCGCCGGAAACGGTCTAAGAAAATGCGAAAGTGGCAACAGCACAGCCACTAGGCAGCTGAAAAATCCGAAACCTTCGTGCACATCTACAGACCCCACTGAAACATTTGAGCATGGTTTTAGCATTTTCGAATTACATACCCTGGGAGCCTTTCGCCGGAAACGGTCTAAGAAAACACAAAAGTGGCAACGGTGGCACAGCCACATGGCACCTGAAAAATCTGAAACCTTCGTGCGCATCTACAGACCCCACTGAAACATTTGTGCATGGTTTTAGTGTTTCGAATTACATACCCTAGGAGCCTTTCGCCGGAAACGGTCTAAGAAAACACAAAAGTGGCAAGGGTGGTACAGCCACATGGCACCTGAAAAATCTGAAACTTTCGTGCACATCTACAGATCATTCAGCAACACCCTAGTGCAGTTATAGAACTCTGAATTACATAGGTTGGGATTATTCGAAAAATAAGTGAAAAATTAGTGCATTTTTCAAGTGGCTTCACAGATACCACCTGGTGGCACAAAACTTTAAAAGTGGTATTTTTGGATTGCACAGACCCTATTGAACAACTGTAGAAAGTTACTTCATTTCGAATTATGTTGGGTAAAGGGTTATTCTATATTTCCAGAAGATTTTTACAGAAAGCTTTTAGTTTGCCTGGTGAAAACAGGAATTCTTCTACCCTTTTGGGGAAAGGGTCCGTGGTCCATGCAATTGGGAAAATTCCTGTAATAAAGGCTCCAATTGGGACTTGTTTGGAAGAAGCACACACAAAGAATAAGAAACGTTACCTCCATATTGGGCTGAGAACATTAATACTGAAGCTACTACTACATGTATAGTATATGTAATACATTTTAAAACAAACAGTCGCATGCAATAATGATCAGTCTCTGTAATCTCTATCAAATAAACTGTTCTTATATTATTAATGATGAAGATATTTATGCAACAGTCTACATTCTGTGGTTTTGCAGCTGTATCTAGGAAAGTCTTGCCCAGAAACAACTGACAAGGTTCCTTAGATGTAACTTGCAAACATATCCCAAAACTGCCTGTTGGGACACCTATTTTTGTTGCAGTAAAAAAGTGGTGAAATTCAAAATTAGACCTTCAAGAATTAAAGAAGAATTAAATTATTTCAATAAGGACTGAGATTGGGAAATTTTGGGTTTGAATTGGGAAGGATCATGCTAAAATGCCATTGGGAAAAGGGTCCCATATTCGCCCCCTGCAGACACCCAAAATAACCCCTGTGCAAGTCATGAATTACAGTTTGCCTTGTGCCCTAAAGTTGAAAAACTTCGATTATATGATATAAAATTTCATTTTTTCTTAATTTTATTTTCAGCCTGGTCAAACAAGTAATGGTAACCATAACTAACAGTCGCATGAAATAATGATCAGTCTTTGCAATCTCTATCAAATAAATTTTTGTATTAAATGATGGAAGATATTTATGCCTTTTGTTACACTTTGGCAGTCTGATTCCGAGGTTTAGCAGTTGTGTCTAGGTAAGTCTTGGCTGCCTATATAGGCAGCCAAGACTTACCTAGACACAACTGCTAAACCTCGGAATCAGACTGATAGGCAGCCAAGACTTGCCTAGAAACAACTGACAAGGTTCTAGGGATGTAACTTGCAAATGTATCTAAAAACCGCCAGTTAAAGCACCTGTTTTGTTGTAGTAAAAAGTGATTATTTATTTATTATTATTATTATTTATTGGTGTTGAAGGTCATATACTTATGCACAATGGCTAATCATGACCGTGGCAGTTTTACGGGTGAAGGAAGCTGGAGTACCTGGAGAGAACCACCGAGCAACGACGAACAGCTGCCAGCTCCCCAACATCGTAACTCCGCACTGCAGCACAGGCAGGGTTAGATTGGTTGAAGACATGCGCACCATCGACGTGCAGTACACTTTAGTACACGGCGTCGTGCCCCATGTGGACAATTGGGGTGAAGTGCCTTGCCCAAGCACACAGCGCAGGAGCGTGAATCAGTCGCTGAAATGGTCACCCATCCAACTAATAACCGCGCTTGACGTTGCTTAACTTCGGTGATCTGACGAGAACCGGTTAACGCGACGTCACCGCGTCCCCTAAAAAGTGATTAAAGTCAAAATTAGGCCTTCAAGAGTCAAAGAAGAATTATATTTTTATTTAACGAGGACTGAGATTGGGAAATTTTAGGTCTGAATTGGGAAAAATCATAACAGAATGCCAATGGGAAAAGGGTCCCATAAAGGGCCCCTGTAGACACCCAAAAAGGATTCCTGGAAGATGAAAGAGTAAAAAGAAAACAAGGAATTCCAGTGTTGAAATAATTTTATTCCTAGATAAATTTAAGGTGGGGTATCATTTATAATACAAAAAAATATACATTGATGATATTCTTCAGAATAAAATTTCTCAAATTTGTTGCGTAAAAATAGCTTATGCTTAGCAAAAGTCGTACAAATCAGTGATGAAAAATACAATCCAGCCATTTATCGCCAAGATCTTTGTCATTTCATGTAACTAATGAATCTTCAAGATGACTGATAGAGATACAAGAAAACTTGACTCAAAACAATATGAGGTGAATGATTCCAAGAAAATCACCATTTTAAACATCACTTTCCTTGTAATTTTTCAATCGAATGTATTACCACAAACTGAAATTTTACGACAATAATTGTTCCAAATGAGTAGCAATCGATTGAGAAATGACTTAAACTCTTTCAATCTTTTGATATCTAAATGTATTATCTTTATTTCATATTTTCTTCCTAGAAGGCAATTTCTTGTTTTTACTTGAGATAGAGCAAACACCTGCAATGCAAAGCATGTGCACATACCCCAGCCACTCATTAAAAAAAAAATTAAATAAATACACAGAATGGGTTAATCAATATGGCACAAGCAGGGTTCTCTTACAGTCAAGGACCAAAAAAATTCAAGGACTTTTGAATGACATATCAGCATTTTCCAAGGATGTTTTTTTAAAATGTACATTTGGAATATAACCATTTTTAGAAGCCTTACCTACTTTAATCCTTTAACTTACATGACAAGCAGACAACACTTGCAAAACAATCCTTGAATAACTAATTTTGTGTCTCAAAAACATAGGTTATAACCCCTCACTGGAACGAGCTCGATGATTTCGTTCCAACAAGGGGTCATAACCTATGTTTTTGAGATGAAAAATACAATTACACTGGGTAAAGGGTTAAAAGTGTCTTCTACCTCATCCTTCTAAATTCCAGGAAAACAGTGCTTCTAAAAGGCTCTTCAACAAAATTATGGTACTTCCAGAATGACATCCAGTTAAATATTGCCTTAACCTTAATTCCTCGTTTATCCATTATCCATTATTTATGTTCGTTTTTTTCGTTTTTCAGCTAAAACAAGTGCAAAAGAGATGTTTCAATTGTCCACTATTACACAGGTAAAAATGATATAGGGCAAAAGTCAAAGACTTTCAAGGAGTCTGATGGATTTTCAAGCACATTTCAATTTTCAAAATTCACGGAGTAAGATTGAAATTCAAGGACTTTTCAAGGATGTGCACTGACAAGTGTCAGTTCAGAAGGATAAAACGAGCAAGAGGCTCAAGGCCTTGGTTTATTCTTTTCACAATGGCACAAGTGCCATATCGTTTAACTCATTCACACACAGTGTCGTTCTGTGTTTATTACAAGCCTTCATGTCTCTAAAAGCAATTATTAGAAGGACACTCAGCAATTCATTTGACAACTAACAACAAAAAACCCCAGATTTTATTACCAACCAAATTTGCGAGGAACCCGGTGTTACCATTTTGTCCTACTGGCACGTAGAACACAATGGAACTCAGGGGACAATTTTTAGCTATCACTAGTGATTCATATTGTACAGTACGTGGAGAGTGTATTATCACTAAATCACCCACAGACTGGAGATTCCACCCAAGCAATAATTGCAAATTTGTTGCACAGCATAACCAGCACAAGCAAAGTTTCAGCCAGTGGACCTCCGGGTTAAACCCAGAGGTCCATTGTGTTTTTTGTCGATATGTACAAAATTTGAAAGTTATAGCTTGGGTGATATCTCCACTTTGCAGGTGATTTGATTACAATCCACTCTCCACGTACTGTAATTGCGGTGCATGATTTGTAGAAAATTCCAGTGAAATTTTGCTTCTTTATAAAAATAGTCCGTCCACGATTTCTGTTCCGCATGTATGTGCAGAAGGGATTTTTATTTTCCGCATGGTTTAGTGTTGCTGTAGATGGGGTTTTCATTGAACAGGCATGTAATAAAAATAAAAGCATCCCTCATTGATTTGAATAATTGCCTGTGAATGAAGCATATTTTTTTGATTGGCTTTAGGTGATATTCAATCAAGCAAATTCCACAGACCATATAAAGATCAAGAAAAATTCCTGAAATACATGACAGGAAGACAGTCGCAAGACTATGTCATTCCCCACAGTATACATCTACTCATTTCTCAAATCATGTAACATCATTTTCTCTTAAAACGTACTGTATTTGTATTCTGTGAAATAAAGTGAATTGAATTGAATTGAATTGAAGACTTGGAAAATATTTTAAATATATTATTTCTATTATGGAGTCAAGTGTGTAATTTCAATTCACCAAAGATCGCTGACTGTGCTTCAACACATAATCAACTTGGCTGCTCTCAAAGTGATGGATGACAAAAGACAATGAATATAAGAAGCCTTTGATGTAAGCATGATGTTGGGAACAAATGTGTTAAAAGTGAAATAATATTTTAATGAAAGCACCATAAAGCTTCACCTTAAACTTCTATCTGAAATATCTATGTGTTCAATACTGGATGGAACTGACCGTTGTGTGTGATGTATTAACTATGCCCTTGAGGTAAATTCTGTTTCTATATTACAATGTCAACTGGTAAGAGGATCAATTATTTTTCGAATGGGATTTGTGACAACTATTTCTTTCAAAGATGGAATGATACCAGCAAGGGGAGCCGCCTTAGTTTAGTAATATTTTTCTTTATTGACACATGTAATGAAAGGTCTTGTAACAATTTACTGGAGAGTGCCCACAGGCACTAGGCTTGAAAATAAGCTGTCCGACATTTGCACAATGAGGTCTCCAGAGGATGAATTTGATGATGCTATCATGTACAGTGGGCCAATTTATCCTCTAGATACCTCTTTCTGTTTAGGTTTGAGATCCTGATTCAGATTGAGGTTCACAGAGGGTAAATTTGGTGATGCAAATTTTGCAGATGTCAGTCTGCTTATTTTCTAGCTTGATGTCAGGCACAAAATTTTATATCAAGACTTTATATCTTTCAGCTGAGCAAACAACAGCGGATGAACACAGTGTAAAACCACTCAAGTGAATTTCAGCACTTTTCAGTAGAGCCATAATTATAGCTTCTAGCACTCAAAAGTTGAAGTAGCCTATACTAGTGAGCAAGGACTACTGTGCTCGGTGATTTATCATAAAACACCACAGCTGAAAAAGGCCTGTACTTTTCCTACAGCCTTAAATAAAACCTTTTGTTTGCATATTAACATCTGATTTTCAGTAAAATTCTCAACAAAGAACTTAGACATCAACAATATAATTTGGATGTACAACAATGAATGGATCATCCTCACGAACAAGTGCTTCATCATCTGGTTTCCTTGCTTTCATTCCAGTCTGTTTTAGTTCAATGAGTACATGGTCCTGAAAGATAATGTCAAATAACATTAAATGGACGATCAACCACTTGAAAAATAGCGACTCTCAGACTTCGAGAGAGCATGTGAAAAAATGAAACCCACTATACGAAGTGCAAGACATCAGAAACACTTAGATGTGAGTCTTCCATGGAAGACGTGTGTCGCCTGCACTATATTTTAATATTTCAGACAGAATTCTAAGTGGAAAAGGGGCATAACTCTGGAAAAAATACAGCGGATCAAAAAATAAAATAGGAGGTGCACAATGCCATTATGTGATAAAGAATCACTGAAAGTTTCATCAAAATCCATTCATAGGTTAAAGAGGAGTGGCGGATAAGAGAAAGTGTGATGCAGACGACGCAAGACGACAAAAGTAATCCCTATATGTCGCTCCCCACTTCGTGGGGCAGCGACACAAAAATGAAGTTACTTAAATCTGTAATTAATAACCCTTAACCCTTTGAACTCTGTATCTGTGTCTGCTATGTTGTAGTTACCAGTACTGCCTTTTACACAACGGGAGAGAGAGCGCCGGTTCTTATTGGCGATGTTTGATCAAAGCCGATTTAAAGACCTCCAGCGTGTTCACACACACTACCGGGACAGGCAGATGATTCCAGTGAATCGTTGTGACCACAAAGAAAGAGTTAATATATTGTTGTGTTCTGCCTGTTGGTATGCCTAGTCCTTTGCTGTTGTTACACACGTTTTTCCACTAGGTTTTCTCTGATGTGGTCCTTGTAAGAACGAGTTTTGATCTGGCATTTCGGTCTTTCGAATTTTACGAATAGGTCCAGCCCCTCAACCACTTTATACATTAGTATTGCCGCAAGCTAGTTCTTCGATCTTCTAGGGTTTCAAGTTCTAAGGTTGTTCTCATGTGGGCGATAGATTCTGGTTGTCTACTTTTATAATCTTTGGTAACGAATCTTATTCAGGCACTCTAGTGGTATCTTCCATGCCAGTTCAATGGCAGCAATTAGAAGAGTCCATATTCATTATTTGGAGTAGACCAAGCAGTATTTTCAATGTGCAGCCGTTGAAAATACTGATTGGTCTACCCCACAATATATACTGAACAGCCATTCTATATAATGACGGTATGACGTATCATGTTCCTGGCCGGAAAAAAGAGTCGCTGGGGGTCAAAGGGGTTAATGTGGACATTTCAGAAGATACGACTTGAGCTGTAGGTTTTTAAATTTCTTGTTCGGTTTCGGTTTTGGTTTTTCAGATGGAGTAAAACCTCGGTTCGGTTCGGTTTTCGGTTTGTTCATGAGGCCAAGTAAAATTCAATAAAACTCATTCTTATGTCCGGAGTCATAACTGAATGGTAGTGAAGTTGAGTAAAACTCAATGAATGCCCAAAATAAGCTATAATACATGAAGAATCAGGAAGGCCAATATAATAATTACCTAAATATACAGAACTTTTATTGTGCTTGGCCATTTTTCGAGGTCTGACACCTACACGCATCTTGAGGAAAGCTGCAAACAGAACTAAACTGAAATGTGGGAAATTCACAGAATGTAGCCTTCCCGTAGTAGTGAGAGTACCCAGACACTGCCATTGGCAGTGTCTGGGTACTCTCACTACTCTGGAATGGCTACATTCTGTGAATTTCTGCAGCAAGAGAGTATTTAATAAAAAAAACCCTGAAAAACCTTAGATTACGGGATGTCGACGGTTTCGGTTTTTTAAAAAAACTAAAAACCTCGGTTCGGTTTCAGTTAACCTACAGCTCTAGATACGACATTGTAAAGATATAAACAAAGCTTTCCAAAGGTTTTCAGAAATAAACAAATCACAAAGACATTATTTCTGAATACACAGTTTCCAGTTTAAACTCTGCCACTATTCAAATAACAACTGTGTATTATTAGGTGTTGCATTGAAGTTTTCACACAATGAATCTTCCAATCTAGAATAGCTAAATTTTCCTCAAATTAATGCACATACAGTACATGGAGAGTGGATTATAACTAAATCACACGCGGAGTGGAGTTATCACCCAAACTATAACTTTTGCATTTTGTATATATATTCAAAAAACACAAGCGATGTTTCAGCCAATGGACCTCCGGGTTTAACCCAGAGGTCCATTGGCTGAAACTTTGCTGGTGCTGGTTGTGCTTTGCAACACATTTGCAATTATTGCTCGGATGGAATCTCCTCTCTGCGGGTGATTTAGTGATAATACACTCTCCACGTACTGTATATAGTGTTTAACAGATGATCAGCATCAGCCATCCCAACCGGCCAATTGTGGGCAATCAGATGACAACAGCAACAGCTCCTTGAACATTGGTTCAACTGGATGTCATTGATACCATTCAATAAAGTTGAGAAAAACCACGATGCATATTCTTAAGTTCTCTTGACACCCCTTTATATACAAGTTAAATGACATATAAAGCTTACAACTGAGCGTACTTGCTGCAATCGCCAGTTCACACCGGAAAAAGTGATGGTTACACTCCATTGACTCAAGTCACCGTAGAGCCACGTGTACCGCCCAAGTGTGCGCATCTGGTCAGTTTACTGCGACCTGTTTCAACAATGTTTAACACTGTGAAATATGTTCAATTTAATGTAGTTCTTTCATGCCTTGACTCATCTAGTTAAGTAGTGCACTGTATTACAATTATAATCGGAATCGGCCGAGTGTGAGCTCAAATAGCCATTAAGCAGCCATTTTGGGTAATTGGTTGAACACTACACATATAAAGGGTTCCTGAACTTAGATGAGAAGTCAATTGAAGAAGTTTCCAGCTCTTTCCAGTATATTTCAAGGGGCTGGAGGTAAAAAAAAAATCAGTGATTTTTCAAGATTTTGAGGGACAAAAACACAGGGGATCACTCATCGAAATTAAAGCTGGGAGGTATTGATTTTTCAGATTCAGGTTGGGTTCAGTTTCAGGAAAGAAACCTCGGCTGAGGTTTGGTAGACAATGAGAACATGAAATATTTGCAGCCCTGAAAATGAGAAAGGTGCGAGTGCAATTGCTCACGTCAGCATCCGTGTTTTCTATTTTCCAGGAGCTAAAAAATGCACTTGTTGAAAAATGTTGTGGAGCACTAATATACTGAGAGAACATATGTGTTTTGAGAATGCAGCACTCTTTAACCATTAGCAACTTACTGTCATATTTCAGCAGTTCCTTATACATTTAATCCCTTGAACCCCTGCAACCGCTTTTCTGGCCAGGAACATAATGTCATTAACTCTTTACCTAACGACTAACGAATCGCCCACATCCGTCCGTGTAATATGCAAATTGAGCAGTTGAAAAAATTTAATTTTTCGAAATATTTCAACAAAACCATATTATGTGACCCCCTCCTTGGAACGAGCTCAATGAGCTCGTTCCAAGGAGGGGGCCACTTGGTATGGTTTTGTTGAAATGTTTTGAAAAATTTAAAATGAAAGTGCCATTGACACTGTAGCTCAACTTGTTTAAGACATGTACATGTATAGTATGTGTCACAGCAATGACAAACATCTAGGTAATAACCTGATAACAAAGGTACATGTAAAGTATTGTAATGGTCTGTACATAAATGCTGACCGCAGCCTGTAACAAATGTGTAGGTAAAGTGTTGTAAAGATGGGTGACAGATGAAAAACTAGAACCTCAAAATACTGACTGAACCCAAAAATATTTGTTCTCATAGCACAGTGGTAACAAAGGCACCCCAAAACACTCGTTCCTGTCACAAGGTGATAACAAAGATACTCCAAGAAGTTTCGTGAAGATCAGTTCATAAATACAGACTCAAGCTTGAGCTGTATTGACATGTGCACTTACTGTGTATATGTAGCACTGAACAAACCAAAGTTCATCTAATTTGCATAATTTCTACACAAGAAAAAAACCTGTATTATATGTGATGTATTCCACTAAACACTAAACATTCCAACAAAAATTTTTTCAAATCAGAACTTTCATACAGAAGTTCTGTCCAAAAAACTGATTGCACTAATTTTGGAACAAAAAGGTTGCTGGTGGCCATCTTGAATTTTGGACCGCACACAAAAACACTCGTTCTCATCCCACGGTGATAACAAAGGAACGCAAGAAGTTTCGCAAAGATCAGTTCATAAATCTCCTCTAGTGGTTCATGAAAAGAAGATTTTTAAAGATTTTTAGGCTTTGGCATCATTGACCAAAGCCCGAAGAAGGCATCCGCTTCATCTGAACAAAATAGCAGAGCTGTAGGTTTTTAAATTTCTTGTTCGGTTTCGGTTTTTCGGGTGGAGTAAAACCTCAGTTCGGTTCGGTTTTCGGTTTGTTTATGAGGCCAAATAAAATTCAATAAAACTCATTCTTATGTCCGGAGTCATAACTGAATGGCAGTGAAATTGAGTGAAACTCAATGAATGCCCGAAATAAGCTATAATACATGAAGAATCAGGAAGGCCAATATAATAATTACCTAAATATACAGAACTTTTATTGTGCTTGGCCATTTTCGAGGTCTGACACCTACACGCAACTTGAGGAAAGCTGCAAACACAACTAAACTGAAATGTCGGAAATTCACAGAATGTAGCCTTCCCAGAGTAGTGAGAGTACCCAGACACTGCCATTGGCAGTGTCTCTGGGTACTCTCACTACTCTGGGATGGCTACATTCTGTGAATTTCTGCAACAAGAGAGTATTTAATGAAAAACCTTAGATTACGGGATGTCGACGGTTTCGGTTTTTAAAAAAAACTAAAAACCTCGGTTCGGTTTGGGTTAACCTACAGCTCTACAAAATAGAAAGGGTATACCCCAGAGATGGTTTGTGCAATATATGTTTGAATTTGGTTGATTGGCTGCGAAGAAGAAGCCAAGTTTGCAAAAGTTAATGGACAATGGACGACAGACGGCAAGTGATGGCAATAGCTCACACTGACTTGCAGTCATGTGAGCTAATAAAGAATCAAATTGGTAAACATGAAGGGAATGAAAACATTTACAAGTTACGATAAAATGTCCTATTTACAGAATCGAGATATCAAAGTCACCAAAACCAAATCTGCCACACCTATTTCGATCTCATGTCGCAATCATATCTCCCATATAACAGGGATTCTTCTGTCCTCTGGGGCCATGCCATTGGGGAAATTTGTATCATGGGGGCTTCAGTTGGGAATTTGTTTTGGAGGAGAAAAAAACATACAAAGAGTAAGAAATTTTGCATTCAAATTGAGCCGAGAACATTAAGACCAATCAACTGCATGTATACTACAAGTTTTATAACAAACAGTCACAAGGAATTATGTTAATGCAGTATCTATAGTAGTATTGTGAGGGTTTTTTTTTTACTTCAGTTTCGGTTCAGATTTGGTTTATGGGTAGATTTTTATTTTTTGGCAATAAAAAGGTTGTAGACTTGAAAAATATCACACAAGGGCAATAAAAATACTTAATCTGTAAAATTTAAAATGATAATTCATCTGGCAATGCCTAGCATCAATATATGTCCCCCCCCCCCACCCCCAACACACACAAATCTCCTATGTATGTGGACACATCCAATACCACCACCCCACCCCACAAAAACTTTAAAAGCCTCAAGGCAGGAGAATCGGCAGGAAACAAAAGTTGAGGGAACAGGTAAATTGTGGGGTAAGTTGCACTGCATTTCTCCAAGGAATTCCCCCTCACCCCCCCCCCCCCCCCCCCAAATCTACTGCTGACCTTAAGACTCGGGTGTTATTGTAAGACTCCTTGGTACCACTGGCTCTCCTGGTCTCAAAATCCAGGTGGACCTAGTAGCCTAGTACTGGCCTAGTACCCACTCCCGCGCCACCCAGAGATATTTTTGGAAAAATGAAAATGTTCTCCAAACTATGCCATCTGAGAAGGATCACTGCTAAGACCAGTTGCACATTGGTACATTGGTACATTGATATAGAGTATAGGTTGCTCTCAGTATCAGTTATGCAACAGGATTTGAAACCGCAACTGGAAGTTTGGAATGGGGAGGCAGTATTTGTGGTGAGTGGGCTGATTGGGCTTGAAAGTAGACACCACACCATCTCTATAGGTAACCCAGACCCCCACAGGCTCCTCTTAAATTTGACGTCCACCATGCTTGTTTGATTTTAAGAACCATAATTTACACTGACGAGTTTGTATCTGTTTTGAACTGTATCTTTTTTTGCGTCTGCCTTTCGAATAAGGCGTTCCTCTTTCAATTTCCATCTGTTGCTTGCGAAACTGAATCAGTTCTGTATTATAGAAGGCAAAATGTTCAATTTAATTGCGTGCAGGGGATTTTAGACTTCGCAAGCTCCCATGGTCTGCACTCTGCAGGAAAATAGGTGCAGGGACATTCATTTCATCGTGGTATGCGCTCACATTCATACCTTGCGACGAAGGAAAAACAAATTATTGGAATCATTTATAGACCCAACACAGCCCCTAAAGCCGACCTTGATTTATTCCTTGAAAAACTATCGATTTTACTAGAAATGCTAGGTGACCAAAACAAAACTGTTTATCTTATGGGTGATTTTAATATTGACCTACTGGGTTTCTGCAAACACACAAAAACTGATTTATTCATAGATATTATATTCAGTGCTGGATTTATGCCTGCTATCACGAGACCAATGCGAATCACGGACCACTCTGCCACTATAATCGACAATATCTTCTGCAATAAAATCAAATCACAAACATCTGGAATAATTATTACTGATGTAAGCGACCATTTTGCAACATTTTATGTTGACGAATCAGCTAAAAGACATACTAACACCGTTCAAACTCCAAAAAGATCATTTAAACAGGAAAACATTAACCATTTCAAATCCCTGTTATCCGCAAGTGATTTCTCAAACGTTATGAACGCATCATGTCCGAATGAAGCCTACAATACTTTTCTTGGCATTGTACATGCAGCCTTCGACCACGCATTTCCAGAAAAACTTGTTAAAGTTCCCCTCAAATTTGTAAAGCGTGAACCGTGGATAACATCGGGTCTTTTAAAGTCCTCATTGGAAAAAAACAAACTGTATGTAAAAAAATTAAAAAACCCAACAATGCAAAACAAATTGAAATACAAAACGTACTGCACCATTTACAACAGACTAAAACGAGCTCGCAAAACAGATTATTATAACACTATACTTTGAGAAAACAAACATAACATGAAAAAAACGTGGGAAATATTAAAGAAAGTAATTAATAAATCCAACCCTACCCTTACCGCCCCATCGACATTCGTCGATGATAATGTTGAAATAACCGACGCCGAAGAAATAGCTACTAAATTTAACTCATATTTCGTTAACATTGGCAAAAAACTTAGTGAGTCATTGCCTCCTCCCTCTCGTCTTTTTTCCGAGTATATTGAGAGAAGGAACACAGAATCTTTCTTTATTGTGCCAACTACTCCACACGAAGTAATTCAGTGCACAAAAAAACTAAACCCAAAACCGAGTCGAGACCTTGACAATATGTCCTCAAAAATGGTAAAGGAAATCATATATGAAGTAGTTGAACCCCTAACACACGTAATTAACCTTTCATTCTCAACTGGCATTGTACCGGAAAAAACGAAAACAGCTAAAATAATTCCTGTCTTCAAATCTGGCAATGAACAGCTATTCAACAACTATAGACCCATTAGTATTTTACCGATATTCTCTAAAATACTAGAAAAATTAATGTATGCTAGGTTAACATATTTCCTGGAGGATAAAAAGATAATCCATCAACATCAGTTTGGTTTTAGAAAGGCACACTCAACAATACATCCGGTACTACATCTTGTCAATACCGTCGGCGAAATGAACGATCAGCCAACAAAAGACTGTACATTAGCTCTTTTTCTCGACTTTTCTAAAGCATTTGATACCATAAATCATTCGATTTTACTTAAAAAGTTAGAAGTCTATGGAATTTGAGGGCATGCGAATACCTGGTTTAAAAATTATCTCACAGAGAGATGTCAATCGGTATCATTCAGAAATGTCTGTTCTGGTTTTCTGGACATATCTACTGGTGTTCCGCAAGGGTCTATCCTTGGACCGCTTCTTTTTATTATTTATATCAACGATATTATAAATTCTACGTCGATGAAAATGTTATCGTATACCGATGACACTACTGCCTACACGACTGGCAATAACTTGGACGCAATTATAGAATTAGCAAACAATGAACTCAACAAGATATATAATTGGTGTATGGAGAATAAACTTGTCCTCAACGAAAGTAAGACAAAGTTCATCATTTTACATCCTTGGGGGATACTTACTCTATTGGAAATAGGGAAATTGTACTTAACAATTCAACCATCTCCCCTATCGCAAATAACCAAGAAGAAAAATTTGTCAAATTCTTAGGAATCTATGTAGCTGAAAATCTGAACTTCAGGCACCATCTTTCGGTTGTCTGCTCTAAAATTTCTGGGGCTATTTATGCCATAAATAGAGTGAAAAGGATTCTGCCACAAAAATGCTTAAAAACATTATATTATTCGCTAATTCACAGTCACATGCTGTACGGTATTCAAATTTGGGGGCACTCGCCCTCCACTAGAGCGCTCACAAAACTGCAAAAAAAAAGCCATGCGAATTATATGCAACAAAAAATTCAATGCGCACACTGACCCACTGTTTAGAAACCAACGTATTTTAAAATTCACAGACCTGTATAAGTTTCACGTTCAGCTGTTTATGCATGATTGGCAAAATAAAATGTTGCCTGAAAGTTTTGAGAATACCTTTAAAATATACCAAAATCCCTCCGGTATGGACACCAGACAGTCAGGTAAATTACGCCTAGATAAACCGAGGACTCAGTTTTCTGCTAATCTTCCCATACACACTTTCCCTAGAACGTGGAACAATATTGAACCATTCGTTCAAAAAATTATTCAAGACCACTATTCAAAAAAACTTTAACTGAATTATTTCTAAGCTCATACTCACTACATATCAACTGTAACAATCCAGTATGCCCCGACTGTCGACCGTAGCTCTGTCTATCTCATCGCTACCTTTCTATTGAACTCAATCTTCCTGACATCCCAGAAACATAGAATAGATTTTTCACGTTATGGAAAGAACCAGCCTAACATATCCTTTATAGTAGGGACATAAACTGACCTCCTACTGGAGAACACGCTGTTGCTAGGATTGCCTCGATTCTCATGTCTGCTTCTCATTCATTTCCTTTTTTTTTTCTCATTTTTTCTTTTCTTTTCTTCGTATTTGTTTTTTTTTTTTGTTTTTTGTTTTTTTGTTTTGTTTTGTTTTTTTTCACCTTTTCTTGTTCATCTTTTTTTAAACGGGAATGGCGGGAAGACAGCCACTAGTGGCTACGTCATCTCCCTGTGGTGCAATCATGTAGTTGTGAATAATGTTACCTTTATGTATATTTTTGGATTTGATTGTATACATGTGGCACTACTGAATAAAACCATTCATTCATTCAAACCTTGGATAAATGCATCAAGGGAGGGTAACAATGTTGAATGTTACATTCTAAGCACCTGTTAGGGCAGCCCAGGCTACAAGTGTTTGTTTTTTCACAGTAATCTGTCATTAAAAAAACAAAGACTATTTTTTCTTGATTTTATTCACGATTTTGTTGCTAGGTAATTAATACATTCAAACATGTGTAGATATGATGCCACTTACAAAGTCCCCAAGTTGCTCATTTTGACGTTTGTTGGCGTGTCAAGATTGTCATTCTGAGGATTTCTGACAGAACAAACCAACACACTTTGTGAGTTGTTGGTTTCTTACAAAAATTTCTTGGGACCTAAGACTGTTTTCAGACATAAAGAGAACAAGAGCTATTGATGAAGGCAATTATACCCCCCCCCCCCCCCCCCCCCCCACACACACTGCAGTTCGGAACCAATGAAGAATATATGAATTAATAAAAACATAGTAAAGACCATAACACTGTTGAACAGCTGTGGGCAACTTTCTTTATACATGTGAAGAAGATGAAAATGTGATTTCCCATATGGTTTCTATAGTAACTATAATCCACAATTGTGGCTATGTTTGCAACCCTTCAAAACATTTGGCTTTGTAGTTTTGGAGAGGATTTTTAAAAATCGACCAATCAGAATAAAAGAATGCTTCTGGCAGCAATGTTTTTAATCCGATGGACGTGAATCGTTAGTAGAGGACCCGTCACAGACCATTCCAGCCAAGTTTGGTTCACACCGGCTCAGCAGTTTCAGAGAAGATGAAAATGTGAAACATTTATGGATGACAAAAGATGCCAAGTGATGGCAATTACTCACATGGCCCTTTAGGCCAGGTGAGCTAAAAATGGGAGATAACTCTGAAAACCTTCCAGCTTACTGTTGAATTCCATCCTTACAATTTGTGTTTTTCTTCCTTTGCCTTTCTTATATTGTACACAATTAACCTACTTGCATTGTGTTTAGTCTTGTTTGTTCCATATGACATAAAAATGTAACATGATTGTTTAAAATAAAGAAAAATATTTCCCGACTGTCATGTCAGAAAACAGTAAAGGAATAATTTTAGGGAGAATTTACTTACATGCATTACTAATCTGTCAATAACCTTTTCTACAACTGTCTTTTTCTCTATTAATTCAGCCTCTGTGTCAATGTCGGCTTCCATTTCTTTTAAGTACCATGTGATTAGATCACCTCGTCTTAGGCCAGTGACATCAGTGTCTGTATAACAAAGAAAGCTTATATTGGAACATTTTTAATTGAATAGCACTCTTAGGTCAGTGATATCGGTGTCTGTATAACGAAGAAAACCTTCATTGTAACAGTGTAAATTGAATAGCACACTTAGGACAGTGACATCAGTGTCTGTATAACAGAGAAAACCTTCATTGTAACAGTGTAAATTGAATAGCACTCTTTAGCCAATGACATCAGTGTCTGTATAACAAAGAAAACATACACTGGAACATTTTTAATTGAATAGGACACTTTGGCCAGTGACATGATTGTCTGTATAACAGAGAAAAACTTCAGAGTAACAGTGTAAAATGAATAGCACTCTTAGGCCAGTGACATCAGTGTCTGTATAACAGAGAAAACCTACAATGGAACATTGTTAATTGGTAGTGTGCTAGAATAAATTTTCAAAGGTGATTTGTAACACAAGTAATTTTTTTTCAAAGATACTATGCTATCAGCAAAGGGGGCCTTAGCCTAGCAAGATATTCTTCATAAATAATTGTTTTATTACCATTAATTGGAGAGTGCCTGTTGGCAATTTTATATATTTTTCTCTACTGCTAAGCAGACAAGCTAATACATGCAGTATTAAGCCACACAAGATTTTTTCAGCACTTTACCACAAAGCCATGATAGTGGCTTCTAGCACTCAACTAGTTAACTGAAGAGCTCTAAGCTCATAGAAAAATATTCAATAAACTGGTAGAGTGCTTGAAGCCCATATCTGGGCATTATTCTGAAGTACAGGTACCACTGCTTGGAGGCTCATATTCAGTGCATGTGCTTTGTACTATCTTTGCAGTTATAGTCTGTAAGGGTTTGCCCTGTTATAGTTTATGGGAGAGTGTCCATAGGCACTCTCCCATAAATTGTAACAAGGCAAAGACATGTGTACAAGATTTGATGGCCAAAAATAATTCAGCACTCTACCAGTTAACAGGGAGTATTCAATTAATAGGCAGTATTCAAATATGGAGTGTTCAATTAACTGGAGGGTTCAATTAACAATGGGAATTGGTTCTTTTTCCTGTGTGGCAGGGAGCGTGGTGGCTCAGTGGTTATGGCATTAAACTTCAAACCGAAAGGTCCACAGTTCGCTACACCAAGTTAACTGTGTGTGTCCTTGGGCAAGTCTCCTAATCCCAATTGCCCCTGTGGGGGCACAGTTGTGCTGTGTATTAAGGCATACTGCAAGTCGATGGTGCACTTGTCCTCATTCAATGATAACCCTGCTTGAGGAATTAATATGTTGGGGAGTCTGACTTGCCACTGTTTGATGGTTCTCTCTGGCTTTCTTCACCCATAAAACTGTCCTGACAACAGGTGACCTGGCTGTTGAAAGTGTCATTAAAACCCCAATAAATAAACAAGAGCAACGTCAAGTGTGGCATTTGTCCCAGACGGTGTAACAGTGTCTGATGTCAGTAGCGAGTGTATCCACCACGTGCACGGATGACAGCCTGCACCCTCCTCCTAATGCTGCCAGTGAGCCTTCTGATATGGTCCAGAGGTTACTGCTGCCACTCCTCATGCAATGCAGCTTCCAAATCGGCCAAATTCTGTACGGGTGGATCCCTTGCTTGCACTTGCACACGACATCCAAGAAAGTCCAAGATGTGTTCTAAGGGATCAAATCAGGACTCAATGCATGCCAAGGTAGTGTTGTAATAGCGTTGTCCTGAGGAATGCTCTCACAGCATGGTAACGATGTGGCCTTGCACTGCAGTCCATGAATACAGGGCAAGTAGCCAACGGGTGGTTCTCAAAATGAGCCATGACAACCGGACAGAGAATGTCCCAGATGAACTGATGACCACTGAGATTTCCACATACAGTCACCATATAAAGTTTACAATCATGTGAGAGGCATCCCCAGATCATTACTGATCCTCCACCACAAGGAACAGTAGGTCTGATGTTCCTGGGCACGTAAGCAGTATTTCTATGCCTCCACACTCTCATGCGACCATCTGTGATGTGAAGCAGGAACCTACTCTTGTCTGGCCAATGGACTTAGATTCCAATGTTGTCGTGCCATATACTACTCCAAACTTTGTCTTTGATGCTGATCGGACAGAGCTGGATGCTTGATGACCCTTCTGGACCTCATACCCAGTGCTTTGAGACAGTTTCGGACAGTTCTATTGCACAAACACCTGTTGGGGAGCCAAAGGCATTTCAAAACCCCACTTGAAGCAAAGGGTTCATGCCTAACGAGGTGTGCCAGACTCCAATCTTCTGGAGGAGAGGTCTTTTGGAGTTGTTCAGGCCTTGGTCGGTCCTTAACATTGTTGGTTTGTTGATGTTTTCGGACAAGTCTGCTGATGACAGAATGACTATAGCCAAGTTGCCTTCCAATAGATCTGAATGACATGCCTGTTGCATACATGTCAACGATTTGCCATCTTAGTACCTCTGACAGTCTCCTCCTTGTTATGTCAACATTTATTGATAAAAGAAGTGACAAATGTTCTTGTTTTATATCCAGATATTGCTTGTGAATGATTGTGTTTTTGAGACATTCGTGAGAAGAATGCTTCATGTGGACGAGGAGATGTGTTTGGGGTACGCTATCAACCAGAAACATCATGTTTCACAAGATGAAATGTACTGCAAGGCATAGCAATCATTGAAACATAATCAGTAATAGCAACTTCACTGTCATGAAACAATTCAGGAGTGCTTAATTAAGTTCCAGGTGTATATTTGGTCTGTAAAGATTTGCCTCGTTACAATTTTGGGGAGAATGCCTAGACACTCTCCGATAAACTGCAACAAGGCAGAGACATGATTTATCCTGATGACCAAAAAACTTCAGCCTCTTCAGCTCTCTAAAAAATACTTCAGCACTCTAAAAAAAATACTTCAGCACTCTAATAAAAAAATACTTCAGCACTCTGGGGGATCCATTCATCTACTAGCAAAAATACTTCAGCACTCTAAAAAAAATACTTCAGCACTCTAAAAAAAATACTTCAGCACTCTAAAAAAAATACTTCAGCACTCTAAAAAAATACTTCAGCACTCTAAAAAATACTTCAGCACTCTAAAAAAAATACTTCAGCACTCTAAAAAAATACTTCAGCACTCTGGGGATCCATTCATCTACTAGCAAAAATACATCAGCACTCTGGGGATCTATTCATACCAAAAATACTTCAGCACTCTGGAGATCCATTCATCTACAGTAAAACCTGTCTTGAGAGACCACCCCTTTGAAGACTGAAATCATGCCAAAAACTTTTTACCTGTTCTGGAATTGGAAAATCCCTTGTGGTTATACTAACATAATTAAAAGCTCTTAATTGGGTTTCCATTGCTAACTCATTACAGATTGAGATGTTTTTATAAAACCCCTGCGAAAAGATTAGGATTATTGCTGAATAAACAATTTCATACATACCTGAAAGGTGACAGATAGGAATAAAAGTTAAAAAATTTATAGTAATTTCTATATTTTTTATACTTACCAATGACCCAGACATAGCTGGTGCTAACTCTTAAAATATAGGGCCAAACACAAATTTTGCCCCCCAATCCCCAAAATTTGCATCTAAAACCAAAGAAAACATGTCCTGAAAGGCCCTCCATATTTCGCCTCTACTGCGCATGCGCAGTGTCAAGGACGTTCTGAAATTGGCGCCATTAATCATTCTAATAACCAGTGCCTGGTAAGCGCTATGTACTCAGCGGGGAGGCAAGAGTTCCCAACTCCTGGGAGGGCCATCCCCGTCTGGGTCATTGGTAAGTATAAAAAATATAGAAATTACTATAAATTTTTTAACATTTTTATACTGTACCAATGACCCAGACATAGCTGAATAGTAAAAAGGCTGGAGGGCCAAGGACATAGAGCAAAATGGAATACGCTCAATAAAATAAAATAGAGTCATCCCCTGTAGGGAAAAAGAAGTAATAGGCCTTACATGTATCTTTCTTATTTATGATAAATTAGAAAGATACAACACCTTCCAAAATTGAGCTTCATACATCCATGTACTCTATTAATATCCAATATAATCCTTATACTAATAATTTTTAAAGTAAGCCAATAAATAAAGTAAGTCTAGAGAATAGAGACTCTTATACTCCTAAAAGTGTCTGAGGATTGCATAATCATGTCCGTTGACATATGCAATATTCAAAAGCTATACTTTAAAAACTAAGACTTGAATGAATTTTAAAAACCTAAACTTCTCACTAAACAACCATCCCAATAACAGCTCAGAATTACTAACTCCGGAGGAGGTATCCCCTTGTTTTCATAGTAAAACAGGTGACCCAAGGGAACACCCTCCCCCCCCCCCCCCTTTTTCTTGCCCTGGGTCAAATAGCCCAGAGCGAAGAGGGCAGCAGAACAGAGACACTGCCGAAACAGACAGCCTACCTAGCTATAGTAGCAACTGTTAAGTGAATGACATTCTGAGCAGAAGATAATAGACCTAACAATAGAAGCCTCCAGAAATGGACTCGATATTTCTGAGATAAAAATTCATGAATGTGGATGGCTGAGCGCAATGAGCGGCCTTCAAAAATCTATAATAGCGACACTATTAATGTAAGCCCAAGAAGTAGAAGAACTCTTACTTCATGAGCCGAAATCTTAAGCACAACTGCTAAGTCAATGATATACCATAAGCAGTACCGATAGTTAATAGAATCCATTAACAATAAAATGGAGCATAACGTCCTTCTACTAGGTATCAAAGACAGAAGAAGCTTACGCCCATAGTAATAAACAGATATCTGTTTATAAATACATAAACTCTACCCGGAAAGAGTAAAGGCCTATGCCCATACGAAGACGGAAGGACCTTAAAAATAATAGGTTCCGGATAATAGGAGCCTAACTCTTATGCAAAAATCCAACCTAAATAGTAACGGAAGTAGTGATTCCGAAACTACGAAAGTGAAAATCATCCATCGATAGTGCATGAAACTCACTGACTCTACAGTAAAAGAGAAACCAACAGAATTACTGTCTAAAAGGTCAGAATTTGAAAACTACTGTTTCCAGAGGCTCAAATGATTACTTAGCTAAATAAGAACCGAAGTTAAAATCCATATAGGAATTTAATCTAAAGATTCTAAGTCTATTTATCAAAAAGTTACTAACTGACTTAGATAAAGAGACATAAGACTCAATTGTAAACTATCGTAGAGTGCATAGGTATGAGGTAACATAAACCTATAACCTTAATAATAACAGGCTGCAGTAGATCTTGTGAAACAAGTATCCTAAAAAATTGCAATGAGTAGTATGGAGGGATCAACAATATGAACATAATGATCCCTACACCAACGACGGAAAAGCCTCCACTTTAGCCGCATAGAATAGCGAAGAAGAGGATCTCCTATAGTAAGAAATCGCGTCCAAAGCTCGTCCAGTACAGTGCTTACAATGCAATACGGACCACAAAACGGAATACATGAAGGTTGCGACCTTGCGGGTTGTGATAAAGATGACACGATTTACCCAGTGAAAAAAGATCCTCACATAGAGGAAGATTTCACGTTAAGACCCACAGTAGACAAGAGAGTAAATTACCCATGATCTCTGTGAAAATAGAGATGCTATCAACAGAAATGTATTGTGGTTGTTTATCTTAGCAATACCTGCTGAAACAACAGCGCCGGAGGATACGCGTATCCTATCATTCCGTCCTATAGATCAATAGAGCGTTAACAACATTAGCTCAGAGATCTGGACAAGCCAACACATACGTCTGCAATTGATTAGCAAGCTGTGTCGTAAATAAATCATCATTGGGCGCTCCCATAGATAGCAAATCTGATTGAATACTTGTTTGTTGAGAGTCCATTCTGACAGCAACAAGCGACCCGTAAGAGAACGGGAGTCCGGTAAAACAATCAGACGACCCGGAATATGACGGACCAAAACAGAACTTGGTGTACTATAACCAACAGACGGATTCTTTCCATTAAATTGAATAACGGAAACGAAAGAGTGCCTCCCTGGTTCCGGAGATACGCCACTACTGTCGAATTAAAGGACAGGATTTGGGCATGCGTTTCTGAATAATGTTCATGCAATGACAAAAAGCAAGCCTAAAAAACATTATTCCGCGGAAGAAAACTGGTTGCTAAGAGACTGCGGAACCCAAAGACCCTGGCACTTCGAATCCGTAGGGATCAGTATTATATCCCAATCTGTTTGACTGGGTCATAACAGCCACACTCGGGTCCGGCAACTGCGGTGGCACTCTCCGAGTCAACCAACGAATGTTTGCCCCAGTCTGAATCTCTTGTAACACTAGATAGACAAGAGAACGTGTAAATCGAGCAATTCATGGATTGCCGAAAAGTTGCCGTCGAAGAGAAGCTCCTCCGAGAACGAAGCGACTCTGAGAGAGTTCTTAACCTTACTATCCACGTGTGTGGATGTAGCCAGGGCTGCGTCACGTCTAACCAACTCCAATCAGCCACTGAAGGGCGGAGTTATACGTGAACAAACTACTGCCCTCAAAAGAAATTACATTGAGAATAATATCCCGTAAATCTTTTCTTGAAGACGTAATGATAACGCCTCAGTAAGGCGGATTACGTATGATAAAGCGTCTAAGTTAAGTCTACCATACATCATGTCGTTTCCAACATTGAAGTTGGAAAAGACATAAACGGCGAAAAAGAATATATCCAGTCTTTAACCACACCGTCTAGACGCATATGAACTCTCGGTATGCCCTGCTCTGCCAAAATAAACTATTCGTATAAATGATAAAATGGCAGAAATGAGCAACGCGGACAAGAAACTAAACTATCATGCTTGGTAGCAGGCTTGTATATATATATATAGCGTCGAAAAATAAAACACATGATGTAATGACAATATTGGACTGCGTCGGTAAGTCCGGGACAATTGTCCCTGAACCGATCGAAAAATCCGAGTCCAATGACGCTATAAGTCTCTTATCCAAGATCGCAGCAATGAAGTCCGAAATAACAATCACTGGAAGATAATGCCAGAAGATATGAAAGGCAGCTTCCGATACTACTAAAGGAAAAACTCGAAATCTTTCGAATCCCTTTCGCCATCCTGTCGGACCCTATAAAGCATTCGGTCGTCCGTACCTGATGCAACCGCGGACCGCACCGACCCAGCGCCGTCGAATAATTCCTGATTCGACCGAGAAACTGTCAATTGCTGGGATGCTGCGAAACAACTGTGCTAACTCGGATAGCACGTCCGTCACTGAGGCCTGAGGAGAAGCGGTCTTACGATGCATTGCCGCTGGAAGCTCTGTGATCGTTACCCCCGTGCATACTACCAATATGCGAGCGCACGGAGTGTATAGGCCTCGTGTCCCTTGGCTACCGGATGGCGCGACCTATTCGCCGTGGAATCACTGAATGACGAAACTGATCAGATACTCGAGGTCACGTAGCCAATGTGCGGTCGTGTGCCCTGCTGTGAGGATGAGGAAGCATCAAGGACAGACTGTCAATATAACGGAGCGTCCCGACCGACGGACATATGCTCCGAATGTAAAATATCTGAACCACAACATGCGGTCCCCTATGTTGTTGGACGAGAGAGGGACCTCTCTCGCTCACAGCCCGGACGGACCTGGACAAGCCAGGAACCGGACTAACAGGCTTCCTCCGATCTGTCCTCAATCTGCCGTCACTGGGTGAGTACTAAAGGAATTAAAGTGCTCGCATCACCCAAATCTCCTTCCTAGACCGCAACGGACGAACCCGGCAGCCGAACCATTCGATGAATGTACGCTACACCGGGTGAGCTAGCGAATGTCACTCCGTAGGCGATAGACATATTCCATGAGCACTTATTGCCGCTAGCTCTTCTTTAACTATGACGACAGAGGCACACTTTTGAAAGACATCTCCGTAACTTTGCGAACAAGAAACCAGAAATGCTTGGTTATAGCAAGCATAAAATAATAATATATATAGCGTCGATCAATAATTCGAAAGTTTGTGTGACATTATTGGACTATGTCGGAACTGAGGGACGATGCCCCTGAATCGAACCAAAAATTTCTAAAATCACCGACGCTATCAGTTTCTTATCCGGCATCGCAGCATTCTGGTCCGACGAAAGAAGCTGTAGAAGACCAAGTCAGATGACATACATAACAGCATATGTTGTTCCGAAAGGGAAAGCTCGAAATCCTCCAAATCCCTTTCGGTATCCCGTCGGACCGGATGAAACTTTCGGACGTCCGTACCCGCTTCCGCGGAGCGTCCCGACCCAGCATCGTCGGATAAAAAATATGCGACAGATTCAGTTGATGCTGGGATGCTGCGATAAACTGTGCTATTTAGGAAAGCACGTCCGTTCCCGAGGCCTGTGCAGTAGCGGTCTTACGATGCATTGCCGCCGGAAGCTCCGTGTACGTTGACTCCCGCACACTTCCTATGCGAACGTCCGGAGTCTGCAGGCCTCGTGTCCCTGGCTACCGGATGGTGTGACCTGGTCGCCGAAGAATCCTTGATCGGCGAAGCTGGTAATATATCGGCGGTCACGCAGCCAAGGTGCGGTCGTGTGCGCTGACGAGAAGAGGAAGCCTTAGCAGTCTCCGCGGACTGCCTATACAACGGAGCGTCCCGAGCGACGGACGTATGCTCCGCTTGCAACACATTTTGTACCACAACATCTGGGGCCAGATGTTGTTGAACGAGAGAGGGGCCTCTCTCGCTTGCCCTCCAGATGGACCGGAACGGGCTATGAACCGGACTAAAAGGCTTCCTCCGTTCTCCCTCCGATCCGCCGTCACTGGGTGTGCATTAGGTTGATTTATAGTGCTCGCATCACCCCAAAATTCCTTCTAGACCGCAACGGACGAACCCGGCTGCCGAACCATTCGGTGAATGGACGCTACACCGGGCGAGCTAGCGGACGTCAAAGGCCGTCGAACCTACTAGGGTCCTCTTAGGCAATTGGCGTATTTACATGAGCACTTTTCCGCTAGCCCTTCATTAATTGTGACGACGGAGGCACACTGTTGGAAGACATCACAGATACATCACCCTAATCTTGATCGTCTGAAATAGAAATTGATAAAGTAGAGTGACCCTGCGGGGAAAGGACCTGAGTGTCCAATTCCCCAATAACATACCGTGACATACGCTTCCCATATTGTCATCGAAATCATACGATACAGAACAGGAGTTAATGCGAGTACACTGACCACATATAGAATGATTATAAAGTCAGAGGAAGACTTCCTCTTAATACAATTGATCAATATCCTTTCAATGTGAAAAGAAAACAAGTCCTGGTACTCGCACTAACCCCTGGCAATCAAAATACATAATAATAATATGATCCATTAATATAGAAAAAATAATTGAAATCAAAATATTTTGAAAAAATATTTTTTCAGAACAGCCCAAGTTTCTGAAAAGTAACGTTGAGCCCCAATGGATCCCAAGCCTAAGTGTGGACAAAAATTTTAAAAATATTTTAAACAATTTATTCAACACTTACGAACAATAATAATGTATCTAGTTATGATTAAAATAACATCAAGATATTATTTTCCAAAAATCCCCCCCTCACACAGAGGGCTGTTGTAAATGTAAACAATGAGTGTAAAAACACTAAAATAAGACTCCAGGCACCCAGGCCCGAAATCAGTTACCAAAAATACACTATCTGATGCAAAACAGAGACTTCCAGGGAAGAAACTGCAGAACATCAGATGGTAGATGCAGAACACAACGCCTAACCACCCGTAGGTGAAGACGTAAACATGGGGAAAAGAACAGAATTCATTCTGTTATTCAGCTAAAACTCCCAAGAAAATTTAGTAATAATAATTACAAAAACTATGCCAAAAGCATGGGAGAATAGCAAGGGGGGACTTAAAGGACAGGGAGAGAGGAAAACACTTAAAAAACAGTGTAACTAAATAATCAGAATGACAACAAAATGGCTGCTGCCTTGAAAATAGGTAACTTAACATAATTTCATTAAAAAATTTTAAGTTACAGCCCTCATAATATTCTGTCACACATTTTTTCCTCTCCTCCTTCTCTATCCTCCTTAGAATCACCATTTCACTAATATTTATGTGTCTGGCATCATTTAAACTGAGATTTACAAGCACAAAGATCAGTCAGATGTTAACTGATGAAGGGCCAAACTTAGAATGATTAAAGGCGCCAATTTCGGAACGTCTTTGGCACTGCGCATGCGCAGTAGAGGCGAAGTGTGGAGGGCCTTTCAGGACATGTTTTCTTTGGTTTTAGATGCAAATTTTGGGGATTGGGGGGCAAAATTTGTGTTTGGCCCTATATTTTAAGAGTTAGCACCAGCTATGTCTGGGTCATTGGTACAGTATAAAAATATAAATTTGTGTTGAAAATCTTTTTGTAACAAATTGAAATGGACTGTTATAAAAATTATAAAAATAAATTAGTGTTGAAAATCTTCATTGAAGATTTTCAACACTAATTTATTTTTATAATTTTTATAACAGTCCATTTCAATTTGTTACAAAAACTTCATAAGAAAGAACAACTACAAAGTAATTACAAAAATCCATTCTTCTCCATTTCTGAATTTTGTGGTTGGTTATTCACTGACTTGAGAAAACCTGAAACCTGTTATGAGAGACCACCTGTCTTGAGAGACCATTTTTGTGTGGCCCAAAGACAGGTTCTACTGTACTAGCCAATGACACATTCAACAGCTAGGGACAAATCGCATCCGACAGTTTTACAGGTGGAAGCCCGAGTACCCAGAGAGAACCACTCAGTAATGGCAAACAACTGTCAAGACAGCAGGGTTAGCAGCAGTTGAAGGAGAAAACACCATTGACATGCAGTATGCCTTAGTACACAGTGTCACTATGCCCACAACTGGGCAATAAGGATTAAGTGTCCAGTCCGAGGACATAGTGCAGTTAGTACTGACAGAAGATAACAGAAATATCCTCCAATTAGTCAGAGCATTTTTCTTTTCAAATATAGGTTATTCCTCAAGAGAGCATTTGTTTGTGTAGTCTTCAGCTATGTTTAGTAAACAAGAATAAAATTGATCAATTACTTCATAACAGATATTCCTTCCATTGTTTGAAACTTGAACACCACTAAAATGATCTATCCTACATTTAAATCTGTTTACCTGTTTGGAGAACATAAACAAGACGAATGATGACCGCTGCCCAGCCACAGATGCCCCCGAACTAAGGCCAAATGGCCTTTATATTTATTTATTTATTGGTGTTTAAGGTCACATACTTATGCACAATGGCTAATCATGACCGTGACAGTTTTACGGGTGGAGGAAGCCGGAGTACCCGGAGAGAACCACCGAGCAACGACGAGCAGCTGTCAGCTCTTCAACATCGTAACTCTGAACTCTGCACCACAGCACAGGCAGGGTTAGATTGGTTGAAGACATGCGCACCATCGACGTGCAGTACGCCTCAGTACACAGCGTCATCGTGAACCCATGTAGGCAATCGGGGTGAAGTGTCTTGCCCAAATGGCCTTTAATACTGGAATGAAAAGTTTTGTGTTAAATTTGGTCATTACTATAGTCCATAAGGCTTCAAATTTGATAAAATATATCAGAACTTAGCAACCAAAAGCTGTGTTGACCTTATGGAAATAAGCTTTTGGCTGCTATGTTCTGATGTATTTTATCCAATATGTTGGAACTTTCTCAACAGAACCATACACATATGGATGTCACATGAATTGGCATCCAGTACAATCTGTCTTGAGAGACCACCCTTTGGGCCACACAAAAGTGGTCTCTCAAGACAGGTGGTCTCTCATAACAGGTTTCAGGTTTTCTCAAGTCAATGAATAACCAACTACAAAATTCAGAAATGGAGAAGAATAGATTTTTGTAGTTGTTCTTTTTTATGAAGTTTTTGTAACAAAATGAAATGGACTGTTATAAAAATTATAAAAATAAATTAGTGTTGAAAATCTTCATTGAAGATTTTCAACACTAATTTATTTTTATAATTTTTATAACGGTACATTTCAATTTGTTACAAAAAGATTTTCAACACATATTTATTTTTATTCCTGTCAAATTTCAGGTAAGTATGAAATTGTTTATTCACCAATAATCCTGATCTTTTCACAGGGGTCTTATAAAAACATCTCAATCTTTAATGAGTTAGCAATTGAAACCCATTTAAGACGTTTTAATACTTTTAATTGGGTTAGTATAACCACAATGGATTTTCCAATTCCAGAAAAGGTAAGAAGTTTTTGTCATGGTTTCAGTCTTCAAAGAGGCAGTCTCTCAAGACAGGTCAATAATGGCATAAAAATACAAGTTGGTACCAGGTTACAGTGGTCTCTCAAGACAGGTGGTCTCTCAAGATAGGTGGTCTCCCATAGCAGGTCCGTTATAGAGTAAAACCAATTGGTGCCTGGTGGATGTGGTCTCTCAAGACAGGTGGTCTTTCAAGACAGGTGGTCTCTCAAGACAGTGGTCTCTCAAGGCAGGTTTTACTGTACTGTAATGTATCTTTCTCTTCCTACAGTGAGAAGACCAGAAACTAACATAATTTTCTGGAAAGCTTTTAGATTCTGGTCTTATCAGTGCACAAGCAGCAGTATACTTATTTTATTGCAGTTATGTTACAACTTATTTTGACTTGTACTGTAATGTGCAAGTTCGGTTGACGATATCCGAATGGATTTATTGAACTAGTACTATCACTGAAAGTAATTAATACCCTCACTTCCAGATTACAAGAATACATGCACCTCTGAATTTTGAGGTTGAAAAACCAATAATAAATCAAAGTTCATGGGACATAACTTGGTTAAAATTGTCAAAGTTCAAAAATTTTGGAACATGCATATGCCCACATGTTAGTCATGTTTGAGAAGTTTCACTGAAATTGGTTAATAATGTACAAGGAGTTGCATCCACAAGAATCTCATTTGAAAATCCATAATAAATCTAAGTTCAGTGGAGATAACTTGGGTTAAATTGTCGCAGATGAAAAAATGTACAATATGCACATGTTCAGTTGGTAGCCATAATGTCTGAAAAGTTTCATCGAAATCGGTTCAATAATGTAGGAGGAGTTGTGCACACAAGAATCTCATTTGAAAATTCATAACAGATCCAAGTTCAGGGGAGATAACCTGGATAAAATTGTCACGGATGAAAAAAGTTCACTTGCCAGTTGTGTTTGAGAATCTCATTTGAAAAGCCCTAATAAATCTACATTCAGGGGAGATAACCTGGTTAAAAATGTCACAGATGAATAATTTTAGAATATATGCGCATGCTGACTTGCTAGTCATATTTGAGAAGTGTCCTCAAAGTCGGTTCAATAATGTGGGAAGAGTTGTGCAAACAAATTGGGATGGACAGAGGTACGCACGTATGTACGTACAGGCCGTCGACAATATAGCCCTGGTATACTGAAAGTATCAATGACACTGCAGCTTAACTTGACTGTGTATAGCGTTTGATGAAAAGGAAAATGTTCAATGTTTATGAAAGGATTATAAAATAAGACAAGAATTGTAATAATTGAGAATATGTTAAGTTCTGTACCCAACATGCTATGTTTTCAACAAGAATTATTTGAGGTGTAGACTGTTCTAAAGAATTGAGATCTTTGTTGATGTGGCCCTCACAGTTAACGTAGGTCAACCAAAGTTACCAAGTTGCAGTAAAATCATTGCAAAACTAGACATCATACAGTCATCCTACAAGGTTACAATGAAATCCCTTTTTAAGTACAACCTGTAGACTGTGCAAAATGAATCTAGCTCACATGCCTGCATGTCCAACTTACAATGAAATTCCTTCATGCATTAAATAGGATCTGTAAACTGTGCCAAAGGAATCGAAGTCACATATGCCTGTGCAGTCATCACAGTAGACAGATCGTGACTGTAATAGGATGTTCTCATCTAGACATTGTACCGAGTCATCCTACCAAGTTACAATGAAAACCCTTCATAAATATGACTCATAGACTTTGCTAAGGGAATCTAGAGCATATGCGGAAGCAGCAGTAACGGCTGATCGATCATGGCCAAACTAGGACAGTCTCATCTAGACATCATACCGAGTCATCCTACACAGTTACAATGAAATCGCTTCATAAATATGAATGGTAGACTATGCTAAAGAAATCTAGTTCATGTGTCCATCACGGCTGACCAAAACTCGACCAAAATGGAACATCATCTAGACATAAAATGGTGTCACATTACCATGTTACAATGAAATCCATTCAAAAATACGACCTACAGACAGTGCTAAGGGTTTTCGAACCTGCGCAGCCAATATGGTTGACCAATCGTGACCGATAACTCACACAAGAATAATGCCATCAGCATGAAACTCAAACTTGATCTGTAAGTCATCGTTCTATAGTAGGTTACCAAGAATGAAATCATTTGGTTGAAGCATTTCCAAAAAAAGTCCGGAAAACTAAAGTGTGACTGACTGACAGACTGACGGATGGAGAGAGTGCAAATGAAGCTTGATCTGTAAGTAATCGTTCTATAGTAGGTTACCAAAAATGAAATCATTCTGTTGAAGCGCTTCCAAAAAAAGTCCTGAAAACTGATATTTTGGTGCTTTTCCGTATTTCCAAGGGCCATAAGTCACACATGAATAAGGCAATCGGTATGAAACTCAAACTTGATCTGTAAGTCATCGTTCTATAGTAGGTTACCAAAAATGAAATCATTCCGTTGAAGCGTTTCCAAAAAAAGTCCGGAAAACTGATATTTTGGCGCTTTTCCATATTTCCAAGGGCCATAACTCACACAAGAATAATGCAATCAGCATGAACCTCAAACCTGATCTGTAAGTCATCGTTCTATAGTAGTTTACCAAAAATGAAATCATTTCGTTGAAGCGTTTCCAAAAAAACTCCGGAAAACTGATATTTTGGTGCTTTTTCCATATTTCCAAGGGCTGTAACTCACACAAGAATAATGCAATCAGAATGAAACTCAAACTTGATCTGTAAGTCATCGTTCTATAGCAGTTTACCAAAAATGAAATCATTCCATTGAAGCGTTTCAAAAAAAACTCCAGAAAACTAAAGGGTGACTGACAGACCTAGAGACTGACGGATGGACAGAGTGCAAACCTATAGTCCCCTCCGGCAATGCCGATAGGGGACTAAAGAATTTCTTGGATGAAGGGTTAACTGATATAGATTACCCTTTTAAACAATGAAACCCTGCACACAGGGATTGTAAATGACGAAAGTGTGTAAGCAGACAACAACTTTGTCAGCCAAGCGGTATAGAATTGTGGCTCTGTACAGACAAATATAGTCTGTGAGAGAGTTGAATTTTCCCATTCCTGTGACCTTGACCATTGTCACTTGAGCATTGTGCTGCTGTGTGAAAGACCTTCGATACGTCTTTACTCGTGTAAAGTTTCATGGAAATTCATTAAAACATTATAGAGTTATGGTTCCGAACCGACAAATAAGGTCAGACAGACAGACTGACTGGACAACCCAGATTTAAGATGTCTCCCTATCAGGGGCATAAAAAATTCTACAATAAAGCATAGTCCGATTTTTTACCTTCATTCTCTTCTTCATGCCGCCTCATAAATAAAACTAATAGATTTGCCATCTGTTTATATTCTTCATATGTCAGTTTCATGCCCTTCTTCAATGTTTCTCCACTTGCTTCTTTCTCTGGAGAGGGTGATTTTTCTTGTGAAGGTTGCGACTCTATTAGAAAGAAAACTATATTGATCAAATACCTTCTATCTCAAATTAGAATTTATCGTAAAGAAAAAAACCCTTTTAAAAATGAAATGACAAGAAACAATGCTTCTGTTTTTTTAAAAAAAACAAACCTGTCAGGAAATCATCACAAACCGATAAGCTTCCTTTGGACTTCCTTTCAGAGCATATATGTTAACAAAACCATATCAGGTGACACCTCATTGGAATGAGCTTGATACAAGGTTTCTGCAGTTTTGGGAGGGGCAACTCTCTTCAATGTGAATTCAAGACTTTTCAAGGTAAGAAAAAAAGAGAATATAAGATTTTTCAAGACTTTTGGTTCTAAAACACAGGCGAGGCAAACCACCGATTCCGGACAGTCAATGCTCATAATATACAGCACCTCGCACATATTTCCCAACTTCTGTCAATTTAAGACTTTTCAAGACTGGACCTTCGAATTCAAGACTTTTCAAGAGACTCAATTTTTTTTTTTCAAGACATAGTGGAAACCCTGTGATAAGCGTATTCCAATAAGGGGTCACATTATCTTACTCTGTTGACATTTTTTTAAAATAATATTTTTTCAACTGCTCAATTTATCTATTATGCAGGTGGATGCAGCCGATTCAATAGGTCAAGGGTTATTAAATAATTTTTTGCGTCAATAAGAAATTAGGTCGTCAACTCTAATGGCATTATTTATTTACTCTGCTGTACTGGTTAAACTGTTAGAAAATAGCGATCTTCAAATAATTTCTGAGTATGTATATCACTGCTGGGCACCACTTCCTTGAATTTAATGCTTTACCTCCTTATTCACATCAGAGTTGGTACAAATGTCTTCCCTTAATTGGTTCAGTGCTACCTAATTCCTGCTTGATTTTAACTCTTAACCTGCTGAGTAATTTTAAAATATTTTTCATTAAATCTAGTCATGGCTGCTATGAAGCAGCCATGACTAGATTTGATGAAAAATTTATCTAAATATAATAAGAAATCATAGGTGAAAAAATCCTTTGAATATACAGGGTGCAAATATGATTAAATGTGCCCAAATTATATTGATTTCAGTGACAAGAGAAACCCTGTGCTGGCTTGGAATATCCGTCTGCAGCATGCAAAGAGTTGAAGTGCAAGTATCACAACTGGAAAAGCTTGAGATTATGTAGCTGTTCTTCATATTAGATTTAGTTTATACAGATTTGCCGTGCTACAATTTAAGGGAGAGGGCCTGTGGGTACTCTCCCCTAAATTGTGACAAGGTAAAGATTAGTTGACAAATTTTGAAGACAGAAAGTAATTTTGCACTCCACAAGTTCAATGAATTTATAAGCCTTTGCACATGTTTTTTTGATCCAGAAGTGCAATGAACTATGTGAGAGTATATGTCATCACACAGGGATTTTTCTACCCTTTTTGGGAAAGGGTCCAGGGGCCTTTCTAATTGGGAAAATTAGCGTCGCAGAGGCCAAAATTGGGAATTTATCTGAGCGATTATCAACAAGAAATATATAAACTTACTAGCATATCCTTGTGAGAAATCAGTCTATTAATCAATGAAAACCTGTTGTATAATTGTATTTACCCACTGGCTGCTTAGAATTATTAAATTGTACTGGTGATTAATCAATCCTAGTGATGAAAAAGGATTGGTTAATGATCACGCATATACATAAGTCCCCACCTAAGCAAGCCAAGTTCAGTCAGCAGGAGTACTTGGCCTGGTGGACGGTTTGGGTAAAATAATTGTGGACGGTTCGTTCTGGGGACGAAAGTCGATTTAGGTTTCATGGCATCAGTCAACAGGAGTATCAGACCTGGGGAACGGTTTGAATAAAATACAGGTTACCAGACAGGATTTCAGACGCGAGATGAACCTAAAAATAGGTACCGTGCTTTAAGAAGCACGGAACTCGCCTGTAACAAAATTTAGGTACATTTGTGAGCCGTTATAGTTGACAGCGATGCATTTTGTCACTTTGACTCACGCACTGCGAGTCGCGTCATTCAGTTGTGATTCTATGCACATCAAGGAAGCTAATTTAGAGTGGCGATTCTAGGAACGCACTGTCAAGGACGCTCCTTGACAATGTCAAATGGTTTCAAAACAACACAAGTGAATACCCTTCGTACTGGAACAATTCACACTGCGAAGTCCACTGGAAAATATTATTCGGTGCTGGTCACTTAAAAATAATCGACTGGTCACACAGAAATGAATTCTCAACTGCCGTGAATTGGGAATTTTTGGGAGCAAGTTGGGGAAAAAGTGACTATTTTCGATTGGGAATGGGGCCGATATTCGGCCCCTCTCGTCGGTCAAAAAAACCCCTGTCACATGACTTGTTTGTTCGGGCCCTTCTGTTTCTCTGGCCATTTTTTGTAAAATTGCATGTGGGCAGGCAGTTTTTTATTTTATTTTTGTTATTATTTCTCAGCCATCAAATGTTCTTGATCTTGGTTTGTTTTATGTTTTAGGCCTCATAATCAAAAGAATAGCATGGGTGGTGGGGTATTTCGTCCCTGGAGTGCAACGAGGCTTTGCGATAATAAAGCATTACAAAGCCTTGTTGCACTCAAGGGACAAATTTATTAATTTTATTAACTTGGGTAATAATATATCAGACATAAACAAAATAGAGTATGCGGCAGCCAAAAGAACTATGTGGGAGGGCCTGAGACAATAGATTTTTAACTTTTTTAGGCCCAATATAAAATATAACAGATATAAATTTCTGTGTTGGATGTACTGATGCCAAATAGGTCTATAAACAAAGGCAGTTGCATGACTCTCAGGGTAATTTCTCAACATATTACAAACATTTATTCAATTAACACGAGCCTGTTCTACAACTTATATGCAATTCACAAATCAAATGTGTACTCAAAGTATGGTAAATGGTTTTATGTCTGAAAGCCATATTCAATTAACAGGGTTCCAGTACGTCCATCGTGAACTGGTCATTTTCCATGGAAGCAATAATATTAGATTACAACCTGGTGCTTCATTATTTAAAATTTTGCTGATGATTTTGATTACCTGGTAAAGCATGCATGGATTACGACCAGACCACACCGGCTGTACTATATTCAACTGAGAGAAGTCCAATTAACTGGTAGAGTGCTGGAAGCCCATGTTTGGGATTTATTCTGAAGCGCAGGTGCCACAACTTGAAGGCTCATATTCAGTGGATATGCTTTGTATTATCTTTGACGTGATATTATTTAGTCTGTAAGGGTTTGCCTTGTTACAGTTTATGGGAGAGTGCCCACTGGCACTCTCCCATAAACTGTAAGAAGGCAACGACATGTGAACAAGATTTGATGACCAAAAATAATTTAGCACTCTACCAGTTAAGTGGGCTCGACAGTAGTAAATTTTGAAGTTTCTTACAACAGTGAACAAACACTTCTCCACTTCTCAGGGTTTTCAGTAATCCTGAAAAATGAAATTTCACAAAAGCAAGACTGACACAGAATAACTCAAAATTCTTTTATTCCAAAATTGTAACTTCCGATATTTATTTATTTATTGGGGTTTAAGGTTACATACTTCCACAAAGGGTAATTGTGACCGCAGCATGGCGATAAAGTCAAGTTCAGTCAATTGTTATACCCATGTTGCCCATTTTAGAGAACTTCCACCCCAAGCATTGGTGAGTGGGTCCTATCTTACCAGTAAAACAGAGCTTATTTACCCCAGTAAACAACACTGTTTTTACTTCACGGGGTTCCCACGAGGGAACTTCCGATTCGATCTAAAATTTATTTACGCATTTAAAAGTTTCTAAACCTTATTGCACCAGAATATTTATACATTATTGCTATGCTATGACTATTTATGTTCTGTGACTTAATAACTTTGTCTATACAAGTTTTGTCTGCCTAAATGGGCAGCCGAAGCAGGTCTGAAAACTGCCGCCAACGAACCTGGAATGCACCTTGATATTCACCTGTTTTAAGATATTAACCCTTTACCCAACGCAGGCGATATCAAAATTTATTTTAAATATCATTATTTACAATTTTAAAAAAATTTTTCAACAAAACCATATCATGTGACCCCTCATTGGAACGAGCTCGTTCCAAAGAGGGGTCACATGATATGGTTTTGTTGAAATTTTTTGAAAATAATATTTTTTCAGCTACTGAATTTGCATATTATGCGGGCGGATGTGGTCGATTCTTTGCGTAAAGGGTTAAATGTGATTGTGGGTTACAGAAAATTCAGCATTATGGCTTTATCTGGGCTATAACAAACTTATGGCCCAACAAAGTAGATTTTGTTTCTCTGAACATTTTTTAAAAAATTGCATGGGGGGCGGGGGGGGGGGAGGGGATAGCATAGATGGTGGTGTATTTCATCCCTTGAGCATTGCACAGCCTTCTTGCACTCCAGGAATAAATTTATCAACCTAAACCATTAAATTTTTATATTTTTAAGTTTGCAGTGGAAGCATGCGGCAGCCAAAAGGACCATGTGGGAGGGTCTGAGAAATAAGTTTTAAACTTTTTTTAGGCCCATAGAGACAATATTAGCCGATCATATATCTTTATGCTGATCACTTTAGAGGGCCAGCACAACAGGTGTTGGTTATCTGGTACTCTTATAACAATAAAACTAAACTTATTTACCGGAGCACCAGTTAACAAATTGAAAGATGGCCCTAACAATGTAACTTATAATTACCAATGCCGATTTGGTTCTACAAATCTTTTAAGATTCTGGTATAACCCTTGACCTTGCCTGGCAGTCAATACTTGCAAAAATGTTATGAATAAGTAACAATTTTAATTTTTTGTCAAAAACATAGCTTATGACACCTCATTGGAACAAGCTTCATGTGTCCGATTGGTTGATTACAAAAAAACGTGTTGAGTTGTTTTGATCATGCCTGGCCATCAGGCAGAAAAATAGTCCATCAAAGAAACTGTGTATGGAACACGTTTTGTACTGTACAGATTTGTAAATATGGAACTGGAGGAATAGTAGGTGTGTAATTAAATGGTGATAACAATATAGACCTTTACCCAACGAATCGCCCGCATTTGCCTGCGTAATATGCAAATTTAGCAGCTGAAAAAATATTATTTTTCGAACAATTTCATATCATGAGACCCCTCTTTGGAACGAGCTCGTTCCAATGAGGGGCCACATGATATGGTTTTGTTGAAATTTTTTTGAAAACATTTGAAAAAATGTTATTTAAAATAATAAATTTTGATATCATCTGCGTTGGGTAAAGGGTTAAGTGCTGATCTAGTAAGTTAGTGAGGCCCAATAGAAGCTTCCCAAGAAATTAAAAATTTTCAACACAATCAGGTTGTATAGACTGAAAAACACTTAATATAGTTTACCATCTACATCCATCTGCTCCTGATCCTCATCTTCTCCTTCATACAAATGTATATCTGGCTGTTCTACTCGAATAATTGATTTATTCAACAATCTAAAAGCTTCCTTCACATGCTTTGGCTGTACCTGAAAGAAAAAAAAATGTAGATTCATTAAAACATTACATCCATTTATTCATTGGGAGTGTGACAATACTTTCAACCGACATACACATATGTCAACCAGTCTTAATGGGCGGAAAAAAGCTGGAGTACAGCAGAACCTGTCTTGAGAGACCGCCCTTTGGGCCACACAAAAGTGGTCTCTCAAGACAGGTGGTCTCTCATAACAGGTTTCAGGTTTTCTCAAGTCAGTGAATAACCAACCGCAAAATTCAGAAATGGAGAAGAATAGATTTTTGTAATTACTTTGTAGTTGTTCTTTTTTATGAAGTTTTTGTAACAAATTGAAATGGACTGTCATAAAAATTATAAAAATAAATTAGTGTTGAAAATACTTCATTGAAGATTTTCAACACTAATTTATTTATATAACAGTCCATTTCAATTTGTTACAAAAAGATTTTCAACACAAATTTATTTTTATTCCTATCTGTCACATTTCAGGTATGTATGAAATTGTTTATTCAGCAATAATCCTAATCTTTTCACAGGGGTCTTATAAGAACACTTTGGCTGCAACAAAACCAGTCCGAACGGTGAAGCCCTCCTCGAAATCACAAAAAACATAACCTTCATGTGGTTATGAAAGACAACTCAGCAACCTATATCAGTAACAATCCACTATTTTCATCTGATATCCTCGATCTAATTATCGCCAGTGACTCCCTGATAAACTACAGCGATGACCACTGGGTCGGCGATGAGGACTTAGGCAGCGATCACCTTCCGGTCCATGCCTCGCTGCAGCTAGGAAATGGCCCACTCAGGTACCCCCCACTCTCCGCAGAAATTTTAGAAAAATTAACTGGAACCTCTACCGCGACATCATCGATGTCAAACTCACAAACACCCATCCCCTATCCAATGCAGCGGAACTCGAAACTCAATGCGAGGGCATAGAGAAAATCATTAACTCAACCCTGAATGAAATATGCCCAAAAGAAGAAGTGCGCTCCTGGAGAAATACTATCTCGGGCGACACACTCTCACTAATCAAAACCAAACGGAAAGCTCTTTGCGCTCTTAAAACCGAAACTGACTCCGGCAAGAAAGCTGACCTAAAAAAAAACATACAACCGCCTTCATGGCAAAGTCAAGGTAGCCCTCAAAACTGAAAAACAAGCCAACTGGAAAAAGGTAACAGCCAATCTAAACGGGGTCCAAGATGCTAAAAAATTCTGGGACTCCTTCAAAATCCTAACTGGGCAAAAAAACAAGGGCGGCAAAGCCGCTGCCAAACCTCATATAAGGGAAGACAGTTCCTTCACGCGCACCAACAAAGACAAGGCCGACACTTTTGCCGACCTCCTAAGAAAAACGCATTGCCCGTATCAAGGCGCGGCAATGATGACGCTTCCATAAACGCGATTGACTTCATCAATGAACACCCTGAAATCTACCGTGACCCCAAATTCGATAATGAGCCAGAAGACGGGGATGAACATGACCTCGTCACCCCAATCACCAATGATGAAATCATCAACGTCATTAAAAAATGCAAAAATTCGTCCTCAGTCGGCGAAGACGAAGTGAGCTACAAAATTCTTTAAGCCCAAACTCCCTAATCGAAAAACTAAACAAACTGTTCAACGCATGCCTCACCCATAACTACTTTCCCAAATGTTGGAAAAAAGCCATCGGTGTCATGATACCAAAACCTGACAAAGATCCCTCCGATCCAGCCAGCTACCGCCCAATCAGCCTACTCAGCTGCATTGGTAAGACATTTGAACAAATCCTTACCAATCGGTTTACGGAGCACCTTGAAGACAACATATTTTCATGCCAATAAGTGGCAAAGAGCCTATAGAAACCGTAAAGAAGGCACCGAACATGTCTACCGACTAGTCACCCAAATGAAAACCGCGATTAACAATCAGCAAATAGGCGCAGCAGTCCTGTTAGACGTCGAAAAAGCATTTGACTCTATTTGGCACAACGGAATGCGCTACAAATTATCAAAAATGAAACTCCCCAAGAAATTGCTCAGATTACTATCCTCTTTCTTAAATGATCGCGAAATTAAAGTCAGAGTGAACAATGAAATGTTTGACAGTGTCCCCCTTGAAGCAGGCACCCCCCCCCCCCCAAGGATCTGTCCTAAGCCCCCTCCTTTACATCTTCTATGTTAACGACCTTAATTTCTCTGAAGATCGTGTGCAAGTCTCCCAATTCGTGGATGGTAAGGGCCTCTGGGACTCTAACAATACGGCCAATCTGCTCCAAAAACCCCTGCAACGCGCTCTCGATGACCAGAACAATGGTGTGCCAAATGGAGAATTAAGCTAAACGCCAATAAAACCCAACGAATCACCTTTACTCGCAAGATAAGTAAACAGGATTTTGACCTAAAACTAATGGATAACACCCTCCCAGAATGCAAAGAGGCGAAATTCCTGGGCATCACCATTGATCAAAAACTGTCCTTCAACAAACATACCGACAACATGGCGAAAAAAAACACCAAACGCATTAACTTACTGAAAATACTTAAGGGAACTTCATGGGGGGCCAACCAGTCCACCCTACTCAAACTATACAAAGCCTTTGTGCGCTCAGTACTTGAATACGGTGCAATCATACTAACTGACCTCAATCAAACTAATATGGGAAAACTCCAGAAGGTCCAAAATCACGCGCTTAGAGTTGCCCTCCACGCCCCATGGGACACACCCATCAAAACACTCCACGACATGGCCGATATCCCCACTATTAAAGACCGCCTAGCCACCCTGGCCGTGAAAAATCACGACCGGTTAGCCGACAGCGAACTAATCTCCGAACTTGGAGCCATTTGCGAAAGCCGACAAAAGCCCAAAAATTGCAATCAAAACTAAGATCGCTCGAAAAAAAAAGAAAAAACAGTCCGCTCGCAAAAACAGCACGGGGAACAAAGGGGAAGGGTAGGTAGGCCAAGCCACTGTCAAGCAAATCTACTGCGACCCCAGAGTACGACATGTCCTGCTCCAGGCATGCTACAATGCACGGAATCAAACTACCCTGCCCCCACAATCTCAGCAAATCTACGTCCAATAACAACATAGGGAAAGGGTAGGTAGGCCAAGCCACTGTCAAGCAAATCTACTGCGACCCCACAGTACGACATGTCCTGCTACAGGCATGCTACAATGCGTGGAACCAAACTACCCTGCCCCCACAATCTCAGCAAATCTGCGTCCACGATTATTTAGGATCACGATCAAACACTGCAAATCCCACCCCACCAATCATCCTCGAAGTGGCAGACTATACTTGCCCGAAAATCCAGATCGACTGCACCCTCGGGGAGAGGTAGTACCTTTGTGAGAGGACCCAACCTCTCACACTGGTCCTCACCCGAGGGTTCAACCGACATCAGCCAAGAGACCATCACGACGCAACTGGTGACACCTGCCAAGTACCTGAAGCCGTTCCTCCTTCCACACGCCTAGAAATGTGAGAACTAATCATCTACAGTCACTGAGGGTCGAAGGGGGTTTGTCCCCTATACCGTCCCTGCGTGCCTTCGGCGCGCGAAACCATTCCTTTCCGGCAATCATGAGTTAGCAACTGAAACCCAATTGAGAGCTTTCAATACTTTTAATTATGTTAGTATAACCACAATGGATTTTCCAATTCCAGAACAGGTAAAAAGCTTTTGTCATGGTTTCAGTCTTCAAAGTGGCAGTCTCTCAAGACAGGTCCATTATGGCATAAAAAAACAAGTTGGTACCAGGTCAGAGTGGTCTCTCAAGACAGGTGGTCTCCAATAGCAGGTCCATTATAGAGTAAAACCAAACGGTGCCTGGCAGATGTGGTCTCTCAAGACAGGTGGTCTCTCAAGACAGTGGTCTTTCAAGACAGGTTTTACTGTACATTTGAACGTTTAATTGTAAGATATAGAATCTTTACAATTATGAAAAACAAAAGAACAAGATATTGGAGTACTGCCTATTGGTTCGTCAACATTCTCTCACTGGCATCCATGAATCTAACTGGAAGTTGCTCCACTTTCATTTCTGATTTCGATTTTACTTATCTTGATGTTTACTGCTCAAGATGAGGGGTTAGCATTACTAAATTTTCTGAAGGTTTGCAATAACAAATCCCCCCCCCTCCACAAAAATGAATTAGGTGAGAAAGAGGCATGCACAAGTTGTTATTCACCTCTCATGGAGAGGCTGGTCCGCATACCAGTTTCATGGAATCTAATACCAGTTTTGTAACACGGCTTTTAGAAAAAAAATAATCCTGGTTTCTCGGGCACCTCCCTCATCATAGAAAATCTTCATCACCATTTTTTTACATCTGGAAATCTCTGCTATGACACTATTTTGCACTTGTAGAACAAATACTTAACCAAATACTAGTATACCTGGTTTAACAGAGCTCACTGAGCTCTGTCAAACAAGATATAGTTGGTTAACTTTTCAACTACATTATGGGGAAATTTGTTACTGCTGAAAACATTGGTTTGCCACATAGTAATGCAAGTAGTTAAATTTTTGATTCCAACTATTTTCTAAAATTGAGGAAAATTTGCCAGAGAAACCAGGAGAAATAAGCAAATTCAGTGAATTCATGTCTCCCGCTGGGCAGCAGTTTCAAGGGGAATTAATGCATCTCAAGAGGGTCACAATGATAACAAAGATACCCAAGAAGTTTCTTGAAGATCGGTTCATAAATACGGCTTTTAGTCCGAGGTGCATTGACGCACTGGGCAGACGGACAGATTTTCGGTACAAAATTTCCCACATTCGAACTTGACCTAGGTATTGATAAAAGTAATGCATATATGAAATTTCATCGAAATCGGTTGATTTTAAGGAAAGTTCGAGTCTGGAAACCGTCAGCAAATCAAATTTCAGCAACCCATTTAAGTATGTGCGGAAAATGTCCACATTCGAACTTGGACCCACAATTGATGAAAGTGATCCACTACCCAAATTTCATCGAAATCCGGTCACTGTAAGGAAAGTTAGAGTCTGGAAACAAAAAACACAGGACACCCCGAATTTAATATCTCCCTTTTTTTTTCAAAAAGTGGGAGACAAGAATTTTTTTTATAGGCCTAATACGTCAATTGTGTAAGATGTTAAAACAATTAGGCCTGGCATTCTGGAATATTCACGGGTGCAAAGATCACACCACCAAGTTACCTAGGAGGGCAAATCACGTCAGACTCAAATATATCACATGTCTGGGCTGTATCACCTGTTCAATAATTTTCTCACTAGCTCACCTTTATGTGGCGAAACAAGTACAGGGTTCATACAAAAATTTGCTCTCAAAGTTCAAGAGTTTTTCAAGGGTTTTTCAAGGGCTTCTTCTTTTTTGTCAAGGGCTACATATACTATTCAGCTTGTTGTATGAGCTCTAAAAATCTAAGATTCATGTGACACGGATCTGACTTTGAAAGTCAGGAAGTACTGGTACCCAAAGTGTGATCTGTGTTAACAGTAATCTTGGTAAAACGTTCCATACTTTATGTTTTTTTTTAACTGAGCGACACGAGCGCAACAAACAAGTAAAAGGCAAGTACACATATATTTACAATGCCCAGGAAATAGCTTGGTATTCAAGGGTTTTTCAAGAGATTTCTGAAAGTTCAAGGGTTTCTCAAGGGCTAATTTCAAATTCCAGGGTTTTTCAAGAAAAAACTCATTTTCAAGGGTTTTTCAAGATCTGTATGAACCCTGAAGTAATCATTATCTTTTTAACTTTCCTCTTAATGAGGATTGCGTAGAACTAGTGAACATTCCCAACTATGTTAAAACAGGGTTTCCGCTAGACCAGCTGTGGGTCCATCGACCAGACCCATTCCCCCCGCCGATCATACTATGATCAGTTAGAAAAGCTGGTGGTTAAAATGTCGAGTACAATGCTGTATTGTAACGACACTCAGGATCCTTTGTTTCCATGTAATATAGGCATAATTATCTTGTACACTATGCCTACTATTACTGGCGACAACGTGATACTTTATAACTCCCAGACCAGAGGGGGAAACAAAGTTCAAATCCTAAACGTCGCCTATAAAATTTCGGACTCAAATTGTGTTTTGTCCGAAATCACTGGCTTTTATTTCGAGCGATAAATGATGTGATTGCACGTGCATGACATCACACGTCCGCATCATGGTTCTTTTCGAATATCGGGTTGTATAAAAAAAATTGAGGTCAAGCGTTACCATCACTGTCAGGATTCGTGGATTTTGTGTTGTTTTGGGTTTGTATTGTTATGAAAGGTAATCAGAAAAAAAGTAACAGGAAAAAAAAGTAACAGGAAAAAAAGTAACAGATTTGGGTAGGAAAAAAAGAAACAGGAAAAAAAGTAACACTTTCTTATTTTTATAAGGTAAAAAAGTAACAGGAAAAAAAGTAACAGATTTGGGTAGGAAAAAAAAAAACAGGAAAAAGAGTCACACTTTCTTATTTTTATTTCATAAAAGTGATAGATTACTTAATTATGATTTAGTTATATTATTGAAACTAGTTAGATTATTACATATCAGTATAAGTACTACATAGTACATAGTTATAAAATAATTTAACAAACTTAATTATGATTTGGTTAGATTATTACATATCACACCTTGAAACTAGTTGGATTATTACATATCAGTTTAAGTACTACATAGTACATAGTTATAAAATAATTTAACAAACTTAATTATGATTTAGTTAGATTATTACATATCACACCTTGTGTAATCTAATATTCTGGCCAATGCCAGTAAGAAAAGCTGAAATAGTAAGTGAACCTTGGGAATATAAACCACACAGATTTTTCAGTTTTCTATTTAGGGATTCAGCTGATTTCTGTTTGCGGATAACAGGCAGCAAACCAACTGACACCTGTTGAATAATTGTATTGGTCAGAGCTTGCTCTTTTTGAAACCATTGGATAGTTTTCCAGACTGATGGGTGCTGGTGGCCAACAAGATTGTAGAACTTGTTGTTCCAGCCTTCACATGCATTATTTGTACGAGATTCGCCATCCAGCGTAGCACTATTAACATTCCATGTAGCTGGAGGATAGGCTGGAGGAGTTAATCTAAGTCGTAATGGTGCCAACACATCTGAAGGTGCGGCGCGAGGTTGCCTGTATCTACCAGTGACATAATTTTCATCAAAATACCTCAACAGTTCCTCGGCTTCTTCTGGAACAATGTCTTTGAGGTGATTCATACCATCACGCACATCTGAAACTGGCAAGAATGCAAGTGCATCCAGTTTCCCACAAAACAGTCTGAAGTCTGCATCATCCCGATACAACTGCACTAAACCTAAACTCTGCACTCAATGCCAAGTGCTTTGTGTCAGATGGTAGAAACAACCTCTACTCTGTACATGTCTACCAAACACAGCATTCACAGCTCGTAACACACCATCTTCAAAATCAGTCACAACAGTATTTACATTCAAGTCAATATTTAGCTCAGTCAGTTTATCTACAATAGCTTGAAACAGAGTCTCATAGGAAGTACGTGTCTTCCTCTGTAATATAGCTGTGTGTTTATTACAATGTGTGTTCATTTGTTTCAAGAACATTGTTGTACATCAAAGAAAGCATGATGGATATCCTTGTAACAACATTGTCATAGCACACATGATCTCCAATTACAAATAATTAAAAAAATAAAAAATAAAATTATTATTATAATTATTATAATGAAAAATGAAATAATGACAAAACACTGTTACTTTTTTTCCTGTTGTATTATTATAATTGTTACTTTTTTTCCTGTTTCTTTTTTTACGTTTCTTTTTTTCCTGTTACTTTTTTTCCTGTTACTTTTTTTCCTACATTCGTTATGAAACCTCCGACCAGATGTAGTATTGTATGTTCTGTGGGAATTTAGAGAATAGTAGGAGGAAAAAATATATATTTTCCACTTCAATTATTCAGCATTTTAGCGACCAGAATGCCTCCAGAGAGCACCTAAAAATCAAAATTTTCCTGGGGGGGGGGAAGGGGGTCCAAGGGGATTTCACTCTCTTTAAACTACCGGACCCACAAATTTTCCCCTAGCAGAAACCCTGGTTAAAATAATGAATTTTCATAACATCTACGATAGGTCAAGGGTTAAATGAGAAAGCACTATTTACCTCATCTTGACAATGCAGTCTAGCCATCCCTTCTGATAACCGAATCATACTTTCTAGTTGTCGAACTGTAATTCGCCAAGAAGATTTTGCTGACCCAGAACCATCACGCTGTCTTAATCTTTTGTACTCCTCCACAATATAATCACCTGAGTCTGAACTTATCTGAAAACAAAAACATTTTTTAAATCTATTATATTAACTATAAACTCCCCACAAATGTTTGGAACCAATAGCAATATTCTTTCAGTTATGAAAAACAGTTCTAAGGAGTAAATCTCTCCTCACTCAATCGTTGACTGAGGGCGCGCGGTGGCTCAGTAGGTAGAGGTGCAGGCTGCAAGCCGAGAGGTCCTCGGTTCGAATCCCACCTGCGGCAACCGCATTGCGTCCTTGGGTAAGACACTTCATCTCCATTGCCCGCGTGGGGGCACGATGATGCCGTGTACTAAGGCGTACCGCACGTCGATGGTACGCATGTCTTCAACCAATCTAACCCTGCCTGTGCTGCATTGCGGAGTTACGATGTTGGGGAGCTGGCTGCTGCTCGTCTTTGCTAGGTGGTTCTCTCCGGCTTCCTCCACCCGTTAAACTGTCACGGTCATGATTAGCCATTGTGCATAAATATGTGACCTTAAACATCAATAAATAAATAAATAAATAAATCGGTGAATAACTTAACCCTTTACCTAACATGAAAAGCAGACGAGGCTTGCAAAAAAAAATTCTTGAATAATTTAATTTTTTGTCTCAAAAACATAGGTTATGACCAATCATTGGAACGAGCACAATGAGCTCGTTCCAAAGAGGGGTCATAACCTATGTTTTTGAAACAAAAAATGAAAATATGAGATTTTTGAGAATTGCATTGGACGGTTTTGGCCGTTACATTGGGTGAAGGGTTAACAGATACCTTCAATGTAAACTAGATAAAGTATCTTCTCCGGATGACAAACAATACACCCCCACCACCACCCCTGCGACACCCCAGTCCACAAATCTACAACCGACAACAACAAAGTATGGATCTTCTAATCATGGATGCTCAGTTTTCAAATATCAAATCAATCAGATTAAAATTTTGAGACTATTTGTGGAAAGTCATAATAGACTTGGTCAATGTCAATGATCATGGTTATTTATTCATATATTAATGACACTTTAACATCCAAAGTCACATTGTGTCGATGAGAGTTTTACGGGTGGAGGAAGTGGAGTAACCACCGAGCAACAGCTGCCAGTTTTCCAAAGTCGTAACTCTGCACTGCAGCACAGGCAGGGTTAGATTGGTTGAAGACATGCGCACCATCGACATGCAGTATGCCGTAGTACACGGCGACATCATGCCCCCATGTGGACAATCGGGGTTAAATGCCTTGCTCAAGGACACAATGCGGGAGTCCGATTGCTCAGACGGTCACCCAACCAAGGACTAACCAGGCTCGATGTTGCTTAAGTTCAGGGATCTGACGAGAACCAGTTACCGCAATGCCACCAATGATCGAAGTGAAAAAGGTAATAACTCTTGAAAAATGGGGTATAGCAAACATGGCATTTTGATATGCGAAAGTTCATATCACGATTATTCATCATAGAACGTATCAAAAATATCCAATGGAAAATGTGGGACAAGTTGAGGATAAATATTTGAGATGGCCCCATTCAATAATGTATGTGAAAAAGGGCAATAACCTCTTGAAACTAGAGCTGGACTGTCGTGCGATGCATACCCCCACATGGTGTACCGCCTAGTGTGGCCATACCTATGACCAAATATTATAGAAAACAAGTTCTACAATAAAAAAAAAAAATAAAAATTTATTGGTGTTTGGAAGTTTTATGCAATGAGGCAAAAGCCTTTGTCATAGGCAAACTGCATGCCATATTTCACTTGAAATCCAATAACCCATACAGATACAGGCTGAACAGACAAATAATGTCCATTTCCTACAATTTCTAAGTCAAAAAAAGGGGGATAACTCTAAAAAGGAGAATGTTAGAAATATCGTTGAATCCTTTTTTTAAAGCCTATACCATAAGCAGTGTTCACGGCAAATTTCATTGCAATAGAACATTCGATACCCGAGATACAGGCTGAACACACAAAATTGAGCTCAGACAGACACAATTTCTATGTGAAAAAGTAATAAAAAAAAAAAAATTAAAAAATAACTAGTGTGGGCATTGTGGGCATACCTTTGACCAACAAATATTATAGAAAATAATAATTTTCTCAAGTTATGAAAGTTATGAATATTCTCGAACGGACTCACACACGGACGGACAGGTGCACAGACACACGCATGTAATCCAGTATACCTCCATTTTCTTCGAAAGTGGGGGTATAAATAAAGAGCTGCAACGTGGCATATGTGTATCCTGAAGTTCATATTATGGATATTCATCACATTTGATATCAAAAACATCCAAAGGAAAGTGCGAGACTAGTTGCAGATAAAAGTTCAGAATGGATACACAGACACAAGGATTTCTACATATCCAAGGTAAAGTGTGGATATCAAAGCACTGACACAAGGATTCCTACATAACCAAAATAAAGCTGGGTATAAGAATGTACTGTACAGGGTTCTTACACTTTTTTGACCAAAAATTTCCATACTTTTTCCATACCTTTTCCAGACCTGACGTACCATTTTTCCAGACTCAAATCACATCATTTACCATCAAAACCGAAGGCACAGGCACCGTCTCAAGTGGAATCTAGGGCCCGCAACCCTTGAAAGTTCATTACTACATGTACATATATGCTAACAAAGTGGTACTGGTAGCTAAACTGGCAGTGATTCTACATGTTAATTAGCTGCAAACATGTATGTATTCAGCCAATGAAAATGTACAATCCCTACAGCTGAAAATCTGTTTTCATACGGTGTTCAGCATACATCTATAAGGAATGTGTCCCACCCATATAACAATAAAGCAAGTTCTCTCTTAGAGAGCACTTGGTTTGTTGTTATACGAATGGGTAGTTCTGGACAACATATGGACTTCAAGATTAAATAAAAATTTCTTGACATTGTTTTATCATAAGAGTAAAAATGTCTAACTTACCACAAGATAGTCTGTGTGCCAGAATATATTCTACTTGAAATAGTTTCAGAAATTATCCACACTAACAGTAATAATCCTTCAACATACACAAGCTATGTGCATGTAGTTTGAAAAGCTTCTTAAGCAGGTTATAGCATAAACATTATGTAACAATGATCCAAATGAAACTGAAGAAATGAATTATCAAATGAGAAAACAAACTGCAACTGTAGTAACACCAATTATCCAACTCTTTAACATGCATCAAATGGAGATCACCATGAACAAAAATCAGTTTTTATATTCTTTTAGCTTGTTGTCAATTTCTTCATCGAGATTTTTTAGTTCAACCTCTTTATCTCTTGCCGATCGTCGAAGGGCATTCGATTTAGATATGAAAGACAGCTTTCCTGTATGCTCCGCTTTATCTGAAAAATCATCTGCACTTTTCAAAAGAGAGTTCATGTTTCCTTCAACACGTTTCTTTTTTGCTTTCAACTCATCGATTTCATTCAAGAGAGATTTCCTTTTATTCCCTTTTTCCTTCTCAACTTTATGCTGTTTTTCATCATGAAGAAAAGCATGATATCTTTGCCTTGCTGCAGCAGCAGATTGCAATAGTTTCTTGTTAACTGTTACCCCTTTGACACCACCAGCATGTTTCAAGTGATCAGTTATTATTCTCTGAGCAATAACAGTTTTTTCTGACATATTTTCAACAATAATTTCCTTATTGACAGAGAAGCCTCTCTCCACAGAGGCCTGTCCATGGGACAGTACAAGAATTTTTTTTGTAAGCTGCCAGAGTTGTGTAAAATCTGTATTGTTAGCAATATGAGCATAAAATAGGTTGTCAAGTCTTTTTTCTGCTTCATTAAATGATTTAAAGTCATCAAAATTAGCTTTTTGCATCAGAAAGTCATTGTATTCCTTTATAACTGTGTCACACTGGGATTCAAGAATGTGTCCTGACTCTTCTACTATTTTCAGAGTCGACTTGAGTTGTTTAACACAGAACTCGGATTGTTCAACAATGTGTTTTGGCACTAACCAGCCAAGATTCCTGACTAAGCCATACCTAACTGGAGCTTTCTCTAAAAATTTGGTAACAAGTTTTATTACAAAAGAACGAGTATCTGATCTGACACCAAAGAGAGCTTTCTCTGAAAGCTTCTTTTCAGTTTTTAAATTTTCAAGCAGTTTTTCTCCAATAAATCCAATGTTGATATTTGCTGTCTTTTTATGATATGAAGTATCAGTGATATCAAAATTTATCAGTTTTGTTATGGAGGTAATAGATTTCATAGTATCATGTTTAATAATACGGTCAAGCAAACAGGTCATTGTTTTTAACAAGTCTTCACACATAAGGGGTAACATAGGCTTGTCGGTTTGATATTTTAACAGGAAAGGAGTTACATCTCTTGCAATTGATAAAAATATGTTTGTCCGCACTTCAAACAATGGGTCGTCACACGAAGAAGAAACAGAGTCAAATGATTTATTTTTAGGCTTCGTGAATTTTTTTGAAGATGAGCTTAATTCTTTGACATACTTCTTAATATTAGGCCAAATTTCCAACACTCGTTCGCACACACCTACATTTTCAATCCATCTGTGTTTACAGAACTGTTTTGGAAAAACACTTGAGCCAGTAATACTGGTAAAATCTTCACGGCGTGCCGGGGAGTCATGAAAAAGCCAGTACAATGACTTGAATGTTTCCTCAATATTCCAACCAGTCTCCAAGCTTCCGGCTCTGAATGCATTGTGCATTATATGTAACCCACAGCTTCCAATATTTAAAAGATTTGGACCATTTTCTTCATCAATACTTTTTGATAACTGATTAAAAGCCTTCCAATTGACATTCGGACCATCCATTGAAAGTTGTAAAATACCTCTCTGTCCAATTGACTCACAACACTCTTTCAACTTGTCATGAACATGATCAGCACAAGCATGGCCCAAAAAATATGATGTGTAATACTGAGTTCTGATGCAATTTCCTTCCCAAAAACGAACATGAACGTCAAACTGTTTTGACTGCAAATAATCGTTCAGACTTTCGTCAAATAATAGAACATACTGGTTTTCAGATTTAATCTTTGAAAGCATCAACTCTGAAAAATAGGGAGCAATTCCAAACGTTGTAAGATAGCGTGATTTTGTCTCTGAACAAGAAAATTTTGAAGCAATCTGACTATCAGGAAACATGAGGCGAAATACGTCAGAAACACCCTGACAACTCTTGTAAGAATGGTGTTTTTCCATCATATTCAAAGTCCAGTAAATTTCTGCTGTTAAAACACTCTTGTCGGTAACAAAGTCTCCAAGGGTTGAAACGCCCCCAGTGCCAGTGGCTCCATGACTATGTTCGTGAGACACTTCCAATGCGTCAAGTTTTTGTTTTGAAGAAACACCGTGACGGTGAAGATCATTGCCAGGTGTCAGATGAGTCTTACCTATTCTCGTAGCTTCGGAAAAAAATCCTTCCATATGATTTTGTTGTTGTTTCATTTTCACTAAGGCAGCGTGTTTTTTACCTGCCATGTGACTTAGAAGGGCCGCTTCGCCCATATTCGATACGTCAAATGATTTTCTGCATATTGTGCACATTGCCTTTTTATTCAAAGTTTTGTCCTGAGAAATCCATTGTTTGAATCTAGGGTCTGTTTCCCATTTCAGCGAAAAAACACACTTCCCCATGATAAACAAATACAAAAATAACAAATGACCTTCACGTTGGAAATTTCAGACAATAAAACACAGTGCACATGTGACTTGACCTTCGGAATTCTCCGTAATTCCGAGCTGCATTCGGCTTTGAAACACCTGTGATATCTCGGTTGTATTCCATTGAAAATGTGCGAAGTTTTCCGATCCGAATTTTTCTGTTATCGAATGCGGGGCGTTGACAAATAATAATTCTTGTATGCTGGTTCTTTTTACTCAGAATGATTACACCTTAAACCTTTGTTAAAAACAGTAATTTCCATACTTTTTCAAGACCCCAAGGCTCGACACACATATTTTCAAACCTTTTCCAGACCTTTTCCAAACCGCCCCAAATTTCCATACTTTTTCCAGTTTTCCAGACCCACGTACGAACCCTGTGTACAGTAGTCTTCCTGCACAAATGCATTTTGGTTACACAAATAACTAGGGATGGGCTGTATTGGAATTTTGAGTTCGGTTATCGATTTCGGTATTTTTAAGGGAGTATACCTCAGTATCAGTTCAGTATTCGGTTTCTAACTTGACTGAGATTTGCCAACAGTACCAAAGGGGAATTCACATCAGGAAAATACAGACTAAGTTGTTTTTGTATCATTGTACCACCGCTTCACAAATGCCACTGCCAATATATCTCAAAAGTGGCATTCTTTTATGAACACAAATGATATCTACAGTAATTTTGTGACTCCTTAACCCTTTACCCAACGAATCGGCCGCATCCGCCCACGTAATATGCAAATTCAGCAGTTGAAAAAATATCATTTTTCGAAAAATTTAAACAAAACCATATCATGTGACCCCTCGTTGGAACGAGCTCGTTGAGCTCGTTCCAACGAGGCATCACATGATATGGTTTTGTTGAAATTTTTTGAAAAATGTGAAAAAATGATATTCAAAATAATACATTTTGATATCGTCTGCGTTGAGTGAAGGTTTAAAGCACACCTTACCCATTAAAATGCCTATTTGAGGTGCCTGCAATCTCAGAGCATGTGCCCTAACCATGCTATCTTCAGGAGGCCCATCAAAATTTCACATTTTTGGGTTCGTTTTATATTTTAGGCCTCATAATCTACAGAATACCATGGGTGGATGTCTATTTCGCCCCTTGAATGCAAGAAGTCTTTGCAATGCTAAAAAAGCATTGCAATGCCTTGTTGCATTCAAGGGACAAATTTATCGGTTTTATTAACTTGGGTAAAATATCAGACATAAACCATTTTAATTTTTTAAAATTTGCATTGGTTATTAAAAGAGAGCATGTGGCAGCCAAAAGGACCATGTGGGAGGGCCTGAGAAACAGATTTTCAACCTTTTTAGGTCTAAACTGGTTGCAGTCACAAAGACAAGGGTATAAGAGTACTCAAATTGATTCTCGTGAATCGCAACGAATTTTAAGGCCTGTATAATTATATAAATATATACCTTCGGTTTGAACTGCCTAGCAAACATTATGTATCTTGTTATATCTTCAACAGAATATTTTCTCTCCACTGATTCTTCACTTCGGCTGTGCAAGTCCACAATACGTCTAGCAATGGCATAGTCAGTTACCTAAAAAAGATGTTAAACTATGTATTCGACAGAAAAGTTTGTTTCCTTTCAAGCCTCTCTTTGGCACTCTAGTAAAAGGTAACCAACTTTCCGGAGATTTAGAATGGATGGGGATGGCTTATGTGCTAAATAGTCGTAAACATATTTTTGGCACTAACAGTACAAACCCAAGATTTTAGAGCAGGCCAGTTAACCAAATCTTCAGCTCGGTTTTTGGTTTGTTGAGGCGAAACCGATGCGATTAAAGAACTGCAACTTTCCCACCTCCAGATTCTATTTTCACTCCCATCTCTACACTGGCACACTGCCATATCAGAAAAGTATCAGTCCATGTACAGGTAAATATAAACACAACTGAAACTAGAGTAACTCCAAACTGAACAAGCCAAGCCCAATACCGGGCCTGGACCTGCGTCGCAGCATGCAACTGAATCGGCAAACAGGAAGTGGCTGCACGGCAGATCTGAAAATTGCATACACGATACAACTGGTCATAATCAGGCTCCAGATGAAACATAAAATCAATCCCTTGCATAGAAGCCGAGAAAAGTTTGACGAAAAATTTCAATGTTCAGTGGGTACAGGAAAATTTCAAAGTATCGGCAAACAGGAAGTGGCTGCACAGTAGATCTGAAAATTGCTTACATGATACAACTCATCATTATGAAGCAGCAGACCAAATATACAATCATTCCCTTTCATAGAAGCCAAGAAAACCTTGACGGAAAAAGTGTTTCGGACGGATGGATGGACTGACGGACTGACAGACGGACGGAGTCGAGCGGTTAGTAGACTTGCTCTGCCGCTGGTGACGCAGGTAACAAAAACGAGACCAGTTTTGGGTTTCCACATACATTTTCACCTGCAAAATTAATGACGTGTTCAACATTTTCTGGAGTTGATCTCGCTTTTTTAACCCTTTGAACTCTAGTGGTAAATCACAGACACTTAAAATATGTTGAAAATTCAAGGGCTTTTCAAGGCTGATGGCCAGTTTTCAGCTACTTTCGTGGACCAAAAATGGATTAAAGGACATTTCAATGCAAAAAGTACAATGTAAGGACTTTCAGGGCCAGGGATGTAAGTGGGGAAAAAAATCCTTATACTAATCTGCCAAAGGCCAAGCTGGAGGTTCGGGAATGGTGTGGTTTGGCGCAACCTTCTTCCCAAGAAAATTTTAGACTTTTAAGGCCCTGAAAATGCATCTGATGGAACACTGATCTGCAAATATTTGTTTTGCATGTAATAACTCCAATCCTTCATAATGCATTTCAGGAAAAAATGCCTAAATGACACGGGAACATGAGGGGTGGGGGAAGTTAAATTTCTTTCTGCATGTAATCACGTCAAATCTCCTCAAAAATGCATCTGAGACAAAGAAAAAAAAATTACTCTGTCCCTCAAAGGTTGCTCTGTTCTATTCTGTTTGTACAGTATACAAGAAATGTATGTAACCATTATACATTAGTGGAAATTTCTCTCCTGCAAAATTGTAAAACACGATTTAAAAAAAAAAAAAATTAATAAAATAAAAAAAAATACCTACCTACCCACCCCAGTTGTTTTCTGCAGGTTACCTTAACACAGGGGTTTATTTTGGCAAAAGGAACCATATGAACCTGGAGCATTAATGTTAATAAGTTCAGATTATTTCATAAATAAAATCAACAGAAAACTCGTTGAACAAATGTCAAAATACAGGCTTAATGCTCAAAAAAGCTAAATGATGCACAATGTACAAAGAGGCCTGAAAATACGCAGACTGTCATCTGCAGAATGAGATCCCAAGAGAGCGCATTTGGTGATGCTACCCTGCATAGCAGGGAAGCACCACTAAATTTACTCTCTGTGAACCTAAACCTGAACCAAGGTATCGGGCCTAAACAGAAAGAGATCCCCAGAAGATAAACTGGAGAATTTCAGCCAACTGTGTGGGGTAGCATCAGCAAATTCATCCTCTGAGGACATCGTTCTGCAAATGACGGATGGCTAATTTGTGTACAGAACAGTAATTAGGGAAGTCTGTCAAAAATACTATATACCTCATTGCATTCATCCACCAGAATGAAAAACAGATCAAATCTGGACATAATTGGTGCTGTTAATGTAATATTCTGTTTGAGTGATTTTGTTCGGTCATATCTACCACCTATTGGATTGGCTGCTGCAAGGATTGATGTTCGAGCATTCAATGTTGCCTGAAATGAAAAGAAAGAATAAATGAAGTGTTTTAATCAATATTTTTCATTGAAATACAGGATAAATAACTTAAGGGTCTGTGGGTAATTGAAAGCCATAGAAACACAGTATGAGGTGCAAAGCAACAGGGCTGAAAGTCAAAGTGGACTGGTATAATAACTTTAACAGAAGTGTTGACACCGACACGCCTTGGGTCATGACATAAGCTCACACAACTTCCGTTGGTGAGCTAATATTACTTCAAAGATAATATGAAGTACATCCACAGAATATGAAGCCTTTAAATTGTGGAACCGTCATTTTAAATTAAAGACCAAATATGGGCTTCCAGAACTCTACCAGTTAAAAATATACAAAATAGTCAGACTAACCCTGGCAGTGGTTTCTAGTCACGTCTTGGCTGCCTCAAGAGGTAGCAAAGATTTAACAGAAATCACTGCTGACCCCCCCCCCCCCCCCCCCCCCTTCCTTAGACTCAACAAGGTGTGATGTAGAAAAATCTGGAAAAATTACTGTCCATCAAGGGTTAAAAGTGCCTCAGTAGATTTCCATTTGATGTATTGAACTGGGCCCCTCACCATATTTTTGTAGAGGTGGTTCCATTCCGATATTAACCCTATAACCCAAAGCAGACAATATCAAAATATATTACTTCAAATATTTGAATTTTTCAAAAATTTCAATAAAACCTACTATGTGTACCCTTGATGGAAGCTTGACAATCTCATTTCATCGAGGGGTCACATGAAATGGTTTCATTGAAATAGTTGGAAAAATAATTTTGTTTTCAACTGCTGAATTTGTATATTACACAGGAGGTTGCAGTGGATTCGATGTGTAAAGGGTAAACTCACAAAGTTCAGTGAAAAAAAAGAAGTTGCACAAACCAAGATTGCAGAAACTCTGTGGATTTCTTCCACTTTTTCACAGAGTATCAGAAAATTTCTTGAAAAATAGGCCGATGAAATCGTCAGATGTGTACCCATATGCGCAACTAGTAGAAAGCTGTATGACGGAGGGCCACCACGGATGCCGACATTATGTACACCATACAAGGTATGGGTACATATAGAAATGGATTGGAGGAGTGAGCAATTTGATGGATAAAGGGTTAATATCTCCAGATCAAATTACCAGATTTACATAAAAAACTATACAGCACAGCATATCAGTAACCTGAATAAATATATAAAGTAACATGACAATTGGATTGATATTTTTTGAGTTATCTCATGCCAAAGGGATTGGAGGAATTTTCAATTTGAAGGATAAAGGGTTAATATCTCTGGATCAAATTATCAGATTAACAGCAAAAACTATACAGCTCAGCACATCAGTAACCTGAACACAAATATAAAGTAACTTGACAATCAAAGTAATATTTTTCAAGTTATCGAATGCCAAAGGAATTGGAGGAATTTTCAATTTGAAGGATAAAGGGTTAATATCTCAGGATTAAATTATCAGATTTACACCCAAAACTATACAGCTCGGCACATCAGTAACCTGAACACAAATATAAAGTAACTTGACAATCCAAGCAATATTTTTCAAGTTATCGAATGCCAAAGGGACTGGAGGAATTTTCAATTTGAAGGATAAAGGGTTAATATCTCAGGATCAAAATAACAGATTTACACCAAAAACTATACAGCTTGGCACATCAGTAACCTTAACACAAATATAAAGTAACTTGACAATCCAAGTAATATTTTTCAAGTTATCGAATGCCAAAGGGATTGGAGGAATTTTCAATTTGAAGGATAAAGGGTTAATATCTCGGGATCAAATCATCAGATTTACACCAAAAAACTATACAGCTCGGCACATCAGTAACCTGAACACAAATATAAAGTAACTAGACAATCCAAGCAATATTTTTCAAGTTATCGAATGCCAAACGGATTGGAGAAATTTTCAATTTGAAGGATAAATGGTTAATTATCTCAGGATCAAAATAACAGATTTACACCAAAAACTATACAGCTCGGCACATCAGTAACCTGAACACAAATATAAAGTAACTTGACAATCCAAGCAATATTTTTCAAGTTATCGAATGCCAAAGAAATGGATACGGATGACAGACGGACAGATGGACGGACGGACGGATGGACAGACGATGGATGGTCACCCCGGATGCCGGCATTATGTGTACCATACATAGTATGGGTACACATAAAAATGGAAACATTAAATTTTTAGTCTCCAAAACACAGATGCTAAAAAAAAGTCCTCATTGGAATGTTCTCAATGATCTTGCTCCAATGTTGGTCACACACTATTTTTGGGAAATGGAGATTTGGAATGGATGTGGCCATTTAGTTGGGCAATGGTTTAGTGTTAAACAAGAAACTTCCACTACTTGCTCGAACACCAGCTTCGGTGATGTTAATTTGGGCAACGGCAATAATCGAAAATTATTGTGGTCGTGGAAATATTGCCCACCCATAGAAAGTGAACAGTCCATGGCCAGTCCGTATTGAAGGCACGAAACAAAAAATTTCCAATACTTGCTCTAAAACCAGCTTTAGTGATATTAATTCAATAAATGGTTTAGTGTTAAACAAGAAATTTCCAATACTTACTCTAACACCAGCTTTAGTGATTGAGATCGTCTGTTGTTCCATGGCCTCGTGTATAGCAACCTGATCTCTCGGTTCCATTTTGTCAAACTCATCAATGCAACAAACTCCATTATCAGCCAACATTAATGCACCTGCCTCAATAACAAATTCATGCGACTCCTCATCCTTTACAACAGCTGCTGTAAGACCAGCTGCAGTACTTGCTTTACCACTAGTGTAAACTGCCCTCGGACTGAAATTCTCCACCTGCTTCAAGAATTGACTTTTGGCTGTACTTGGATCACCAACCACACAAATGTTTATATCACCTCTAAGATGTGTTTTCTCTTGTGTTACTTTGGGTACCCCTCCAAATAACATGAGTAAAATTCCTCTCTTAATTTCATCATTACCTGCAATCAAACCAAAGAGCTCTACAGTTCCAAGCCTGAAAATAATTTTCATTGCACTTCCAGACAAAATGTCAGACACCAAATGAATCATGTCTGTCATTTAAGAATGATATCTGACATATTACAAAATGGAGTTTGAGTATTTGAAATAATGTGTTTTGGGTGTATGTACCTTCATGTTAAACCTCCTCAGAATTCATCCAACCATACCTTGTTTAGCAGGGCTCAATGAGCCCTGCCAAACAAGGTATGATTGGTTTCATTCTGAATTGGAACTGAATTACCCTTCGTTTGTTTGTTTGTTGGTGGTTAACGTCACATATTTATGCACCATGGCTAATCATGACACAACATGGAGATGAAGTAAAGTGTAGTCAATCGTTGATCAACATGTTGCCCATTTTAGAGGACTTTCACCCCAAGCATTGGTGACTGGGTCCTATATTACTAGTAAAGCGGAACTGGTTTACCACAGTAAACAAGTGCTGCTTACTTCCCGGGGTTCCCACGGGGAGAATTACCCTTCAGACATAATACAGATGCAAGTATGGCTATATTAAATCATATTCCTTCACATGCTGTTAATACTGATGAGCTGTACAGTCACTTTCTTCATACTTCCCAGGACCAGAAATCACAATAATCATTAATTTTAGGCTTGCTGGATATGTACATGATTTTCAGCATGCATGATGCTCTGATCACTGAACTTCATCGGTAATTTGGGCATCAGACATTTTGACTGATGATTTTAAACCTCAGTCAGACATTGGACTTTTTGTACCCGACATTGTCCTTGTCTGACCACTTATTTTCTGGGATGTACAGTTCAACTTTTATTTATCAGTAAAACTAACTGGTCGTGGGCTATATTATTTTTGGTGGTCTAAATATGTTCATATAAATTTGTTTTATTACAAATTATTGAAGGATGCCCATAAGCACTCTCCAATAAAGTTATATAAACAAAACATTGTTTGCGTTTGACTGAACATAAAAGATGAGCAAGGAAAAATGTTGGCTTTTGCTGTGGTACCCAAGCCTGGCATTCTGAAAAATGCAGGAGGGCAAAAAAACGCTCTCCTCAATCAGCTTAGGAGAGCAATTAGCTTTACACAGCATTTTAAGTATCCAGTTGAACAAACTCCTTGAAACTGAAACCAACAGACTACATCAGTGATTTTATTAACTTTACTAAGGTAAAGCAAAATCTCTTAGACATCTAGATGTCTCACTCAACAACCAAACACACATTTGACAAGACCTGTGTGTGTACCCAGACCTGTTGTCCAAGAAAGTCATACGCCGACCACTACCACCTTCAACCCCCCAAGGGGGGTTGAAGGTGGTAGTGGTCGGCGTATGACTTTCTTGGACAACAGGTCTGCTTGAATCTACAGTCACATCCTGGTGCAAGTGCTTCAAGTGACAGGATAGTAATAATGGTAGTATATTATAGTGTCAATATTCCTTGAATAATTACCCCTCAAACTGTGATGTCATTTGTTGAACTTGAAACTGACAGAAAAAAAAATATTGCTGTGACCCATTTTGCTTCAAATGATAGCAACTGTGTTTGGGTATGGTTGCAGCCATTACCTTTTACCACTAAACCACTTTCAAAATGAAATTACGTGATGTTATGTGACTTCAAAGTTAAATTACATTTTTGCTTTACGACAAAAATTTAATGTGAGCATAATACATGTAATCTCAATCATCCCAGACCAAAATATTTAGGAGGGCAATTTTTCGCTCTCCTTAATTCATTCAGGAGGGCAGTAAGGAGAGCTGAAAAATCGCTCTCCTGAAATTGCCAAGCCTGGGCACCCTCAATTTTTTGAAAGCCCCAATAGTGGCTTCTAGTACTCCACCAGCTAATTAAACTGTTCAAACTAAAACAGTTTGGGAAAACAGTTTGCTTGAATAGACAAAGACTATTAAAGTATTAAAGTACAGAATATTTTAAAGGTGTTTTTAGCTGCGATGAGCAGCTCTATATGTGGCAATGTTGGTCTGTCTGTTGGTCTGTCTGTCGGTCTGTCACCAGCGATTTTAAAAAACACCACAACTCCTAAAATACTTGATGGAATGACACCATACTTGGTATGCAAGTGTATCTTCATGATGTCTACACCCTCTCAATACTGCATGTCATTCGGATAATTTCTGTCACATTTATGGACTTGTCACCAAGGAGTTTTTTTGTCACCAACAAGTTTTTTTGTCACCGAGTTTTTTTTATTATTAGCTGCAACGAGCAGCTCTATATGTGGCATGTCGGTTTGTCTGTCACCAATGAGTTTAACTAGAAGCACTGACACAGTGCCAAAGCTGTGCCGATTCATGCAATGCCAATGATGTTTTAAAACTCGTTGCTGACAAAAAAAACCTCATTGGTGACAAGTCCACAAATGTGACAGAAATTATCCGAATGACTTGCACTACTGAGAGGGTGTGGACATCATAAAGATACACTTGCATACCGAGTATGGTGTCATTCCATCAAGTATTTTAGGAGTTATGGTGTTTTTTAAACTCGGTGACAGACGGACCGACAGACAGACCGACATTGTCACATATAGAGCCGCTCGTCGCAGCTAAAAAACACCATAACTCCTAAAATACTTGATGGAATGACACCATACTTGGTATGCAAGTGCATTTTCATGATGTCTACACTATACTTTTTTAAGAATTTTAAATGGTCTAAGAACCCTGTAAGGAGCATGGTGGCTCAATGGTATGGCATTGGACTTCAAATCAAAAGGTCCATGGTTCAATCTCCACCAGGGATAACTGCATTGTCCTTAGGCAAGGAAATTCATCCCAATTGCCCACTAAAGCATACTGCACGTCGATGGTGCATGTTTGAAGAATTCACAGCATCACACTGCCCAATCGGTTCTCAGGATTCTATGAGCAATTAGAGGATTCTCTGATTCTGTTGGTTGAGTTTTTATGTTGAAATCAAGTCTATTTCACCCAGTGGATATGGTCGCAGTGCAGATTTCTAGTCACCGGAGTAAGATGGATGGGTGTGTATCAACACCTTTGCATTTATCTGAGGGAGATGTCTTAAGCAGGAAAATCGGCTGCACAAAGCTATTGGGGTCTGGTAGAATTTCTGTCTTGTGGACCATCAGGTGGATTTTTAAACCAATTTGTAGGCATAATTTGGGGAGTTTTTGGTGATCTGCTGAAAGCGAAACATATTGGGAATGAAAACAATTTAAAATTGATAAAAGCCACTTTAGTGATTTTGCAATATATGCACCTCAGCTTGCTCTCTTCTCAGAAGAAAGAAAGTTGGACACAAAACTATGAACAAAATCTTGCACAAGTAAGGTTCCACTTGTTGGTAGCATGATATCATTAGAAAACAAGGCCAATAAATTCTACTGTTCAGAAGGATTCTATCGTGGTGTTTGTACACTACAGATCTGTTGTGGTTTCAAGAAACATGCAATCTCGTTATATGAATTGTCTCTTCAGTGAAACTTATTAAAGCCCTTGTAGAAGTTTGAATATAGTGTCCCCCATTCTCCAAGACACAAAATGCATCGAATAGTCAAAATAGTTGACAAGTCAACTTGTGTCCCACATTAATAACGTTGTGTCATTTCCCCAACATCCTTGAATTGAAGTCACCCAAATGTTTGAATCCAGTCAAAGGGAAATACCTCCAAATCGTTCTTGTTCAATAATAAAGAAAGATATGTTTCTTTCAGTTTCTCTAATTATTACTTTTATCAATATTTTCGTTACAGGAATACAGTCTGGGAATAAATAAAACAGAAGTCGACATACTGAAGGGGTAGGGTAATAAATTTGCCACACCATGTTTCAGCAGGATGTACGAGGTGACTGCACTTAACTTTTTAGATTTGTATTTCTTTCGGCTTTCAGCCTCAGGAAATACTGATCGCTGAAGGGTAGGTAGATCAGTGCCTCCGTTCACACTGCTGAAACACTGTAGCTAATAATATCTTTATCCCTGAAGGAAGGTGTATAGCAAATGTCAAAGCAATATGACCGATGGTTTAGCTGAAGAAGATTTCTCAGAGTTGGTACACTCAAACGTGGTTGAAATTCCAGTATATTTTCAGTGTTCACAGAGGCTTTCCCAGTTCAGTGGAACCCTGTTAATTGAATAGCCATTTTGCCAATGGAAATTATTCATTTAACAGGAGTATTCAATTAACTGGGATTGTGTCACTTTCTTGTATTCTAGAGATAAACTTAGTATTTATTTTATTATATCTTGTTTGATCCATGAGCTCTGTCAAACAAGATATAATAGATTAAATGCCTGTATTGGATGAACTAAGGTCTAATAGGTCTATACTATTGCTTACTGCACATCGATGGTGCACTTGTCTTCAACCAATGCAAACCCTGTTTGTGTGGCGTTAGTACGTTGGGGAGTCTGGCAGTTGCTTGTCATTGCTCGACAATTCTCTCCACGTACTCCGGCTTCTCCACCTGCAAAGCTGCCTGACGCGAGATGACCCTGGTTGTTAAAGTGTCGTTCAACTCCAATAAATATATGAATAAATATTGACAAAAAAAAAAGTGCCGAGATTGTCACAGCATAATAGCTTTCACTTCATCAAATGTCATGGACTGGTAAGTGTTACCACACTGACTGGCCTGATATCATCTTCAGGGGTGGGAGACAGAGTCACAAAATTATTAACTGACCTTCTAGCAATCCAGTTGTATTGAGATCAGGACCCCAACCACTTGCAGGAATTCCACTGAGATGTTTTTCTGGCTGCTAAATTGTTGCATAAGCCCCAGCCCCATGTTTTGTATGTGTTTTTTATCAGTTCGCAATATGGCAATGAACATGTTCAACGCATGCAACAAGCAAAATGAAAGTGTCAATGACACTGTAGCGTAACTTGCCCGTGTGTTGTGTTTGATGAAAAGGATAATGTTCAATGTTTATGAAAGGATTATGAAACAAGAGGCCCCAGGGGATCTGAGGGCGCTCACCTGAGATGGTAGTCTAAATATGAAACCACGGACTTGACTTGAATAAGCTGCATACGCCCCTCCTAAGAAAAGCATATACCAACTAGATGAAATGATTCTGCCCACACAATACACAGGATTTTCCTTCTATTTTCAGTTCCTGCACTTTTACGTCCCAAAATTGAGATAAACGCATAAAAAAACGATTTTTTTCTATTTTTGTTCAGAAATTTTCGAAGCCCCAAACAAAATATTTGCAGACCAAAATTTTTTTTTCTTCTTACAATTGACCAAAACACATAAAAAACCAAACAAGAGGCCCCAGGAGCCTTAATCGCTCACCGGCCAAAGTGGTTCAAAGAAGTATTTGGGGTCACATTCAGTTTGACATGGTTCATCAACACTACAAAGGAATGAAGTCATGAGAGACAAATTTTATGGAACTGGGGGCATGGCTTGAACAAACTTGAATCTTACCCCCCTAAGGATGCTGCATACCAAACATCAAAAGCATTCATCTGCTGGATCTGAAGAAGATTTTTAAAGAAAATACTTCATTTTGAACTAAGTTATAATTCGGGCTCCCACAGTTGAGCCCAAATATGGACCTAGGGACATGGCTTTAACAAACTTGAATCCCCCCCCCCCCCAGGATGCTACACACTACATATCAAAACATTCCGACTGCTGGATCGGAAGAAGAAGATTTTTAAAGAAAATTCCTCATTTCGAACTAAGTTACATTTCAAGCTCCCACAGTGAGCCCAAATATGGACCTAGGGACATGACTTGAACAAACTTGAATCTCACCCCCCTAAGGATGCTGCATACCAAATATCAAAACATTCCAACTGCTGGATCTGAAGAAGATAATTTTTAAAGAAAATTCTTCATTTTGAACTAAGTTAAAATTCGGGCTACCACAGTGAGCCCAAATATGAACCCAGGGACTTGGCTTGAACAAACTTGAATCTCACCCCCCTGAGCATGCTGCATACCCAATATCAAAAGATTCTGCCTGCTGGATCTTGAGAAGATTTTTGAAGACATTTGCCTGAAATGCACTAAGTTTGAATTTCAGCTTCTATAGTGAGCCCAAATATGAATCCAGGGGGCCGATTTGAACAAACTTGAATCAGATCCACCCCACAATGTTGCATACCAAATATCAAAAGATTCTGCCTGCTGGATCTGGAGAAGACGATTTTTTAAGAAATTTGCCTGAAATGCACTAAGTTCGAATTTGGGCTTCTAGAGTGAGCCCAAATATGAATAAATATCAAATGATTCTGCCCACTTGTGCGGGAGATTTTTTAGTAATTTCTCTAATATACATAGGATGCTATCGGAGTTATGCCCCCTATGGAGCCCCAAGTGGGCATGTCTATTTCATTTGAACAAACTTAAATTGACATATGGTAATGAACATCTATACCAAGTTTCGAGCAAATCGACCTAGCAGTTTCAGAGGAGAAATCGTTTGAAAAATGTTCACGACGACGGACGGCAAGTGATAAGTTTAGCTCCCTTCGGTGAGCTAAAAACTAATTTCTGGATTTTGGTCCAAAATTTCGAAGTCAGACATGGACCCCAAATTTTCAGTGTAAAAAAAAAAATTTTTTTTTATCTAAAAATTGACCAAAATGCATAAAAACAAAAAAAACTCATTTCCGGATTTTGGTCCAAAATTTTCAAGTCCCACCCCGACCCCAAATTTTCAGTGTAAACATTTTTTTTTTTTGTCTTAAAATTAACAGAAACGCATAAAAACACAAAAAAACTCATTTCCGGATTTGGGTCCAAAATTTCTAAGTCCGGACCGGGACCCCAAATTTTCAGCCTAAATATGAACCCAGGGACTTGGTTTGAACAAACTTGAATCGCACCCTCCTAAGGATGCTGCATACCAAATATCAAAAGATTCTTATTGGTAGATCTGCAGGGAGCGCGGTGGCTCAGTAGGTAGAGGTGCAGGCTGCAAGCCGAGAGGTCCTCGGTTCAAATCCTACCTGCGGCAACCGCGTTGTGTCCTTGGGCAAGACACTTCATCTCCATTGCCCGCGTGGGGGCACGATGACGCCGCGTACTAAGGCGTACTGCACGCCGATGGTACGCATGTCTTCAACCAATCTAACCCTGCCTGTGCTGCAGTGCGGAGTTACGATGTTGGGGAGCTGGCAGCTGCTCGTCGTTGCTCGGTGGTTCTCTCCGGGTACTCTGGCTTCCTCCACCCGTAAAACTGTCACGGTCATGATTAGCCATTGTGCATAAATATGTGACCGTAAACATCACTAAATAAATAAATAAATAAATTGGCAGATCTGAAGAGAAAGATTTTTAAAGAATATTCCTCATACTGCACAAATTTAAACATTCGGGCTCCCATAGAGAGCCCAAATATGGACTCAGGGAATTGATTTCAATAAATAATGTGAAACAATCTTCCAAAGATGTTATATGTGAAATTTGAAAGCTTTTGGAGCAGTGGTTTGGGAGAAAAGTAGTCGTAAATGTTTTTCCCATTTCCCACAGTGTTAAAAAATGCTGACTCAGCACTTTTTCAAAGTCCCAGAAAAGTACCCCATGATAAAACCGATAGCAATTTTTGTTTACCATTCCATTCTGTTGGTCCTAAGGAAAGCTTCACACCAAATAAGAATTCTCAGTTCCGTGTAGTTTTAGAGATATGGGCGTTTTCATTTTTTTCTAATTTTAGTTCCTGCAGTTCCCATGGGGCGACGGGAAAAAAATTTGGGCATAAATTAAGTACTTATGACCCAATAAGCCCTCATATCAAATTTGGTCCAAATCTGCCTCTCGGTTTGAAAATAGAAATTTTGGGAGAGGCAAAAATTCTTGCCCCTCCCATAACGATGGCAAATATAGCCCCACAAACTTCTCTTGAACAAAACTGAGTCTACACCTCAAAAGGAAGCTGCACACCAAATATCAAGTCTCTGCTACTGCTGGTTCATGAGAAGATTTTTTAAGATTTAAGCATACTTTTTATGCGTGACCCTACCAAGGGGCGAGGCAACTTGATTTAAACAAAATCAAACTGCGATGTCATAAATTATTATCTCAAATATCAATTAAATTGGTTCAGCAGTTTGAGAGAAGACGCAAATAGTCCGTGAGTTAGGAAGGTCAACTATGCATCCCCCTAGCTCCCCCTCCCTCCCGCCCCCACTACCCCACTACTTAAATTTCTTGGTTCCAAAATGTGCGCCAATGTATACTATTTACGAAACAAGTTGTTAACAGAAAAAATTGTGGGATGCAATATGCTAAACAGGTAGATGTTTAACCCTACCCTAAAATTTGCTCCAATCCGTTAGGGGTAGGGGTAACTTTTTGTCACGTAAGCTATCAAAATATGGTTCAAACCCATAGTATTTGGTATAATTTTAAAGCTAATACAACAAGGAACAATATTGTTACCAAACTTGTTCACGAGGGTCCAAAGTGATGACGTCACAGGTCAAAAGTTCATCGACTGAAACTGAAAACGCAAATTTCAGAGTTTTCGTTGCATGTTTTTCACATGTGTAGTTTATCCAAATGACTAATATCTTACTTTCTTTGTGTTTTCAGAATGCACAAAGCATACTTAATCAAAATAAAACTGATTTAGTTCATTGATTAGTGAACTATACTTACCACTTAACCCTACCCTCCTTTCGGGCTCAATCAATTTTGTTAGGGGTAGGGGTAACTGTTTTGTCTGTTAACCTATCAAAATATGGGCAAACCCTATTGCGTGTGGTATCATTTAACGGCTAATTGACCATGCAATAACAACATTAGCACTAAAACTGATTATACAAATCCAGAGTGATGATGTCAGAGGTCAAAAGGTCACCGAAAAAAGTCAAAACGCAAATTTATAGGCATTTTTGCAATATTGGCAAATGTGTATTTTGCACAATTGACTGATCATCCTCCGAGTTCCAGGTTCTTCTGTCTATCAACTGATACAGTAGGTAGATTGGACAACCTGGAACTCAGGGGATGTAATGTCTAAAATTCTCTGTGTTTTCAGATTATATGGAGTATATTCGCCCAAACTAAAAAATGATTTTGTTCATCAGAATTACATATTCTAGACTTTCAGGTCATGAATCTGCTCCTAGTAGATTCACTTCTATGAAAAAGATTGGGCTACAGGAACGTCAACCTTTTGTTTGTCCATTGTCAACCAATATCAACAATACAATGGTAGGTATCATTTTGAAGATAATTAAATGCGCTTTGAGTCAAAAATTAAAATTCAATTTTGTCAAGTTTTTCAATAAAAGTATTGCAAAACTGTAAAACATATTTGTGCTTGTTATTAATGTTATGTAGTCAGATTCAACAAACTGAAGTGTATTGATACACTCCAGTTTGTTGAATCTGACTGTATTACATTAACATAATAACAATTAATGCATCACCCTTGAAACTCATCAGACCTCAGTGTCACTCTTATCACTGCTGGAGAACTCTTCTAATCCCTCCGAATCACTGGAATCATTATCAACAACATCCAGCACGTCAACCAGCTGGCTAGGCATGCACTCAGAGTCTGTCCAGTTTGGACACATACATGCTGCATCGTCATCTCGCTTCTATCCATGCCCATCAGGGTTAGGGATTTCAGGAACTGCAGTCTGAGCCCTTCTCCAAATTCCAACCTGGTAACTGGCTCTCATAGCATGCTGTATCAAACAACTTTTACATGGCGGTTATAGGCTGTGGTCAAAACTAGTTTTTCGCGAAAGATCCTCACCACATTTCACTTGTAACATAAGATATCTAACTTTGTTTACATTCTTGATGCGGGGATATCCATAAAGATTGCAGGTAAACTCTTCCACTTACCGCATAAGTTCATCAGAAGGAACCCACACATCACCAATTGTTGAAAAGGCTTTCTGAAATTTGTTTTTTTCAAGAATTTTGAAAGCCTTCACCTTTCCCTTCCCCTTGAAACAACTCACACTATCACATCCAGTGAATGCGTGCAAACCGAGTGATGCACTGCAAAATTCTGCCGAAAAACGAATTTGAAAGGGCTGTTATATCGATGCATTGTTTTTAATTCCCCTTTCCTCTTTCGAACAATATCTGTAAGCCATTCAAATTCTCAGCATGGTACAAAAGGATAAAAAAAATATCCGAGTTTGGACTCTTAACCCTTTACCCAACGTAACGGCCAAAACCGGCCAGTGCTATTCTCAAAATCCACCAATTAATTTTCATTGTTTTTTTCATTTTTTGTCTCAAAAACATAGGTTATGACCCCTCGTTGGAACGAGCTCGTTCCAATGAGGGGTCATAACCTATGTTTTTGAGACAAAAAATGAAAAAAACTAGTTATTCAAGAATTTTTATTGCAAGTGTCGTCTGCTTTTCATGTTAGGTAAAGGGTTAATGCACGTACTTGAAACCATGGTCCCTAGCATAGTGGCAGTATAGCACTACACGCGAGTCTGTTTCTTCCTGTGTTGAACACAGGGATTGAATTTCCTTACATAACACTTGGTTTCCATCAGATGCAAGCTGAAAGGCTTGGCCTTCACAAATAAGGATCACTTCATGATTTTGAAGAGTTATAGAATTTGAGCTACTGCTCCAATGGGTTAGTATTAGATTAACCAGCTGTTTTGGTTGTCATCATTGGAAAGAAATAACTTCCAGTCTTTGGATTAGGGCTGTCGCGATTATTCGATTAGTCGACTAACCGTCGACTATTGAAGTAGTCGACGTTTTTTATTTTTAGTCGATCGTCGTTCATTTTCAAGGTGGTACACGTCTACTACACGTCGGGGCTAAATTGCATTGTTTTGTGAGGTGAATGATCAATGAAGATGAATAACTTTAAATATCTAACCATAGTTAACATTCATATCCGGAAGACTGTACGACTGTCACTGACTGTGTAAGAAAGAACACTCACAGTTACTCGTGAATAGATTCTTCTGAATTTCTCCAGTCTTGTACACACGAATGCACCCATTGGAAAACCCAAAGCGCGGAAGTGACAAAATTATGACGAAAGTCAGAACGTCAGATCACTTCTCAAAGTTCGGAACTTCAGACTAAGATCCAATTTTAACAACTGACGAGGGAATGCATAGATCTCAATGTTCAAAATTTCGAGAAACTTATTGCAGAAAGGAAACATATGCAGGAACGTTCTTTGGTAAATTCATTTTAATTCATCGGCTTCAATCTAGTTCAAACTTGGACCCGCAGTCAGTAATATTATTTTTGGGGTTGGTACGTCCTACAGGACGTACCAACCCCAAAAATTATATTACGGACTGTGGGTCCAAGATTGGACTGCATGTAGCTTCAGTCGGGACCGATTTGTTGTTCCCACAACCCCACTTCATCTGAACACACTGGTGCCATTGTCATTTTCAGAGTTTTACGAACAGAAGAATGATTTGCTAAAAAATCATGGGAAGCGACTATTAATCGACTAACCGTCGATTGCTGGTCACGATAAGTCGATTACAAAAAATGATAGTCGCGACTGCCCTACTTTGGATTTTCAGGTGCTAGCACTACCCACTATTAGTTTCTCAGAGCAACCCCTTCTTATACGTTCCATGGATTTCATCGAATCCTTAGCATACATATCAGTGCTAAAGATTACAACAGATTTACGGAGTGCATAACCTAGGATTCTGTAAGGATATCCCTGCATCAAGAATGTAAACAAAGTTAGATATCTTAAGTTTCAAGCGAAATGTGGTGAGGATCTTTCGCAAAAAACTAGTTTTGACCACAGCCTATAACCGCCATGTAAAAGTTGTTTGATACAGCATGCTATGAGAGCCAGTTACCAGGTTGGAATTTGGAGAAGGGCTCAGACTGCAGTTCCTGAAATCCCTAACCCTGATGGGCATGGATAGAAGCGAGATGACGATGCAGCATGTATGTGTCCAAACTGGACAGACTCTGAGTGCATGCCCAGCCAGCTGGTTGACGTGCTGGATGTTGTTGATAATGATTCCAGTGATTCGGAGGGATTAGAAGAGTTCTCCAGCAGTGATAAGAGTGACACTGAGGTCTGATGAGTTTCAAGGGTGATGCATTAATTGTTATTATGTTAATGTAATACAGTCAGATTCAACAAACTAGAGTGTATCAATACACTTAAGTTAGTTGAATCTGACTACATAACATTAATAACAAGCACAAATATGTTTTACAGTTTTGCAATACTTTTATTGAAAAACTTGACAAAATTGAATTTTAATTTTTGACTCAAAGCACATTTAATTATCTTCAAAATGATACCTACCATTGTATTGTTGATATTGGTTGACAATGGACAAACAAAAGGTTGACGTTCCTGTAGCCCAATCTTTTTCATAGAAGTGAATCTACTAGGAGCAGATTCATGACCTGAAAGTCTAGAATATGTAATTCTGATGAACAAAATCATTTTTTAGTTTGGGTGAATATATTCCATATAATCTGAAAACACAGAGAATTTTAGACATTACATCCCCTGAGTTCCAGGTTGTCCAATCTACCTACTGTATCAGTTGATAGATCAAAGAACCTGGAACTCGGGGGATGATCAATTGTGCAAAGTACACATTTGCCAATATTGCAAAAATGCCTTTAAATTTGCATTTTGACTTTTTTCGGTGACCTTTTGACCTCTGACATCATCACTCTGGATTTGTATAATCAGTTTTAGTTGCTAATGTTGTTGCATGGTCAATTAGCTCTCTCAGAGCCACGTTTACTGCCCAAGTGCGTGCGACCAGTAATTTTACTGCGATCTTAGTCAATGGAGTGCAACCTTCACTTTTCGGTATGAACTGGCGATTGCGGCAAGTACGCTCAATTGAAAGCTTTACATTTTGTTTAACTTGAATATCCCGCAAAGGGAGTCTACAGAGAGATTAAGAATACACATTATGGTTGTTTCTCAACTTTATTGAATGGTATCATTGACATCATTTTACATTAACAATTGAATAATTGCAGAAGATAATAAAATGCTGTTAATGAATCATCACAAAATGCTTCGCAAAAATCGGTTGAACTGATGTTACAGGAACTGTTGCCATTGTCATCCGATTGCTCACAATCAGCCGATTGTTTTGGCCGGTTTCGATCATCGGTTGAACACTATGCATGGATGGATGGATTAACACACAGACTGAAGCATGACCCATGTAATCCAGTATACCCCTTATTATCAAGTGTGTGGGTGGGGGTATTCAATGAAAAAATACATATATACAATTAATGGGCTCCACTGCACATCTTAGTCTGAGCATCTTAAGTTATAAGGGGCTGAGAATTTTAATGATTAGCAACATTTATGGGAACGAACCGAGACTCAAAATAATTTTTCTTGTAACCTTGAGTATTCAGCAGGTTACTTGACATGTGTGCAGTTTATTTCTACCTCAAAGCCCTGCACTATTCGCGAACTGCACAAACCAAACGTGTACTTCCGGTCAACTTTTCCACATGTTCTCCAGCGCACGGATACCGGAGGGGATCATATTTCTATCAAATAATTAGTGCCTTCTGCAACTTTCTTTGTTTTGGTCTATAACTGGTAACACTCGCAGATGCGGTAAGTCAAATCACTGTAACATATATTTCCGGCGACAGCAAGTGCTTCCTTTCGCCATCTTACTTCATCTGGTATCGGCTACACCGCTCTTCAAGTCTATTCAACAGTTTAGTTTAAGCAAGAAAAATTTGTTTGCAATTGTAGTACGTTGGTTCCAATTTGCAGGTGAGTTACTTTTCAATTATAGTATCTCCCAACACGTTTTTTATTATGGACGGGAACACCACTCCAGTTAAGGTTGTATTTTAGTGATGGGTAGTTCCTTTATCGGTAGGCTGGTCCATTATTTACGACCGGAGGTGCGTTTTCCATCCCTGGGCGGCTTCGCCCCTCCCCTCAGATTGACCACATTCAAGGGTCGACCGGTGGTGTGCTGTTTTCAGGGCAGGTGCGGTTTGACAGTGCAAAAATTGAGATCTCTGGACTTGCAAATGCTCAATGAGTTTAAGCCTGCTTTGGTGGTATTACAAATTGGATCCAATGATCTCGCTGGTATTCCAGCCGTAAACGGTCGGCAGTTCAATCGATGATTTGGCCTCTGAATTGCTGACACAGTTTGGGGTTCAGTCAGTGTTTGTCTGCCAGGCCTTCTTTTGAATGAAAGTGTCCACAGCCCCTGGCCGAGTGAATGCCCTGTCTGTGCCGGAATTAAACCTTCGGGTCCACAAACTCAATTTGTATTTGGAGCACGTCCTTCCAGCAACTTCTCTGGCTCTCCACTTTTGGAAGCACAGGAAATTTCACAGTGTTGCATCACAATATTTATGTGATGGGGTTCATTTCAATGAGGGGTTTGGAACGTTACTGCCATAGTATTTGGGGTGCAATTTTTTTTTTTCTCAACAACCTTCTCCCTAGCTGTTAAGGGGGAGGGGGGGGGGGGAGGGTTTACGTTGGAACTCCACTGCCATAACAACAATAACACAACAAAAAAAAAAGAATATATTAAATAATGAGAAAAAAATAAATAAATGGTGTTTATCTGTCTGTTGACAATGAATATGGTCTCTCTGGTGTGTATGTCGAATAATAGGCTCATTCCCGGCACTGTGTTCCGGGTTTTTATTACATGCCCATGCAGTCTCTCTTAATTCCGTATTGCACACCAACCGGGACTTTTTTATGCAATGCGACTGCATAAAGTGCATGGTGTTTACCACCGTTGATAGAAAAGAAAATTAGGTCAGTAGATGCTTGGATCATATAATAAATACAAAACCACATGTATGTTTCAATGAGTCGTTTTGTATTCAATTCGTCAGATGTGCGTAGAAAGAAAACGTCTCTACCTTCGGTCTCGACGTTTTCTTCCTACGCACATCTGACTCATCGAATACAGAACGACTCATTGAAACATACATGTAGTTCTGTCTATGTATTGTCCAATTAATACCTCGGGATGGCAATGAGCTCATATTCTGAGGTGCACAGCCAGGTGGTTTGTTGACAAATGAAATACATGTTGTGTCTGCTATATCTATACAACTATATAACGCCAGGCCAGGGTTCATACACTTCTAAGGGAGAAAAATTCCATAACTTTTCCAAAACTTTTCAAGGACTTTCCACACATTTCCAAGACCACCGGCGAGAAACTTTCCATACCTTTTCCATACCCCAGTGTCCATAAAATTTCGGCTTTTAAAACATAAGACTTGACAACAGAAGATATTATCTTGGATGCGTCACTATTATTATTGCTTGCACATTCAGTTTTTTTCGTTTGATAGCTCATAAAAGAGTTGACTGTTTTTCTTGGATGTAGTTGCCTCCAAATGTTTTTTTTTCCGTTCGAATGACTGACAAGTGCAGCTTCTCCCATATTGGCAATGTCAATCGATTTCGCACATGGAATGCATCTGGGTTTCAGTTTATTAACATCTTTTAGTATCCAGCCACAAAACTTTGATTCCGATAGCCACTTTTCTCTGAAAATACAATTGCAAGGCATGTTTTGCGATATATTTACAGATTTGCAAAAGTGAGGTCATCCGCCTGTGTTACTAAAGTGTCTTGATACTTTACATCCGTCGGTGTTTCTAAAATGTCCCAATAAATGCAAATAAAGACCAGCCAAATAGCAGATGTTCGTGAATTCCGACGACGCATCGAGATTTTCATTTTTTTTTTGAAACAATATTCGAATTTTCGAAACAAATGATCGATTCCATAACTTTTCCATACACACCTCTTCTGTGTTCAGTTTTCTCTAAGACTTTTTCCAAACCAGCTCAAAAAAGGTGCCGTTTTCCAGACTTTTCCAGGGTATGGAAATTTTTTTTCTAATTTCCAAAACTTTTCCAGGATTCCAGACCCGCGTGCGAACCCTGCAGTCACAACACCAACGAAAAAAAAAAAAAAAAAGAAAAAAAAAAAGGTGCTTTGGTGTGCCCAGGTGTTCTCTTGATGTAGAGTGGGCTGGTTTACCCTCGTGACTTTGAGGGAGTAGTGACTCATGGGCAGCCTTTCAGGGCTTGATTTAATCTGAAAATTTTGAATAGCAATTTACTATTCACCCTGGAAAATTGATTAGCAGTTGATCCAAAAGCACTTGAAACTAAATCTTGAATAGCAAAATTCAGAAATTGGAGAGCAAAGTGCTATGCTGATCCAGTTAAATCGAGCCCTGCCTTTCTCTTGGTGCTGCAAGTTTTCTGTGCCTCTGGCCATTATTGTCATGTGTGGTAATGGCCGTGGTTGGCCTGTCTTGCAGGTATATGGGTCCCACTGACTGATGGTTGCTTTCCTCCAGTGCGATATCCTGCTTTCCCCTTTTGACAGCTACGGGAATGCTATGATACCGGTAACAAATTCAGAGTTTGATTTAATTTTTTTTTCAAATTTAAATAGAAATTCACTAACTTGGATATTTATTTATTTGTTTATTTATTGGTGTTTAAGGTCACATACTTATGCACAATGGCTAATCGTGACCGTGACAGTTTTACAGGTGGAGGAAGCCGGAGTACCCGGAGAGAACCACCGAGCAACTGTCAGCTCTCCAACATTGTAACTCTGAACTCTGCACAGGCAGGGTTAGATTGGTTGAAGACATGCACACCATCGACGTGCAGTACGCCTCAGTACACAGCGTCATCGTGCCCCCCATGTAGGCAATCGGGGTGAAGTGTCTTCCCCAAGGACACAACGCGGTTGCCGCAGGTGGGATTCGAACCGAGGACCTCTCAGCTTGCAGCCTGCACCTTTACCAACTGAGCCACTGCGCCCCCCCCCCCCCCCCCCACCCCCCCCACTAACTTGGATAAATTTTTCCTAGCGTTTTCTGTTATTTATATGTTTTTGTCATGTAAAGTAGATTTGCTATAGTTGAAGATTGTTTCGAAAATTGCTATGCACATCCAGTTAAATCTAGCCCTGCACACATTCACTAATATTTACCCCATTGCAGCAAGGGTCGATTCCATTTTCAGAATTGATCAGCAGCCTTTTAACTTGCTTAAATGTGGCTTGGCGTTTCCTCTTATTTATATTATTTTTCATTTGCAATTGATTAAGCTATAGTTGTGAATTGATCGAAAGCTGCTATGCTACCCACCTGAGATCTACTGGTTTGGCGCAAATTGCACTGGCTGGCGGTGTCTGCTGGACTGCAAATCTTTGCATTTCATATGGTCACAATTTTTGGGAACATTCGGGAAGCAGTTCTATATTTTGGTGGGTGGGGCATGCATAGCCTACACCTGACCTCTGTTATCTCACCACCTCCTTTGTGGTTTTTCTTTTTCAGTATGCCACCAAAACGTAAGCGGTCCCAACTGCAGGACGGCCTTTCTCAGACTTATCAGCCTCACACCAGCAAATGGACACCTCGTCTATCGACACGTCAGACCACAGGAGACATTGCTGCCCCTGTGGAGAGTGGAGCAGCTGTAACCACCTTGAAACCTGCAACCAGGAGTGCTCCACCGACATTCCACGTACTTGTTCAGCACCTTCTGCCAGCGACTCCATCACCGTCACAGTTCATATTCCGGCATCTTTACGATCGACCACATCTCTCGATGATCAGGTTTCTGAGGCAGTGCGGGATGCCCTACAGCAGGTGCCAGGTAATTTTTTTTCGCAGGGTCATTCTCCCTGGGACTTTACTTCTGTTGCCTTTGGCCCATCACCACTTGTACCACCATCAGGTACCCCGGATGTAACACCCATGCCATTGGCTGCGAATGTGAATCCAAAACTCAAAGCCCAGATTTGGGCTCGAGAGTTTGTCAACTTAGCCACCTTGCTCCCACAACACTCCTCTGGTCTGGAGACTCCATACTCATTATCAGTGGATGCTTCTCAGGGTAATCCCACCATAATGTGGGTCCCTAAGGTCCCAAAGCCTCTCACATCCTTGCCTCAATGGTTGAGTGCCTTTGAGGTCTTCATGACTATCCACATTGAGAAATTTCCGGAGGGCACGGCAGAGTTGTTGAAATACTAGTCCAATATTCGTCATATGGCAGCAATTGGTTTTGACTGGTCTTTCTATGACCAACAATTTAGGTTGCTCAGGCAACAGCAGTCACAGCTCAAGTGGGACTACTTTCATTGGGAATTGTATATGCGAGCAGCTCCCGGGTAAGTGCTCCCAAATTCCAGAAGTCCCAGACCCCTACACCCAGGGATCGTGGTCAGGGGTGACAGGGTCGTCGTTTCATCCCATCTGGTTATTGCTTTCGTTTTCATGAGGGGGGTAACTGTGAGGGGGCCCTGTAGGTACTCTCACAGCTGCTTCAAGTGTCAACAGGACCACAGCTTCCAGAAACGTTCCTTTCGTTTACAAGGTGGTCCCACCTCCTTTCGAGAGAATGGGTTCAGATGTCCTGGACGTTTTGGCAAGCCATCCCCTTCCTCAGCCTCCACCAGTAACTCCAATTCAGGTAAATAGACTCGCTACGTTTCTCCCTGGTTATGCTTCGGGTTGGACTCCATCTTTGGCGGATCATCGCCTACCTTTGCTCTACCTAGGCTTTGTTTCAGATTTATGTATCTTATTAATTAGGGCACACTGCTCATTATCATAACGAAAAAACAATTTGTATCATTATTTTTCCTAGTTATCAAATAATGAAAGTGTCAATGACACTGTAGCTCAACTTGTCAAGACATGTACATGTATAGTATGTGACACAGCAATGACAAACATCTAGGTAATGACCTGATAACAAAGGTACATATAAAGTATTGTAACTGTGTGTACATAAATACTGACCGTAGCCTGTAACGAATGTATAGGAAAAGTATTGTAAAGGTGGGTGACAGTGAGATGCTAAACTAGAAAAGATATCTTGGAGTCCCAGAGTGGGTCTGACTGAAGCCCAAAATATTTGTTCTCATAGCACAGTGATAACAAAGGCACCCCAAAACACACTCCTTCCTGTCCCAAGGTGAAAACAAAGGTACCCAAGAAGTTTCGTGAAGATCAGTTCATAAATACGAGCTGTATAGAAGTTGTGACAAAAAACTGATTGGACCTAATTTCAGTACAAAATGGCCACTGGCAGCCATCTTGAATTTTGGTCCGCACCCAGAAACACTCGTTCTCGTCCCAAGGTGATAACAAAGGTACCCAAGAAGTTTCGTGAAGATCGGTTGATAAATACAGCCTCTAGTCCGAGCCATATTGACATGTGCACTTACAGAGTATAAGTAGCACTAAATAAATCAAAGTTAGTCTAATTTGCATAATATAAGCACGACAAAAAGAACCCATATGATATGTAATGTATCTCATGGTACTAAACATTCATACGAAAAATTATTCAAATCAGAGCTTTCATATGGAAGTTCTGTACAAAAAAAAAATTCTGCATCGTCGGTACAAAATGGCTGCTGGCAGCCATCTTGAATTTCGGACTGCACCCAAAAACACTCGTTCTCATCCCACGGTCATAACAAAGGTACCCAAGAAGTTTCGTAAAGATCGGTTCATAAATACGACCTCTAGCCCGAGCCGTATCCAATTGTTGACGGACAGACGGCCAGATGGACGACAGGCCATGGCATAAGCTCAAATTTGGCTTTGCCAAAGTTGAGCTAAAAATTTATTCAAATCAGAACTTTCATACAGAAGTTCTGTACAAAAAACTGATTTTTGCATCATTGGTACAAAATGGCCGCTGGCAGCCATCTTGAATTTCGGACCACACCTAAAAACACTCGTTCCCGTCCCAGGGTCATAACAAAGGTACACAACAAGTTTTGTAAAGATCGGTTCATAAATACGACCTCTAGCCCGAGCCATAGCCAATTGTTGACGGACGGACAGATAGACGGACGGATGGAGGGCCATGACAATAGCTCAAATTTGAGCTAAAAATGGCAGGGTGTCGAATTTCGCAAACAGTGTGCGTACTCCATCATTTAGTATGCTCCTTCTTAGTTGAGCAAACTAGCTTGCTGCTGGTGTCATCCCTTTCTTGCTGTTAGCAGGGTCTGTTCCCATAAAAACTTTTAAATACGTTAGATGATCGCAGGAAATGGATGGTCCATTAAGTTATCAATCTGTTTAATGATTCGTTTCAGAGACTTCTACTTGATTTTACTTGAAATGGGTGCTTTCAGAATAGAGCCATTTTGAGACCTGTGGTTGTTTGAGCTTTGGGTGTTTTGGTGGGTCTGTTTTAGAGGAGTCTTTTGGCCTACTGTCTTGTAGCTTATTGGTGGGAAATTATTTGGAATATCTCAACAATTGGAATATCTCAACTGCCTGTACAACAGTGGAGACCACTTAATTGTTTATCTATATGTGTAACCAATAAACTTGGATTTATTTATTTATTGGTGTTGAAGGTCACATACTTATGCACAATGGCTAATCATGACTGACTGTTTTATGGGTAGAAGAAGCCAGAGAACCTGGAGAGAACCACCAAGCATCAACGAGCAACTGTCAGGCTGTCAGCTCCTCAACATTCTGACTCTGTTCAAGCTCCACACAAACAGGGTTACAACAGTTGAAGACATGTGCACCATTGAAGTGCAGTACACCTTGGTACATGGTGTCATCGTGCCCCCAAATAGGCAACTGGGATAAAGTGCCTTGCCCAAGGACACAATGCAGGTCATCCCGGACGGAAATCAAACTTGGGAGCTCTAGCATAGAAAATGTATTTGAAATAATTTTTTGAAACGTTTAAAAAAACTTCATCAAAACCATATCATGTGCCCCCCTTTTTGGAATGAGCTCAATTAGCTTGTTAGTGTGTGTGTGGGGGGGGGGGGGGGGGGGAGGGTGGTGGGGGTGGGGGATGGGCAGAGGCACATATGATTTTGTTGAAATATATTTGAATTTTTCAGCGGCTCAATTTGTATACAATAGAACCATGTTAACTGAATAGCCACTTTGCCAATGAAAATTATTCAATTAACAGGAGTATTCAATTAACAGAGATTGTGTAACTTTCTAGTATTCTAGAGATAAACTTTGTATTTATTCTATTATATCTTGTTTGACAGAGCTCCATGACCTCTGTCAAACAAGATATAATAGATTAAATGCCTATATTGGATGTACTGAGACGAAATAGGTATATAAACAAAGAAAAACTGGGAGAGTCATGGTAATTTCTTGACAGGTTACATTCGACACCACTGCCACAGTAATGTAATTTCCACCAGTAAAGTTACAAAAAAAGCCTGCATTTTGGAACATGGGTTCAACGCATATTTATTTATTGGGGTGCAAGGTAACATATTTCTGCACAATGGCTAATCATGACCACATAATGGAGATAAAGTCAAATTTAGTCAATTGTTTATACCCAGGCTGTCCATTTCAGAGGACTTTGACCCCAAGCATTGGTGACTGGGTCCTATTTTATCAGTAAAACAGAGCTTGTTTACCAGAGGAAACAAGCACTACTTCACTACCTGGGGTACCCATGGGGAGGGTTCTATGCATGTATGATATATGTATGACAAGAAACTCACCTAAATTAAAACTGATCCTTAAAGGTTAAGCTTTCATAAATATATAAGTATAACGGTTACGTTTTAGTATGACATTATGTAAGTTACACTTGCGGGGCAGGGTATTTGATAACTGGATTCGCATCGCAAAATGCTATACAAATATGTCCAAATGCTAACCATTTTTCTTTTATATTGGCCTAAAATGCACTACTTATCATCAATTTTCAGAACAACTAGAGGTACTGTGAGCAAACTCACAAAGTGATACCCCCCACGCCTGAAATGTATAAGTCAGATTATCTCCCCTTGGAAATGTCAGAACGGAATTATATTGCTTCATGCACATCTTCATATGGAGTTCTTCCATTGTGTAAAGTTTCATGAAAATTCTTCAAATGGTTTAGGAGTTGCGCTTACAAGGATGGACAGACGGACAGACAGGGCGATTCCTATATACACTTTGTTTGCGGGGGGTATAAAAAATACCCTGCTGGGGTATGGCAGTACCTTCACAGGGATGTGAGCAATTACATGCAAAAAAAGAGGAAATTGGAATTTTTTAAAGTGATCCTCGGAGTTGGACATTCACTTGTAATAAACTTCTGTAGCAAAGACTCTTCTTAAGAGGTAAATTACAGGTCTAGTATGTGTATGGCGCCAAAAATATGCCTTCATAATGGCATGACTATCAGAAATGAGTAAATTTAATAAATTTGCCAACAGAAAATGTTAAGTGTGCATTATTTTGAGATAACACAAAATCACTCATTCATTTAATTCTAGTACTTTAAAGTTATTCTCCTCCAATACCATTATTCAGGGCACTGATTAACAATTTAGCTAATTGTATTTTGTTGAAGATGTAATAACCTAAATTGTTAATTTTGTGAGAAAACTCAAGCCATACAAAGAGGAAATCCACTGAAAAGAGAAAAACTCACAGGCTTGCCTTGAAATTCAAAATATTCAAGAACTGAAATTTGATTCTCGCAACAGGTGTTAGTGAGAATCAAAACTGATTCTGAAGAATCGTGACAAATTTTAAGGCTTGCATGAGCAGTGTCAACATACAATAGAATAAATACTCAGTTTATCTCTAGAATACAGGAAAGTGGCAAAATCCAATTTAATTGAATGAATACCCCTGCTAATAATTTTTAATGGCCAAGTGGGAAATCAATTAACAGGGTGTGACTATTATTTCTTTCAATTAACCCTTTACCCAACGTAACGGCCAAAACCAGCCAGCGCTATTCTAAAAAATCGGCAATTAATTTTCATTATTTTTTGTCTTAAAAACATAGGTTATGACCCCTCATTGGAACGAGCTCGTCGAGCTCGTTCCAACAAGGGGTCATAACCTATGTTTTTGAGACAAAAAATGAAAAAAATTAGTTAAGAATTATTTTTTCAAGTGTCGTCTGCTTTTCAGGTTAGGTAAAGGGTTAAGAAAGTTTGAAAAGAAACAAGAAACAACTAATACATTTTTTATCTTTTTAATCTCATTTTTAGCAGATCCAGACTTAACCCTCTGAACCCTAACGGCTGCTTTTCCGGCCAGAAACATGATACGTCATAAGGTCATTATACAGGATGGCTGTTCAGTAAATATTGTGGGGAAAACCAATCAGTATTTTCAACCTGCAACCCAAGACTGCACGTTGAGAATACTGATTGGACCACCCCAAATGAGTATGGACTCTTCTAATTGCTGCAATTGAACTGGCTTGGAAGATACCACTAGAGTTCAAAGGGTTAACATAAAACAAAATAACAAATAGTAAGAAAAAAAAACAATACAGATAGTTTACAATAGAGCTGGGCGATTTCGATTTTTAGAGATTTGGTTTCGGTACGGTTAGTTTACAATAGTGCTGGGCGATTTCGATTATTGAGATTTGGTTTCAGTTCGGTTAGTTTACAGTAGAGCTGGGCGATTTCGATTCTTGTGATTTGGTTTCGGTTCAGTTTCAGGAAAAAACATTGGTTTTGGACCAATTTTTTAATTATAAACAATAGTACCGGCTCGGTATTAGTTTATACGACATCATTCACCTCAAAAAGCCCTGTCTGAGTATCTCATTGGGGTTCAGCCTACCTTCACTTTGATCATTCTTACAGGTTCTAGGGGATCTGTTGTAAAGTAGTACTCAAACGATTAGTCGACTAGTCGATGTCGACTCTCGGCAAACCAGTAGTCGACTCTCAATTGTGCAGTAGACTAGTCGGAGGAGTTCAAGCTTTTAGGTAAATAGTATCCCTTCTGTGCCACTATCAGACAGTTTGAACAGCAATATTGGGCAATCAATGTATACATCTATTGCCATCTAATAGTAGTGACAGTAGTTTGTTTTAACTGGTACTAGTAGAGTGCTGAATTATTTTGGGCTATCAGGATATGTTATTAATTTGCCTTGTTGCAATTTATGGGAGAGTGCCTAGAATCGCAATAAGGCAAATTAAATAAGACTATATAATTTCACTCTTAGCATAATTAGAAGCACATTAACAGAATAATGTTCCAGTAAGTTGCTGTATATGAATGCCCAAGTGAAGCCAAATTTGGACCTTCAGCACTCTACCGGAACACCAACACTGTTATAAGGGGACAAGTTATCACCAATGACTAGTCGAAGTCGACTTGACTTTTGGGTATTGACTAGTCGACTTTGGAATTCACTAGTCGTTTGAGCACTATTGTAAAGCCTATAAAGTTGGAAAAAAAAAAACTACATTCAGGTAACAAATAACTAAAAGTTCATATCATCTATGTTGTGTTCTCAGTGTAAAATTTTCTCTCACTGACTCATCCACCGTACGAGTGAATAAGAGAGAAAATGTGACAATGAGAACATGACATATCCGCCCAATTTACTATGTGACGCATGTCAACACAAGCCACAAGTCCAGTTCCCTCCCAGAAAGATAGTTTGATCTGCACAGAGCATAAAACCATTGTCGTTTTCAAGCGGTTCATTTTTCCAGTTTGCCGAAAAAACCAGAACCGAACCAGAACGAAAAAACTAATGTACATACGAATGCCGACGGACGAGAAGTGATGGCAATAGCTCAGCTTGACTTTGTCAAGTTGAACTAAAAAATCGAAAAAGTATCAACACGCTGTTTGATTTCGTACATGATAAGATGTACAAAAGTATCAAAGGGGTAATCATTCATTTGAATTTCAAAAACACTCATTCTCGTCCCAAGGTGATAACATAGGTACCCTAGAAGTTTCGTAAAGATCGTTCATAAATACTACCTCTAGCCCGAGCCACATAGAAGTTCTGTACAAAAAACTGCTTGCACCTACTTTCGGTACAAAATGGCTACCATCTTGAAGTTTGAACCGCACCCAGAATAGGGCCCTGCGAAGCTTCGAGTATTCGATTCGATGTCGACATCGCTTTGGTATTCGTATATCGATCTCGAATAGTTTGCCGATTCGTTAGTCAAACGAAGCTTCGAGGAAAATGAATCAGTGTTCGACAATGTCAACATCAGTTGAAAAAAGGAGCGAACTCTTCTAGTTTTAATGTTTCTATCGGGAAAATAGTCAAATTCATTGCAACATTCTGTCGTTTCACTTTCAGTTTCAGATTCCCAGAAAACCACACAGTGCACACACCGCAAATTCGCTATTTATAGATTTCCAGGAATTCGTGTTAGAGTTATTCGCAGAATCCCGTTTGCTCAGCGGCTCTGTCCAAGTTGTAACCTGTTCACGCCCATCTATACAACCGAAATATCCAGCTATGGGCCTAAGGCCTGCTCCCAGTCCCGGAATCTTCTAACACAATAATGGGGACATGTCGCCTAGAGCGTTCCCATTATTATGTTAGAAAACTGTGGGAGGAAAACCTCTGTAGTTTCTTTGCATTGTTCAGAGTTGGTACTTGGAAGTTGGAATGAAGTAAAATCAATTTGTGTGAATGAGCACTGCGTCACTATTCTAGTTAACTAATGCAGAAACACAGTTTAACACCTTCGCTGCTTTTGATGTATACTGTGTTATTGAGTTGAGAACGGACCGAAAGCTACAAGACCCAAATTCTGATAATACAAAAACAACCAAACACTACAATAATGTATTTAGGCATGCTAATGTACATGAAGTTAGCGGCTGTAGCCGACTTCAACCCATGGGAATTAATGTGCCACTTGTATTACATTTGTGCTTTTAAGTCTCATGTTTCAATTTAGTGGTTTGTCTTAAATGTCTCTGAGCAGTAACACCTTAATTTGTCCATATTTATGTCTTGGATTTATTGTCGGGCCAAGTGAACATCTGGATGGCCATTCAATGAGAAAGAAAATTAAAACAACGCCAAGTTGTCAAGTTATGTCAACGATCTCTTCTCGCAGTGCTTTCCGGACACCTCTGCACAAGATAATGCCAGTTATAGTTATTTCTCGAGTTTATCCCGATTCGATTCGAGATTCGATTCGATGTCGACATCAGTCCCGATTCGATTCAAGATTCGATTCGAACATAAATTTCCTGATTCGCAGGGCCCTAACCCAGAAATACTCGTTCTCGTCCCTAGGTGATAACAAAGGTACCCAAGGCGTTTCGTGAAGATCGGTTCATAAATACAGCCCCTAGCCCAAGCCGTATTGAGATGTGTACTTACTATGTATAAGTGGCATTGAATAAATCAAAGTTCATCCAATTTGCATAATTTCTGCACGAGAAAAAAACCCAAATTATATGTGATGTATTCTATGTTACTAAACATTCATACAAAAAATTATTCAAACCAGAACCTTCATACAGAAGTTCTGTACAAAAAACTGACTGCACTAACTTTGGTACAAAGTGGCTGCTGGTGGCCATCTTGAATTTCGAACCGCACCAAAAAACACTCATTCTCGTCCCACGGTGATAACAAAGGTACCCAAGAAGTTTCGTAGAGATCGGTTCGTAAATACGGCCTCTAGCCCGAGCAGTATTGTTAACAGACGGACCATCGCATAACCTCAAATTTGACTATGTCATAGCTGAGCTAAAAATGATGAGCAAACTCGCTACTCAAATACAGCGGTAGATAAGAAGGAAGAAAATTTAACTGAAAAGTTTAAGGAAGGAGGTGCAGAACATTACAAAGAGATTATGTTTTTCTGTAAGGATCACAAGGAGGAATTTTGTAAATTTTGTATCGCAGAAAATCATGATTCTTGTTCTGTTGAATCAACAAGATAAAAGTTCACTTGTCCTTTAGAGAGAATAAATCATTCATTCGGAACTGATGACAAAGAGAATGACTTGTGGAAATCATTCAGTAAATGTTAAAACATGTCATCAACTTGATAAAATAAAATCACAGAATATTTTTGAGGAAACTAGTAGTAGAATGAATAAGACAGAGATATAGTTACTGAAGTGATTAGATGGTGTTGGAGGTAAAGATAAACTTTCCAACATTTCTTCATTATTTGATGTATATATTGTCCTAAATGAAAAAGTAAGAAATGTAATAGATGAATGACAAATAAATATTCAATAAACAATGACAAAGTGGAAAGCATGAACCACCTGACAAGGAAGACAGACAATTGAGTTATATTACATCAAACTCAAATATAGTTACAAAATCTGGAATGGAAATATTGTCTAACTTTTATTACATTATGAGGACAAGGTTACAGCATTGAACAATATTTGAACTAAGTCAGACTAAGTGAGGGAATTGTCTTTTGAAATTATTCTTATAATGTTGATACTATTAAAAATATAGATTCAAGACTAGAAAGGTTATTTCTGTTATAAAATGTTGATACTATTAAAAATATAGATTCGAGACTGGAACAGGTTATTTCTGTTATAAAATGTTGACACTATTAAAAATATAGATTCGAGACTAGAAGCGGTTATTTCTGTTATACAAGCCAAAACATGAACTTGGAGAGCTAACGACAGACATAGTAGTTTAGTTTGTACTGAAAGTCATGCTTTGACTTCAGAGATAATTTGTCGAGTTAGTGATCGATCCATCACACAGTTTGTCTTTAATGAGTTGAGTTGGTTAGTACAGGTTACCCTCTGTATGAACTTTGTGTGATGGAGAGATTTAAGTGGCGACACATGACCGCCACACATTACAACACATAGATACAAAAGGCAAAGCTGCTATTACCCAGAATGGTCGTAAACTTCTAAATGAACAAGAGGGGAACCACGCCCCGGTGCATACCCTCACAGTGCATACCACCGAACAATGAAAAGAGAAGAAATGAACCGTAATACTGTGAAAGCTATTCCCATAAACAATCTCCATTCCAAATTTCATTGAGATCCAATAACCCAATCCTGAGATACGAAGTGTTCAGACAAAAAATTGTCTGTTTCACAAGGCAAACAGCAAAATTATTGTCTTTGTTTAACAGCAAAACATTCTTCCCCAGCCCCCCCTCCCCCCCCCCCCCAACCCCAACCTAGGTAATTGTGAAGACCAGAAACACCTATTACTGAACTCAAGTGATGATTGGGCCATCCACATAAGATATGGAACAAAGACATAATGCCACATGTGCGAAGGTGATTTGAATGTATTTTCTTTGTTTTACTGCAGGGACATGACTCATTTGAAAGCCTTTCCCACAAACAATTTTCGTTCCAAATTTGATTGAAATCCGATAAGCCAAACCAGAGATACGAGGTGAACAGACAGAAACTTTGCTATTTTACTGGGCAAACAGTGAATTATCAATCCTAAAAAGGGGGATAAGTCTAAAAAGTGAAACGTAAGAAATATTATAAGAGACTCATTCGAAAGCCTTTCCCATAATCAATCTTCATTCCAAATTTCATTGAGATCCGATAACCCAAACCTGAGATACAAGGTGAAAAGACAAAAAAAAGGCTATTTTATTTTATATTCAAAGGGTCAAAACTCAGAGAAAAAATATTCCAACAGCAAAATGGCTGATGCTCCTGAAAGATCTCATGATAGTGAACATCTGTATGAAATTACATCGAAATCTGAGCAGTAATGTTCATGTTATAACATGAACAGACATTTAAATACAGCTGTGTAGTACTGAAATTTCAGGTTTGGTATCAGTATCGGTATTTTTCCGGTAAATACCTCGGTTTCGGTATAGTATTTGGTATATGCACTGAAAGTAGTCACAAACTGACCCAATTTCCCCAACATTCAACCATACAGTAACTTTACAGGTTCAGTGCTGATATCTCATCAACTTGACAAGTTAATTCAATTGTGTTGTGCTAACTGATAAGTCTAGAAAGTTATTTAACCCTTTACCCAGAACAAACGATATCAAAATTTATTATTTTAAATATATTTTTTTTAAATTTTTCAAAATATTTCAACAAAACCATATCATGTGACACCTCATTGGAACGAGCTCACTGAGCTCGTTCCAATGAGGTGTCACATGATATGGTTTTGTTGAAATATTTTGAAAAATTTAATTTTTTCAACTCAAGTTGCATATTACGCGGGCTGATGTGGGCGATTCGTTAGGTGAAGGGTTAATGAATCACTCAATTCAGGGTGAATCATCACAATGAATAGAGTGATTCAATAAATAACTTGCCAAGCTAATCAGTTGGCCTATGTCCTTCATACCATTCCCCACCACCAATGAATCAGGCAGAAGAAACATATGTTCTTCACCTTCAAAGCTTTTCAGTAAGTTTTCACTAGTAGTAACACTGTTGGTCAGTCCCTCCCACCTTTTCTTACAAAATTTCAATAAGATTAATGACCACTGTCCAGTGAATTCAGTGTCCACTATCCACACAAATATGCAAGTAAATTGAAGTAATACAGCTGTAATTAATCTCTTTATTATAATCCCACTTGTAAAAACATTGTGCAATCATTGCCAATCATGCAATGCATCAATGACGTGTCATCCACCTTTCATTGTTTGAGTTCATCCATGATAAACATGTAATTACATTGGTAATGTAGTTAAACGTTTTGGGTCCAAATACTCAATTCCCATTGGTCAGCTGGATGAAAACGTCATGACCAAATGTAAATCATTTTCCAATGAATACATTTGGTCGGACTTTGACCCGCATTTACGGTAGAGCGCAGCTGACAAAATGTAATTCAGGCGGTGTTTGGGCGGGTTTTTAACTTTTAACGCCTCTCGCAGTGATCAACTTCGCTGCTGTTTCTTTGGTAAAATTTCCCAACTGTGGCATAAAGCCTGTTACTAAAATACTTGTTTCCATTTCTAAAGTTGAGAAAATTAAAGCTTATTTGTCTTTGGGATATCATCTAGACGCAACAAAAGCCTGCGCTTGTTCTTGATTCCAACGACTGAAAGCCGTATGATTTTCAACAACGGCAAATGACGATTCGTGTGGGAAAAAAAGTAGTTTAAACAGTTACGGAATGTAATTATAAGAATTGAATGCAATTTTTATAATCTTTATTGGAGTATGAACGTGTGGGAATGGGTACAAATTATGTATGAATCCCTAAGGGATTCATACAATTTGTACCCATTCCCACACGTTCAAGGGATTCATACATAATTTGTACCCATTCCCACAGGTTCATACTCCAATAAAGATTATAAAAATTGCATTCAATTCTTAAGTAAAATAATGTTTTATGACATTCATCTAGTTGCAATTATAGGGTATTTTGAGTGGAATCATTCTATCAGTGTTCACTAACTTCACTTCTGGTTCCTGACTTCATACACGTTTCAGAAAATTCCAGAGAATCCACAATTTTCCATGATAAATTAAGGTAAATTTTCATTTTCCATGAGAAAAAAAAATGCACTAATCGATGATTTACTAATAGCAGCAAATCATTTTCAAAGCATTTGCTGCGCCTCGATCAATCAAATGAACTTTGATAATGCTAAATCTGGTTTCGCCTGTTGGCTTCCATACATTATTTTTTCAATGTGTCTTAAAAGTAATGTCAATCACATCTTTCTAGTGTGCGCTGGTGTGCAGTATAAATTATTTATTTAAAAGAATATAAAGCAGATGATCGGGTATTAAAGTTTGAGGGTCCTGTATTTTAATAAAATGATCAGTTGTTAAACGTATCTGCAACTTAAAATAGCAATGCTTTATTGAAAGAAATGCTATAAAATATCGCCAAGAAGAGACAACCACAGGCAGTGATACCATTTGTATGTCAAGTTGTCAACGTAGTGAGTTGTCAATACCAGTGGATTATTTCCAACCAATTGTCAACCAGTCAACCACCCACCCGACCCTTAATGTCCCCTGTCAACCAGTCAACCACCACCCGACCCTTAATGTCACCTGTCAACCAGTCAACCACCCACCCGATCCTTAATGTCCCCTGTCAACCAGTCAACCACCCACCCGACCCTTAATGTCCCATCAACCAGTCAACCACCCACCCAACCCATAATGTCCCGTCAACCAGTCAACCACCCACCTGACCCTTAATGTCCCGTCAACCAGTCAACCACCCACCTGACCCTTAATGTCCCCTGTCAACCAGTCAACCACCCACCCGACCCTTAATGTCCCCTGTCAACCAGTCAACCACCCACCCGACCCTTAATGTCCCCTGTCAACCAGTCAACCACCCACCCGACCCTTAATGTCCCGTCAACCACCCACCCGACCCTTAATGTCCCCTGTGAATAAATCCCACAGTAATTTCCAGAATGTTTATTGAATCAGGCTGAATGTTAGGAACACTGGAACCAGGCCTTATTTCTTCAGAAACGGAAACGGAAGTACCAAGTTAACAACTTACCAGTTTTTGTTTTTCTGTAGTCGCTCTTTTTATTTCTTTCTCTGGCATATTCGCAGCGTCTGCTGCTACCTGTCGCTTACAAAGTTTACATTTGCACATTTTCTTATCAATTCGATCAAAAAATGACGTTCTGTATTTTGCAGAAAAATATAAGTACCAAAACCGTACCAAAACTTTGGTATGCCACACAGCAGTATAAGTGCAGACAGACAGACGCACGGATGGAGAGACAGATGAATGGATGGACAGACACAACCCAGTATACCCCACTTTTTGGAAAAAAAAAGTGGGGGTATAAAAACTTGAGTGGTGGGTGACAGACTTATCGCCATTAAGTGTAGTGAATGGAGAGGGATTCCAAAATCTTTTGTTGGGAGTTGGAGCCTGCATTTAGAGTTCCATGCAACGCAACACATCGGAATCACCTGAAGTACTTTTATGCAGAAATGAAAGATCAAACATCCAAACTTTCTGGAGTTGATTGGATTGTGCAGACAATGGATACCTGGACAAGCTGCACAACGAAAGGTTACGTCACCGTGACATAACATTTTATTAACAATACATGGCGTATTGTGCACAAAAGCAATTTCAGACCACCATACCAGTGAACATCTGTGTGAGGTACTGACTGAAATACTAGATTATAAAATTGACCTGGATAAAGTATCAGCCATCACAACTGACAATGCTTTAAATACTAAATGTTAGGAACACAATGCTTACAAAATTTTACCACATTTGGTGCTTTGCACACACATTCCAGTTGGCAGCGAATCGTGGACTCGAGCTGAACTTTGCCTTGAAGCAGCTGGAGCTGCCCGCACTTTTCCGACTCATTTTCAAGTCAACTGTGAAGTCTGAGTTGACAAATAAAACAGAGAAACTTTCCTTTGCCAAAGCATAGGCTAATTCAAGATGTTAAAACTCGCTGGAATTCAATGTACTGTATGTCTGATCGCCTTCTAGAATGTTCAGCGATATTTGGCATTTTACAGTACAAAAACATGACAAATTACTTCGACGTGCAGATTCTGGAACTGTCGGACGATGTCCAGCTTGCAATGGAAGAGAACATCACAATTCTAAAAGGCTTGGAAATGGCAATGACACTGACCAGATCAGAAATGTATTCAACCCAGAGTATGAAGTATCCAATTGTGTGTGGACTACTGGATAGACATCTCAAAGGCCAGTCAGGGGGCAGTAAATGTGTGACTGAATTTAAACAAACAATTTCCAAAGACCCTACTAAGAGATATTGAGACATTGGTGGAGATTCGGTGGTATTTTGTAAGACGTCAATAGCTGTGACAAGTGAACTTGATACAAGACAAAAGCCACAAATTTCTAACTAGTGAACAACAAGAGGCCTCTTTTTTCCCTCTTTCCAAAGATATTTTGTAATTTTGTATAGCCATAGAGTACCATGTGTGGATTTTAGTGTTCAACCGATGATCGGAACCGCCACCACAATCGGCCGATTATGGGCAATCGGATGACAACGGCAATGGCTCCTGGAACATCGGTTCAACCGATTGTTGCCAAGCACTTAGTGATTTTTCTGAATCGCATTTTATTATCTTCTGCAATTGTTCAATTGTTAATGTAAAATGATGTTGATGATACCATTCAATAAAGTTGAGAAACAACCACAATGTGTATTCCTAATCTCTCTAGATGCCCCTTTACGGGATATACGTGTTAAACGAATGTAAAGCTTACAATTGAGCACACTTGCAGCAATCGCCAGACCATACCGGAAAAGTGAAGGATAAACTCCATTGACTCAGGTCGCAGAAAAAATTACCAGTCGCGCGCACTTGGGCGGTAAACGTGGCTCTGAGAGCCACGTTTACTGCCCAAAGTGTGCGCGACTGGTAATTTTACTGGGATCCAAGTGAACGAAGTTTAACACTTTGAAAAATGTTCAGTTTAATGTAGTTCTTTCGAGCCACGACTTGTTTTGTAGAGCACGGTATTACAATCGGAATCGGCATCAGAATCGGCAGATTGTGGGCTCAAATAACCGGTAATCGGTCAGCGACCATTTTTGGTAATCGGTTGGACACTAGTGGATTTCAGTATATCTCAATTATTATTATTATTATTTTATTATCATTATTTTACATGGATATAATTTTTTTGTCAAGTGTTAATAAAAAGATTGAGGTCAGGCAAAGTTAGGAATGGTCGGCAAACATGAACCATCAAATTTTGTTTTCCTCAGTTTTAGGCTATGTATAGAAACACATGAAACTTCTCCCCCTAACATTTTGTTACTGGACATTTCCATCACAACAAATTCAACTAACATTCTTCCTAACCATAGAATCATCCAGGTGTTTTCTCTCCCAATCTGATTTGTTCACTTCATTTCTGCCCAATATCACAAGATAATTGAATTTTCTTTGGAAAGGAATCGTGAATTGGGAACAATGACTTCTAATATAAAATAACAGAAGTGAAATGAAGAAAAAAATGATGAGCAAACACGCTATTTAAATACAGCGGTAGATAACAAGGAAGAAAATTTCATTGAAAAGTTTAAGGAAGGAGGTGCAGAACATTACAAAGAGATGATGTTTTTCTGTAAGGATCAGAAGGAGGAATTTTGTAAATTTTGTATCGCAGAAAATCATGATTCTTGTTCTGTTGAATCGACGACATCAAAGTTCACTTGTCCTTTAGAGAAAACAAATCAGATTCATTCGGAAACTGATGACAAAGAGAATGACTTAGGAAATCATTCAGTAAATGTTAAAACATGTCATCAACTTGATAAAATAAACTAGAAGTAGAATGAATAAGACAGAGATATAGTTACTGAAGTGATTAGATGGTGTTGGAGGTAAAGATAAACTTTCCAACATTTCTTCATTATTTGATGTATATATTGTCCTAAATGAAAAAGTAAGAAATGTAATAGATGAATGACAAATAAATTTGTTTGTTTGTTGGTGGTTAACGTCACATATTTATGCACCACGGCTAATCGTGACACAACATGGAGATGAAGTCAAGTTTAGTCAATCGTTGATCAACGTGTTGCCCATTTTAGAGGACTTTCACCCCAAGCATTGGTGACTGGGTCCTATTTTACTAGTAAAGCGGAACTGGTTTACCACAGTAAACAAGTGCTGCTTACTTCCCGGGGTTCCCACGGGGATGACAAATAAATATTCAATAAACAATGACAAAGTGGAAAGCACGAACTACGTGACAAGGAAGAGACAATTGAGTAATATTACACCAAACTCAAATATAGTTACAAAATCTGGAATGGAAATATTGTCTAACTTTTGTTACATTATGAGGACAAGGTTACAGCATTGAACAATATTTGAACTAAGACAGACTAAGTGAGGGAATTGTCTTTTGAAATTATTCTTATAATGTTGATACTATTAAAAATATATTCAAGACTAGAATTATTTATTTATTTATTGATGTTTAAGGTCACATATTTATGCACAATGGCTAATGATGACCGTGACAGTTTTACGGGTGGAGGAAGCTGGAGTACCCGGAGAGAACCACCAAGCAGCTGTCAGCTCCCCAATATCGTAACTCTGCACTGCAGCACAGGCAGGGTTAGATAGGTTGAAGACATGCGTACCATCGACGTGCAGTACGCCTTAGTACACGGCGTCATCGTGCCCCCACGTGGGCAATGGGGATGAAGTGTCGTGCCCAAGGACACAACGCGGTTGCCGCAGGTGGGATTCGAAACGAAGACCTCTCTGCTTGCAGCCTGCACCTCTACCTACTGAGCCACCGCGCTCCCCATTCGAGACTAGAACAGGTTATTTCTGTTATAAAATGTTGATACTATTAAAACTATACATTCTAGACTGGAACAGGTTATTTCTGTTATAAAATGTTGATACTATTAAAAATATACATTCTAGACTGGAACAGGTTATTTCTGTTATAAAATGTGGATACTATTAAAAATATAGATTCAAGACTAGAACAGGTTTTTTCTGTTATAAAATGTGGATACTATTAAAAATATACATTCTAGACTGGAACAGGTTATTTCTGTTATAAAATGTTGATACTATTAAAACTATACATTCTAGACTGGAACAGGTTATTTCTGTTATAAAATGTTGATACTATTAAAGATATACATTCTAGACTGGAACAGGTTATTTCTGTTATAAAATGTTGATACTATTAAAAATATACATTCTAGACTGGAACAGGTTATTTCTGTTATAAAATGTTGATACTATTAAGGATATACATTCTAGACTGGAACAGGTTATTTCTGTTATAAAATGTTGATACTATTAAAAATATACATTCTAGACTGGAACTGGTTATTTCTGTTATAAAATGTTGATACTATTAAAGATATACATTCTAGACTGGAACAGGTTATTTCTGTCATAAAATGTTGATACTATTAAAAATATACATTCTAGACTGGAACAGGTTATTTCTGTTATGAAATGTTGATACTATTAAAGATATACATTCTAGACTGGAACAGGTTATTTCTGTTATAAAATGTTGATACTATTAAAAATATACATTCTAGACTGGAACAGGTTATTTCTGTTATAAAATGTTGATACTATTAAAGATATACATTCTAGACTGGAACAGGTTATTTCTGTTATAAAATGTTGATACTATTAAAAATATACATTCTAGACTGGAACAGGTTATTTCTGTTATAAAATGTTGATACTATTAAAGATATACATTCTAGACTGGAACAGGTTATTTCTGTTATAAAATGTTGATACTATTAAAAATATACATTCTAGACTGGAACAGGTTATTTCTGTTATAAAATGTTGATACTATTAAAGATATACATTCTAGACTGGAACAGGTTATTTCTGTCATAAAATGTTGATACTATTAAAAATATACATTCTAGACTGGAACAGGTTATTTCTGTTATAAAATGTTGATACTATTAAAGATATACATTCTAGACTGGAACAGGTTATTTCTGTTATAAAATGTTGATACTATTAAAGATATACATTCTAGACTGGAACAGGTTATTTCTGTCATAAAATGTTGATACTATTAAAAATATACATTCTAGACTGGAACAGGTTATTTCTGTTATAAAATGTTGATACTATTAAAGATATACATTCTAGACTGGAACAGGTTATTTCTGTTATAAAATGTTGATACTATTAAAAATATACATTCTAGACTAGAACAGGTTATTTCTGTTATAAAATGTTGATATTATTAAAAATATACATTCTAGACTAGGACAGGTTATTTCTGTTATAAAATGTTGATACTATTAAAAATATACATTCTAGACTGGAACAGGTTATTTCTGTTATAAAATGTTGATACTATTAAAAATATAGATTTGAGACTGGAACAGGTTATTTCTGTTATGAAATGTTGACACTATTAAAGATATACATTCGAGACTGGAACAGGTTATTTCTGTTATAAAATGTTGATACTATTAACTAGGTACTGTGAGCAAGCTCACAAAGTGATACCCCCCGTGCCTGTCAGAACAGAATTATATTGCTTCATGCACATCTTCATATGGAGTTCTTCCATTGTGTAAAGTTTCATGAAAATTCTTCAAACGGTTTAGGAGTTGCGCTTATGAGGATGGACAGACGGACGGACGGACAGGGTGATTCCTCTATACCCCCCCCCCCAAACTTTGTTTGCGGGGGGTATAAAAATATACATTCGAGACTGGAACAGGTTATTCCTGTTATAAAATGTTGATACTATTAAAAATATACAATCGAGACTGGAACAGGTTATTTCTGTTATAAAATGTTGATACTATTAAAAATATACATTCGAGACTAGTACAGGTTATTTCTGTTATAAAATGTTGATACTATTAAAAATATACATTCTAGACTGGAACAGGTTATTTCTGTTACACAAGTCAAAACATGGACTTGGAGGGCTAACGACAGACACAGTAGTTTAGTTTGTACTAGTAGTCATACTTTGACTTCAGAGCTAATATGTAGAGTTAGTGATCGCCCATCACACAGTTTGTCTTTCACAGAGAGTTGAGTTGGCTGTTACATGTTACCCTCAGTATAAACTTTTGTATAGAGAGATTTAACTGGCGACACACGACCGCCACAAATTACATCACATACATACAGAAAGCCTTGCCAGAACGTGATCATGCTGCATATACATGATGGGAACTTTTCTGCATGTGTATAAACGACAGTGGTAGTAGACCATATGGAGGTAAAGGAGGACAGCCTCCTTCCTCAAATATATTATCATTTTTTTAAGTCCAATTCGGAAATGTTTGTGGTAATTACCTCCCACTTTAATGATTTTTTTTTTTTTTGGAAGATATGAAAGTTATTTTCAAGTATTACTGCTCTCGTCATGTCAACAACATGTCCGTATTTTAAACAACATCATTTCCAATAACCATTCTTTGCTCATAAATCTTTTATTTTGAACAACACGAAATGAAACTTGCTGTGTTTGATGAAATTTCAGCATTTTGCATCACAAAACTAGAGTTAGCTCCCTTGGGTCACTCTTTCGTGTTGGAAATCAAAAATCACAACGTTTCCCACCATTGATAAATTATTGTGAGTGTGTGTGCAGAAGGGGAGGGGGAGAGTTATTTTTTACATCCTTAGTGCCCTTACAGAGTCCAGCAGAATAGTCCTTTTAAGTTGTAAAATCCCTCTCCCTCAGATCAAGCCTAGTTTCTTCTGGCTGCTCACTGTTGTGTTTCATCAGAATTTTGAGCGTCAGGGTGTATTACTGTTTAACGGTATGGCAAACGATCGACCAACTTAACAGAATATGATCAATGAAACATTCATTCCGACGTTCACCAAGCCTTATAATGTGGGAATGATGGATGTTTGACTATGCCACCACGTTGAAATGTACACGGCCACATACCCGGTTATACCTTCCTTTAGGACCATTCAGCCATCTCGTTTTAGTCGACCCTTTGTTAAAAAAACATGGTCAAAAAAAGTCGACTAATTGTCGATTTTGGGCTCTGATTAATCGACTATGGAATTTCATAATTGTGGCAAGCCTATTCATATTCATTCAAACACAAATAATATTTTAATTATATGAAGTTGTTTTATTACAAATTATTGGAGAGTGCCTGTAGGCACTCTCCAATAATTTGTAATATAACACGTTTTGAGTAACAAATTCAGACCAACAAAAATCTAGCCCTCAATCAGATAATCACTAATGTGAAAAATATTTTGTTATTGGTACTTTCCGATGCTTGACATCGCATTTTCAAAAACGTTGAAGCAACAGAATTCCCAGTTATGTTTGAACATCAGGATAATTAAAGTCTCAAAGAGTTAAGGAAATGTAGCCACCACAATTCTCTTCACAAGATATCAAATAATAAAATATAATACAATAGGGCTTAATAACTCACCTGATAAAAATGTTTAAAGGATTTTAGGTAGAATTCAGCATCTACAAGTTAATATAGTCAATCTAATTTAGCTAGGTAAATGGGGGCAGGGGAGAAGGCTCTGTTGGGTGAATTTATTTTATTTTTTATTTTGGTGGAAAATCACTTCCCCCCCCCCCCCCCCCCCCGCCCCCCAAACTCATTTTGAAGCAAAAAGAATTCAACTGTCAATAACACTGCGGCACAATTTCACCAAGAAGGGACTGGACTGAATAATTAACTGTAGGGCTGTCACGATTTTTCAATTTAGGAATCGATTAATCGTCGCAAATAATCGATAATAATCGATTAATCGTACCTAGATGACCCCCACCTCTCTTTGAAGTCGATAAAAATGAAGTTCAAGTCAGCTGACCTACCTCAAGTAAACAACGAAAACGATCAACTTTTAGGTACATTCAAAGCTTTGATGTTCTGAACTTTTGAACCATCAGTGTAATAATCAAGACCGGTCGGCAGTTGCGATCTTCGCAACTGCAGAGCGGTCTTGATTATTACACTGACAGTTCAAAGATTCAGAACATCAAAGCTTTGATGAATGTACCTGGAAGACAAATGCTTCCAACAGCTTCTTGGGGTTTAACATCGATGTTCTTAACTCAATACCTTTAGAAACAATAGTTTTTTCATCAAATTTTCTTTTAATTATTAAACATCTAAAACGGGATACAATTTACCGATTATTCGACAACGAAAAATACTAATAGATTTCGCTGTGACCGATCAACAATCGATTAAGTGATTGATCGTGACAGCCCTAATTAACTGTAGGATGTGCTATAGGAAATGCAGAAAATTTAATTGCAAAATCTGAGATGCCCACACTCCCATGTGGACATCACCCTAAAGCAACATATTAATATTAGAGTTGAAGAAGATTGAGTGAGAGACCCACTCCCATAGAGCATGTGCACGAAAGGAATTGTTGACAATTTACAAGTCAAATCCAAGATGGTCAATGGCAGTCAGGTTTTTCAAAGAAATTCCAAACATTTGATAGCTATCATCCAGACATTACCTGAAAGCCACATATGAAATTTGAAATTGATATCGGTGACACCTGAAAAATGGTGGTTGTGTATTTGTTTTTGACAGTGAATATGGTCTCTCTGGTGTGTATGTCGAATAATAGGCTCATTCCTGGCACTATGTACCTGGTTTATATTGTCCAATTGATCCCTCGGGATGGCAATGAGCTCATATTCTGAGGTGCATGACCACGTGGTTCGTCGACACTGAAATGCATGTTGTGTTTGTTATATCTATAGCTATGAATAACACCACCCGCAACACAATAAATAAAAAATGTCTTGGTGTGCCCAGATGTTCTCTTCATGTAGAGTGGGCTTGTTTACCCTCGTGACAGCCTTTATGTTGGTGCTGTCAGTTTTTCTGTGCCTCTGGCCATTTATGTCCTATGGTGACGGCCATGGTTGGCCCGTCTTGCAGGTATATGGGTCTGACTGATGGTCGTCTTCAACCTGTGAGATGTCCTGCTTTAACCCCTTTGACAGCTATGAGAGTGTTAGGATACCGGTCACGAAGTCGTCCATTTTTGCTCCCATGCAGCACGGGTGATTTCAATTTTCTGAATTTAATAGCAGCTTTCCAACTTGGCTAAATATGGATTTGCATTTCTTCTATTTTTCATTTACAACTGATTAGCTATAGTTGTACATTGATTCGAAGACTACAATGCTACCCACCCACCGCATACAGGGTTGACCGCCTACTTAAGCAGGCAAGAGGCGTATGCCAGACTAAAAATCTTTGCATTCTATGGTTACAATTTTCGGGAACTTTCAGGCTGCGGTTCTATATTTCGGCGGGCGGGGCATGCACAGCTGAAAATTGACCCGTTATCTCACCACCACCTCCTTGTGGTTTTTTTTTTTTCTCTTACAGTATGCCACCTAAACGTAAGCAGTCCCAACTTCAGGATGGCCTTTCTCAAACTTATCATCCTCGCACCAGCTAACAGACACCTCGTCCATTGACACGTCGGACTACAGGTAACATTGCTACCTCTGTGGAGAGTGGAGCAGCGGTAACCACCTCAGAACCTGCAACTATGAGTGCTCCACCCGACATTCCAAATACTTGTCCAGCAACTTCTACCAGTGACTCCATAACTGTCATGGTGCATATTGCAGCATCATTCCGATCAGCCACATCTCTCAATGATCAGGTTTCTGAGGCAGAGCGTAATGCCCTACAGCAGGTGCCAGGTAATCTTCTTTGCAGGGTCATTCTTCCCGGGACTTTACCTCTGTTGCCTTAGCTCCGGCATCGGAATTCATTTCTACTTTGCTGCCATTGGCTGCGAATGTGAATCCCAAACTCAAATTCCAGATTTGGACTCGACAGTTTGTCAACTTAGCTACCTTGCTTTCACAATATTTCTTGGAGACTCCATATTCATTATCGGAGGATGCGTCTCAGAGTACTCCCACCATAATGTGGACCCCTAAGGCACTCGCATCCTTGCCTCAATGGTTGAGTGCCTTTGAGGTCTTCATGACTATCCACATTGAGAAATTTCCGGAGGACGCGGCAGAGTTGTTGAAATACTAGTTCAATATTCGTCATTTGGCGGCAATTGGTTTTGACTGGTCTTTCTATGACCAACAATTTAGGTTGCTCCGGCAACAGCAGTCACAGCTCTTGTGGGACTACTTTCTTTGAGAATTTTATGTGCGAGCAGCTCCCGGGGGAAGTGCTCCCAAATTCCAGAAGTCCCAGACCCCTCAACTCGGGGATCGTGGTCAGGGGCGACAGGGTTGTTTCATCGACCTGGTTATCGCTTTCTATTTCATGAGAAGGGGTTAACTGTGAGGGGCCCTGTAGGTACTCTCACAGCTGCTTCAAGTGCCAACAGGCCCACGGCTTCCAGAAATGTTCCCATCGTTTCCACGGAGGACCAGCCTTCTTTCAAGGGAATGGGTTCAGAGGTCGTGGACGCCAGGGTGTTTCCTTTCCAAGACTGAAATCAAGTCTGCCTTCCAACTGTTACCCATTCACCCTCAGGATCAGCCCCTTTTAGGTTTCATGTGGCAAGGGCAATATTTTTACGACAAATGTCTTCCAATGTGTTGCATGTCTTCGTGCCAACTTTTCCGAGCTGTTCAGTACCTCACTTCACTGGATAGCAGAAATCAAGTGTAAGGTTTCACATATCTTGCATATTCTGGATGACTTTTTATTTGCTGCCTTCACCCCATCTGGCTGTCAACAGTGCCTGCATGGGTTTCTCAAACTGTGCAGCCATTTGGGTGTACCCATCGCCGAGAAGACAGTCCTTCCTTCCCAGTGCTTAGTGTTTCTGGGCATTGAGTTTGATACCTGGGAGATGTCCGCCCGTCTTCCATCCGACAAGCTCTTGAAATGTCGGTCCACAATACATGATTTCTTCCACCGTAAAAAGGCCTCCTTGGTTGAGTTACAAAGTCTCATTGGCCTTCTTAATTTTGCATGCATGGTAATCCTTCCAGGGCATGTTTTCCTCAGTCATCTCATTAATCTCACTGTCGATTTGACACATGCACATCATTGGGTCCAATTAACCAAGGATGTCAAAGCGGATCTGCAGATGTGGTTGGAATTCCTCTCATCCTAATGAAAAAACTCTTTTTCTAGATGACCAATGGACGAAAAGTGATGTCCTCTCTCTATACACAGATTCTGCTGCATCATGTGGTTTTGGTGGAATTTTTGGACACTACTGGTTCCACGGGACTTGGCCTCCACATCTAGTGATGAGCCGATTATCGGTACGGGTTATCGGTATCATCCGATAAAATCGGCCGGGTACTGGTATCAGCAAAAAATACCAATTCTGCCCATATTGGCAGCCGATATGTCTTTTTTTTTTTCCAAATCAAGTTCTCAGGCAAATCACTGATAATCTCAACTAAATAGTACTAGTTACTCAGATTAGGACTTTTTAGAAAACGTATTTTTGGGTTATCACCCAAAATAAGCCCACCCCATATTTCTCTGAATTCAAGTTTTGACTACCGGTACCGGTGAAGCATTCTTCAACACACAGGTCATCACGAAAATGTGCATGAAAATTTCAATTGTTCAATCAAAATAAAATTATGTGAATGTGTTTTGGAGCTGGTTTTTTTGTCAATTTAATCTTTTCACATTTTCAGCTAAAAAAATAAAATTACCAAACTACATACTTTCATGTTATTTATTATTGTCAGCACTCGTGTTTATCAACTTTATGTTGAAGACAAATGGGAAATTCCCAGTTATGTTCAGTGACCCAAATTGTTCATGTTATTACTTTAGAAAATGAGTTGAGAAATTACCTGATGTGATCTCTGCAAAAATAGCTATTCCAAAATAAATATGATTTAATACCATGAGTTGTAATATCCAGTTTGATCTATGCTACATAAATCTGTTTTGAAAACAAAACAAGGGAAGGCCAAAGCCATATTGTCTACAACAATGGGGACACATTATGTACATCAGGGGGAGGGGGGGGGGGCAGTATAAATATAGATTTTTTATTTATGAAACGTGCACACATGTTTTTATCAATGCATTGCAGAATTCAGTAACCCCCTCCCCCCACTTCTACACTCTACAGATCACGGACAAGTGACAATGATTCATTTTTTTTTTTTTTTTTGGTAAATGCAGTGCCACTATGGCATAACCACTACGGGTGCTGGTCTAAACGTCCCCAAACCAAAACGTCCCGAAGAGTTGGTCAAAACGTCCCCAACAATTGCCAATTGGTCAAGTCGTCCCCAAGAGTTGGTCAAAACGTCCCCAACAATTGGTCAATTCACTACCAGTGAAAATACAAATACGTTACATGATACCACAAGGAAATTTGCTCTGATTTTCCATCATTGATGCCTTTTGAAAGAATCAATGATGAAAAAATGTGAGGAAATTCTTTGACTATCTTGCAATGTATTGGCCTGTACAGATAGGCCTGCCTGTCTGTCTGTCTGACCCCCCCCCCCCCCCCCCCCCCCCTTGCTAATTTTTTTCTTCTCTGGCAATAACAGCCAGGTTCAGTGTTGATACGTCAATAACTGGGAAATGGATATTGCAGATAGTTATCCGGTGCCAACAATGTTGGCAGCGAACTGCCCCCTGTTAATCTTGGAGAAAGTGAATGCAACAGAATTCACTGAGAAGCAGTCCACCAATGCATGTACATGTAAATGCTCACACGTGAATGGATTATTTCGTTTGTTTTTTTTCACAATGGATGGGAGTTTTGAATACTGAGGGCACCTTCTCTTGCGGGAGTAATACAAAACACAGTTCAAATACTTTTTAATAAACACAATTCAAAATGGAAATGTAATGACTGAATGAACATGTTTCAGGTTAAAACAAATTGACCACGTGCGTTTTTGACCTCATTTGTTAACATTGATGTTTTGTTGATATTTTGTTGATGTTTTTCTACTGAAATGTATTTTTTTTTTGAATGATGATTCCGATGGAAAAAATGAATAAAACAAACACATAAAACATTATGTCAAGTTTTCATTTTACATTCAGTCTCATTCGTGGATAAGCCCACCCACCATTTTTTTCACATGCCTGGGCTCACTGACAGGTCAGTTCGGAAATGATATTGAATTTGATACGTCACAGATGTATGTTAAATTGAGATCCACCCGGGATGCATGTCGAGTCACGCGACTGCTGAACAACCCCATGTCTCGTTAGTCCTGTCTGAATGTCATTATATTTATACACAAGCTTGTGTCGCCACAAAAGCTAATATCGGTATCGGTCCGATATTGAATTAAAATATCGGATATCGGCAATACCGATAACAACCATATCGGCTCATAACTATCCACATCTCAAAAGTTTGAACATTGCTGTTCTGGAGCTGTACCCCATTTGGGGAGGGTACTTGCAGCACCAATGCATTTCATTCCTGTCTGATAATGAGGCCATTGTGTCCATCATGAACTCCCAGACTTCAAAACATCCTTATCTTCTTAAACTCCTTCGAGTCCTGGTCCTTGTATGTTTACGAAACAATGTGCTTTTTCGGGCCAAACATATTCCGGGGAAAACCAATGGGATGGCAGATCATCTTTCTCGTTCGCAGGTGGCAGCCTTCAAGGAACTTGCTCCAACATGTTACCGAGAGCCAACAGCAATCCCACAGGAAGTGGAACTTCAGACCTTATTACAACTATGACCACCTTGTTGGATAATGTTCTCGCTCCAGCCACCAGGCAGTTTTACAGTCACACAAGGGATAAGTTTACCCAGTTTTGTTCCCGGTTCGGTATCAGAGTACAGTGGCTGATCAAGGTTCACCTCATCTGCCTTTTTGTGTCACACTTATTTCATGACAATTATTTCTCCAAATCCATCACATCCATGCTGTCAGCCCTTTCCTTATATCATAAAATGCAGTCTCTGCCTGACCCCACACAAGCATTCTTAGTATGCAAGCTCTTGGCAGGGGTGCAGCGATTACAGCCCTGTTCCGATTTGCGGATGCCTATCTCTGAATCCAAAGGTTATTAGACTACAAAGGTTATTAGACTGTTTGGCTCATTGTTCTGATACTGCTTATCAGTACAGTCTCTTTCGTGCTATGTTTACCACAGCTTTCTACTCTGCCCGCATTGGGGAACTCTCCCTCTCAGACCTCCGAGTCGGTGAAAGTTTTGCAGTTATGTGATGCCCACATTGACCTCACATCAGTGAGCCTTGCCTATCGGGATTTCAAACATAACCTGCAGAAAAAGCCTCATTTGGTCACTGTTGATGCAACTGGTGGGCCCCATTGTCCTGTTGGTCTTTTAACATCTTATCTAAACCTGAGAGGTACCGCCGAGGGTCCCCTGTTTGCCTTCCCAGATGGTTCTCCAATTTTTCGGAAAGACTTTACAAATACTTTAAATCAATGTTTATCTTTTTGCGGTTTAGATCCCAAATTTTTTAAGGGCCATAGCTTCCGCATTGGTGCAGCAACCTTGGCGGCATCGTGGAACTATAGTGATGCACAGATTACGCAAATGGGTCGCTGGCGGTCCAATGCTTTCAGGGCTTATATTTGCGCCCCTGCAATTTCATGAACTCGGGCTTGGGCTCGAGCATTTAGGACACTACAGGTACTTATGCACCATTAATTTTTTAATGTCACTTGGATTATTGTATTACCTGTTTGCTGTGGCTGCTGCTGCTTTTGTCCCCTTGGTCGGCTTGGGCTGGATCTCATGTTCACGACAAACCCCGAAAGACAGAGTGGGCCTTTCACCTTGTATTTTCTTGATGGTGTCCGGGCTGTTTCACCCATAAATTAGGTGTTTGGCATCCTGCAACCAGCTATCACAACATGTTCCTACGACAATCTGATGGACACATCCATTTTTACGTCTCTTGAGCATCGATATAGTGTCCACAGAATCATCTTTATTGCTGAACTTCAGTCTGCATTGGGACACAGATGGAACACCTCAGGATGAGTGCTTTCGATTTGCGACCACAATGGCCATCAGTGTGGAGAACTTTCTTTATGACATTAACCCTTTACCTAACATGAAAAGCAGACGACACTTGAAAAAAAAATTCTTGAATAACTTATTTTTTTCATTTGTTGTCTCAAAAACATAGGTTATGACCCCTCAATGGAACGAGCTCGTCGAGTTCGTTCCAATGAGGGGTCAAAACCTATGTTTTTGAGACAAAAATATGAAAAAAATAATGAAAATTAATTGGCGATTTTTTAGAATAGCGCTGGCCGGTTTTGGCCGTTACGTTGGGTAAAGGGTTAAATAGTTATTCTTCATGGACAGTGTAAATCTTGTATTCTTATTTTTCATTAGTGCTTGTGATATGGACCAGTGTTTTTGTTGAGGACACATCACAATATTCTGGGAAATGTTCTCAATGTCCTTTAAACTTTGAACCCTACTTTGTCGGACTCTCGGAGGATTGAAACGGATGCTCATATATTTCTCCCTCACCTGGTAAGTGTCTGAAGATACAGCAGCTGAAGTGGTGAGTGTCCAACCGTTTTTTATGATCATGTTTTTGCATGTCTGATTTTCTTGTTCCATGCTGCTTCCTACAGGATGCATTTCCCTCCCCACCTGCCTGTAACAGACACCTGTCACAGCTATCTCGCCCTTAGCCTCCTGGGTTATTTCAGTCCTTGTGGTGCCGTACCTTTTTCCACCAGCAGCTTCGGGTTGGCGGGATGGTGCCCACATTCCATGGAGCCATTCCATTGAGGTTCGCTTCATTGTAATGTGGACTTCATCTTAGGCGGATCATCGTCTACCTTTGCTCTACCTTGGCTTTGTTTCACATTCATGTAACATATTAAGTAGGGCACACTGCTCATTATTATAACGAAAAAACAATTTGTATCGTTAATTTTCCTAATTATCTAATAAAAATGGCTGTGTGTCGAATTTCGCAAACAGTATTCGTACTCCATCATTTAGCATGCTCTTTCCCGGTAGAGCAAACAAGCTTGCTGCTGGTGTATTCCTTTCCCATTGTCCACAGGATCTCTGTTCTCATAAATGAGAAATGTGGGATATTGTTGACCTTATGCTTCAAAGAAAATAACCATGTGGTTCTTTTATTTTTTGTTTTGGATGTTGGACAAACAATAAAACCCAATTTGATTCCACAAAAGTTATTCAGTGTTTTATTTATTATATGTAAGTCTCAAATGCTTATTTGTAAAAATAAGAAAATAAATTATAAAATTATTTGAACACTAATAACCGCAACAGAACCGTATTCATCTGGCAACTTCATTCTATGTTATTCCTCCTGGTAAAGTTTTGGAGTTTTTTTTGGAGGTGGGGGGGGGGGGGGGGGGGGGGGGATAAAGGTATGAAAAGAAAAATGAAAGTGTTAATAACACTGTAGCTCAACTTGACAAACTTGAACTTGAAGTTATAAGTGAAATGGCAAAACTGTAGATCATTCGTACCATTGTTATATGTTGAAATTTAAACATAACAGCATTATGTGTGCACAACGTCAAAGTAATCCATGCATTTTTAAACATAAACTGTAAGACTGGCTAAAGGAAGAATGTTGATACACAAATGCAATAAGTTCAGAGGTTATTGTAAACGGCAACTTTTTTCACAGAAAAGAGCTAATCAATAGCTCTTATTTGGAGGTCCCGCCTAATGAGCAAACCAAGTTCTAAAACAGTCCTAAGATAAATGTGCCCTGTAGGCCATGTGAAAAAAAAATGTTGATGCACAAATGCAAATGCAATAACTTCAAAGATTGTTGCTAAAAGCAACAGTTTTTCATGGAAATGAAAAGAAAATCAACAGCTCCTATCTTTGTCACCCTACATAAGCATACAGTTTCAAAACAACCTGATGATGAATGTGCACTCTGAAGCATGCCAAAGGAAGATGTTAATGCACACATACACTAAGATTGAATGTCATTGCTTGTGGCAAAATTTTTTTTTTTCTTTTTTATGGAAATTCATAATGTATCCCATACAGAGTGGAAAAGGGATAAGTTGCTGCACAAATGCAGTAAGTTCAAAGACTGGTGATAACAATAACTTTTTATGTTGAAGAAAAAAAATCAGGAGCTCACATCTGAAGGTCAAGCTGAATCCACATACTAAGTTTCAAAGTGATCCGATCATAAATGTGCCCTGAAGGGTGTGTTAAAGGGAAATATTGAGGTCTGACTAAAATAAGTTCAAAGAAAATCGATAGCTCCCATATAGATGTCACCCCACACAAGCACACTAAGTTTTCAAACAATATAATCATAAATGTGCCCTGCAGGGTGTGTCAAAGGGAAATAATGATGCTTAAGGCCTAAAAAAATAAAATATCTGTTTCTCAGGCCCTCCCGCATAGTCCTTTTGGCTGCTGCATGCTCTCTTTTTATAACCAATTTAAACTTAAAATGTAAGTGTCAATGACACTGTAGCTCAACTTGTTAAGACAAAGACATGTACATGTAGTATGTGACACAGCAATGACAAAATCTAGGTAATGACCTGATAACAAAGGTACATATAAAGTATTGCAACGGTCTGTACATAAATACTGACCGTTGCCTGTAACAAATGTATAGGTGAAGTATTGTAAAGGTGGGTGACAGTCAGATGCTAAACTAGAAAAAAATCGTTGAGTCCCAGAGTGGGTCTGACTGAACCCCAAAATATTTGTTCTCATAGCACAGTGATAACAAAGGCACCCCAAAACACACTTATTCCTGTCCCAAGGTGAAAACAAAGGTACCCAAGAAGTTTCGTGAAGATCAGTTCACAAATATGAGCTGTGTAGAAGTTGTGGCAAAAAACTGATTGGACCTAATTTCGGTACAAAATGGCCAATGGCAGCCATCTTGAATTTTGGACCACATCCAGAAACACTCGTTCTCGTCCCAAGGTGATAACAAAGGTACCCAAGAAGTTTTGTGAAGATCGGTTCATAAATACAGACTCTAGCTCGAGCCGTATTGGCATTTGCACTTACAGTGCTGAAAGTAATACCAAAAAACATCAAAGTTAGTCTAATTTGCATAATTTCTGCACGAGAGAAAAACCTGTACTATATGTGATGTATTCCATTTTACTAAACATTCATACAAAAATTTATTCAAATCAGAACTTTCATACAGAAGTTCTGTACAAAAGACTGATTGCACTAATTTTGGTACAAAATGGCTGCTGGTGGCCATCTTGAATTTCGGACCACACCCCAAAACACTCGTTCTCATCCCACGGTGATAACAAAGGTACCCAAGAAGTTCCGTAAAGATTGGTTCATAAATACGGCCTCTAGCCTGAGCCATATAGAAGTTGTGTACAAAAAACTGATCAGACCTAATTTCGGTACAAAATGGCCACTGGCAGCCATCTTGAATTTTGGACCGCACCCAGAAACACTCATTCTCATCCCAAGGTGATAACAAAGGTACCCAAGACGTTTCGTGAAGATCGATCTAATTTGCATAATTTCTGCACAAGAAAAAACCCGTATTATATGTGATGTATCCCATGGTACTAAACATTCACACAAAAAATTATTCAAATCAGCGCTTTCATATGGAAGTTCTGTGCAAAAATCTGGTTGCACCAAATTTTGTACAAAATGGCTGCCATCGGCCATCTTGAATTTTGGACCGGACCCCAAAACACTCGTTCTCGTCCCACGGTGATAACAAAGGTACCCAAGGAGTTTCGTAAAGATCGGTTCATAAATACGGCCTCTAGCCCGAGCCGTATTGGCATTTGCACTTACAGTGCTGAAAGTAACACCAAAAAACATCAAAGTTAGTCTAATTTGCATAATTTACGCACAAGAAAAAAACCTGTATTATATGTGATGTATCCCATGGTACTAAACATTCATACAAAAAATTATTCAAATCAGAGCTTTCATATGGAAGTTCTGTACAAAAAAACAGATTTCTGCATCGTCGGTACAAAATGGTGGCTAGCAGCCATCTTGAATTTCGTACCGCACCCAAAAACACTCGTTCTCGTCCCACGGACATAACAAAGGTACTCAAGAAGTTTCGTAAAGATCGGTTCATAAATACACCCTCTAGCCCAAGCCATATCCAATTGTTGACGGACAGACGGACGACAGGCCATGGCATAAGCTCAAATTTGGCTTCGCCAAAGTTGAGCTAAAAATAAAAATTAAATGGTTTATGTCTGATATTTTACCGAGTTAAAAAAAATTGAGGAATTTGTCCCTTGATTGCAAGAAGGCTTTGCAATGCTTTAGCATTGCAAAGTCTTCTTGCACTCAAGGAATGAAATACAGCACCACCCATGCTATTCTGTAGATTATGAGGCCTAAAACCTGAACCAAGAACATGAACTTTTGATGGCAAAAAAATAATTACTGAAATAAAAAATAAAATAAAAAAACGTTCGCCTGCATGCAATTGCACAAATAATGGCCTGAGAAACAGAAGATCTACTTTGTGTGGCCTAACTGCACTAAGTTTTTACTAAGTTCATCAAAGGTCATTGTCAATGGCAACAGTTGTTGACAGAAATTGAAGAAAATCGACAGCTCCCATCTCAAGGTTACCCCAAACAAGCGTACCAAGTTTCAAACCGATCTGATCATAAATATGCCCTGTAGGGTGTGCCAAAGGAAAATATTGATGCCTGACTAAACTAAGCAGGGGTGCAGAAATTGCATGAACGACCGTTTCGTTCGTGCATCGTTCGTGCAAACTGCAATTGGCAAAACCGTGTTTCCGTTCTTCTTCAGATTTGGCCTAACCACTTTGATGTGCCCGGAAATAAATCGTGCATGTTGTTATTTGCATTCAATAAAAAGTGTCTGCATTTACATGATTTTAATGAAATAAAAATTCTCCAAGTTCGGGTGTTTCGTTATTATTTATCAGTTAAAAGCAATGTGCATTGACCACAGTCGGATTGAGTCGACAAGCTGAGACTGGGTTTCATTGTTTTTCGAAGTGGCTGGGTTGTCATGACAAATAAACAAGTGATCTAATTTCACATGATACGCATCGCCGATTGGTCAATAGGTATAGACTATTTCTACAATCGTGTTTTGCGCTCCACATAAAAGTGGTTATCAGTGAAAACATGATTGTATAAACAGAATATACCCGGCTTTTATAGTAAATAAAAAAACATGTGTACCGCGAATTTTCAAAATGGCAAATAAGCAAGAGTCCGTGAACGGAAATACTTTTAAAAAGTGGTCAAGTTCCGAACTATTTTTATATGATCTCAATGAGAACGGCAAAATTGAAAACTTACGTTGTACAATATGCAGCGAAATGTGGGATTATATATAGAAGGAAGCGAAATTAAGAGGGTTGAAAGGCAGTGCCCTGAACAATGTGAAAACGTACATTAACGGCGTGAATTAAAATTTCCAAGTTAGTACATGTAACAATCATGAAAATTTGAAACATGCTGTTTAAAAAAGGTGATTTTGGTGACCAAAAAATAAAGTAAATTTTCAGCCCCAAAGCCACCAGAAGGCTTCATTTGATAGCACATTTCTCAATTTTTCTGGAGGGAGAACCCCAGACCCCCCTAATCTGCTCATGCCTTCGGCACTCACTGTAGATGCCTTCGGCATCTACAATGGGTTATGCAAAAAAAATTGGGTTATGCAAAAAAGAATTTACATAACCGGTTTTCAGGTAATGCTAAATTTGAATTCCTGCACCCCTGCTAAGGCGAGAAAAGGTGAGGGCAGGCACCACAGAGTCACTGGAAGCAACCGTGGGAGTTATGTTAACCCATGCAGTATGTGGCCATGTTTGAGTGTAATCCACCAAGGACTAGCTCCCGCATCATTCCAGTCTACAATTATATCCAAGGACTGGAGTCATGTTGGTGGTCCTCATTGTGTATTTCAGTTTGTTTGGAGAGAACCAATATATGTAAGTAGGTAGCCAATTCAGATAGGTCAGTGTTTGGATAGTGGCTGAGGAGACTTATTTCCAGATGTTACTGACTGACATTGCTAGAATCAAATCCAGTCTGATTGGTTCGAAATAAGACTATAGTTATACACCATACAGTGGCTTGGGGATTCAGTATGTGCCTAAATTGAGTATTGCGTACTTTGTCTCCAAAGTACTGTTGTGCATAGGTTAAAGCCCATTGGTACTTTTACGGAATTTAATCCGCAATATATTTGGAGGGAGAGTCACAACAGAATGCATTTTGTCTTTTCTAAGTTTGTGACATTGTATTGGTCTGTAGACAGTTCAGTAATACAGCCTAACATTGGTGATACGATAAATGAGTTCAAAATTATCGGAGACCTTTATACAATTGGTGGTTGGTTATCTGTGCTATAGGCATTGAGTGCACCTGTGATTTACATTGAATAAGAGCACTCGACTACACCAAGCGTGATTTGTGGATCTTGAGTAACTACTGTATGTTTTCCACTATGTGGAATTTGCCCGCATTATATGACGTGAAATTGGTGACATCGCAGCAGTATCCGGTATGCGTAATAGTCGATGGCACTGGTGGAAGACCAAGGGTGAATGACTTAGCTCCCTGTTCCCTTCATCCACCCCTTGCCCTCACTCTAAGGCTCATCTGTGAATGCATGCTACATTGCGAATGCATGTGCTCCACTGGTTGTTTGACAAAATACGACGCCAGGCTTTCCAGTAAATGGATGCAGCCCTGTTATTAGGTTGGTCCAATGTTTATACATCGAGTCGTATCAGTTTAATTCAGATTAACGTAGGTGATACAATTAATGAGTTCGAATTTATCGGCGACCTTTATCCATTACTAGGTCGTTACAATGTTTAGTATATAGAATATCAGTTTCTAGCATGAAATATGATCGTTCTAAAAGGCTTAAAGTTATGTGCATGCTGCAATGCTGGGGGAATGCGCATTTTAATCACTAGGCTCATACCGTTGCCTAAGTAGATAACTGTCAACAATCAAGGGATATTGTCCTTGGACTAATAGCTACAGCGCAATGCATTCTCATAATAAAATAGTTGATTTGTATGTAGGGCTGCACGATATTCAAAACTGAATACCGGTATCAGTATTAAAAAAAGAAACTGTGGTATACCGGTAATATCGAAAACTGTTCAGATAGGAACACAAGTACCACAATCGACACTCGAGGCATCACAGTCGGAACGAATTAGCCTGCCTTGATGATGCGGTTCGAAAAACCTTTACCCAACCCAGACAATATCAAAATTTATTATTTTCAAAATTAATTAATCAGATTTTTCCCAAATATTTCAACAAAACTATATCATGTGACCCCTCATTGGAACGAGCTCAACGAGCTCGTTCCAATGAGGGGTCACATGATATAGTCTTGCTGAAATTTTTTAAAATTATTTTTTCAACTGCTGTATTTGTATATTACGAGGACACAAGCAGGCGATTCCAGGGATAAAGGGATATTATTCATTCAGGGCTAAAGTTAAAAAACTAATGACATCTTGAAAATTAAATTGTGGGTAAATAATGACGATAAACCGATATTTCTGTAATTTCACCGGTATTCAATCGATATTGGTTTGAATACCGGTATATGTCGGTTTATCGATATACCGTGCAGCCCTATTTGTATGTGTATATAAATACAATAAGTTTGCAAAGGACAATCCAAATACTGCAGCAAATGACGTACCCTACAAGAAAGTAAAGACTATGTTCTGGTGCAGCTACTGACACCTTTACCTCTGTATCCGAGATTTAACATGTTGGTGTGACTGGCATAAGAAAGTAGAATATTGGAGATATAATCACTATAAAGGTATAAATGTATTAAAAGTGGATATATTTTACTGAATGAAACCCTATATCTGAAATATGTACCCACTACAGTATATTTATATTTATTAGGGTTTAAGGTCACATATTTCTGCACAATGGCTAACCATGACCGTGACAGTTTTACGGGTGGAGGAAGCCGGAGTACCCGGAGAGAACCACCAAGCAATGGCGAGTAACTGTCAGCTCGCAAACATACCAACTCCACACAAGCAGGGTTAGCATTGGTTGAAGAAAGGTGCACCATCGACGTGCAGTACGCCTCAGTACACAACGTCACCGTACCCCCACGTGGGCAATGAAGGTGAAGTGTCTTGCCCAAGGACACAATGGGGTTGCCGCAGGTGGAATTTGAACCGAGGACCTCTCGGCTTGCAGCCTGCACCTCTACCAACTTAGCCACCGCGCCCACCCACTGCAGTGGAGCAAATTTAATTGGATATCTCTTAACTGAATAACCCTGTTAACCCTTTACCCAACGTACCGGTCAAAACCGGCCAGTGCTATTCTACAAAATCGCACATTAATTTTCATCATTTTTTGTCTCAAAAACATAGGTTATGACCCCTCGTTGGAACGAGGTCATAACCTTTGTTTTTGAGACAAAAAATTAGTTATTCAACAGAATTCAAGATTTTTTTTTTTGCAAGTGTAGTCTGCTTTTCATGTTAGGTAAAGGGTTAAATGAATATAAATTCCCAACACAAATCATTTATCATACCTCCAGTACAGATTCGACCTGTTAATTGATTACAGGTTAAAGAGTAAACTGTTTAGTGTTGAAACGATTAGCCGACTAATCGATGTCGACGCGATTATTAAATTAGTCGATCCCTAAATCTGCTAGTCGATTAGTCGGAACATCTGCCCCAACCATACACCATCCCCTTAAATTCACCCAACATTGTTGCGAACGTCACAAGTAAACTCCCGAAATCAAAAAACAACCCACGGAAATAACGCGTTTGATGTTTCCGACTGCATGAATAACAACCCTAGTTGGCCAACTGACCAGAGATTGAATAAGAACAGGGGTGCGTGAAGTAAACAGGGAAAAATATATGGGTGAGCTTATTCTCGAGGGAGCAGCCTGCAGGAAAATTAGGATCAAAGGTGACATGAAATTAGGCCACCTACGGGCATCAATTTGTTCACCAGGTACTGGTAAGTTCGAAATGTCTTACAGAGACATCAAAGAGAAAGTATGGAAGAACACATACCAGTTCGTATTTGGAACAATTTGTTATCACTAAAGAACCGATTACAAAATCCATGTGCTTTTTATTTTCATTTTGTAAATACATGCAGACAAATTCCTGGAAATCTGCGAGTTTCCGGGAAATTGAAAGTGAAACTAGCTTTTCCTCGAAATGCAACTGAGTTAAGAGGAAACCCAATCAGGTCAGGTGATGCTTTTCAAAGCAGACAATATGGAAATTAGTAGGCGTGTTCGATGTATGCATAATTATGGACAGATAAGAGGTTAAGTCATAATACGAGAAGTTGTGTGGGAGTGTTCGGTGTACAATTGTTGACAGGCTGATGACTGCTGTGGGCGTTAACTGTGCTTAATTTTCGACAGGGGATGTACATCACGCATGCGTAAAGAGCACTTCCTTTTGTTAACATTCAATGGGATGGAACGAATAATATAAAAAAAACCTGAATAATGATTTATTTTATTAAAATATCAGTGACTATATTGAGAAAAAATGATTCTAAACAGAAGCTACCAACATTAATTCTCTCTCGAAACTGAAAGAGGTTTTGAGGACTTTGAAAGCTTCACTTGTCATTGTTTCATTGCAAGTATTACTGTTAGTTTTAACCAGGAAAGAACGGCGGTACACGTGTTTGACAACAATAACATGGGGGCTTCGACTAGTCGATTAGTAATCGATTACTGCTGGCGACTAGTCGATTCCTGAAAATCACTAATCGTTTCAACACTAAAACTGTTAAAAGAATAATAAAAAAATCTAACCTGTCGAGAAATTACCCAGACTCTCCCCAGTTTTCCTTTGTTTATAGACCTATTTGGCCTCAGTACATACAATAAAGGCATTTGATATCATGGAGCTCTGTCAAACAAGATATAATAGAATAAATGCTAACTCTCTAGTATACAAGAAAGTGACACAATTCCTGTTAATTGAATAATTTTCATTGGCAAAGTGGCTATTCAATTAACAGGGCTCCACAGTACTATCATTCCCGATATTTCCCCTGGAGACCAGGTATATATCCCCCCAGGACATCAGGGTTCAAAGGGTTAAAGACCTGCAGATTTTACACATTTTTTCTTCACTTTACTGGTCAACATCTTATGGTTTTGCAGTTGTTTCTAGGCAAGTCTTGGCTGTCTGTGTAGACAGTCAACACACGTTTATAAACAATGTCAAGGTACTTGAAATGTAACTTACAAGTTTACAAAGAGACTGAATGCTGGGGGAGACCTGTTGTACTGCAATTAAAAGTGACTAAAGTCGGAAAGAGGCCTTTAAATTCTTCCCAAATAACGACAGTAAACGCTGTGCCCAAATAAGATAATTGCGCCCAAATTATGCGGAGTTTGAAAAAGTGACTAAAGTTGGAAAAGGCCTCTAATAGTTAAAGAATTTTTTTTACTTTAACCCTTTACCTAACCTGAAAAGTAGACGACACTTGCAAAAAAAATTCTTGAATAGGCCATAAAAAAAAGAACCTCTGTTTCTCAGGCTCGCGCGCATGGTCATTTTTGGTGTGCATGCAACCTTTTTATGACACCGAAAAAATCTTCAAAAAATTTGAGATATTGTGCTCATTTCGGTAAATCGATATCGATGCGTTCGCAAATTTTAAATTAACACACTTCAAGCTTTTTTCTACATCATACCTTAATAAAGTGGGTGGGTTTTAGCAATATTCACGACAGAAAGTGTTTTATTCTGTAAAAGGTAAGTCATAATGACAGCAAGAAGGAAGGTGTCTTTCAGTCTAACAACAAACAGTCACAAAGGGGAATGGTCGATTCGCACCACGTTTAATTCGCACCAACCCTCAGAAAGTCTGCAAAGTCAGGTGCTATGTTGAATGGAACACAGTCTCCTGGCATTTATTTTTAGTAACATTTGTATTGTAAATGGCCATCAATGGGAATTTATGTACTGTTATTTGAAACCGTTACGAGTTTCCCAGTTAATTTAAATAAATGCATTTGAGATGCAGGATAATTGGATAACTAATAGTAACCGTTGCTTGATATAAAAGTAACAGTCATAGTTGAAAATAAATCGCATATAGGCAGGTATGTGCGGTCGAATTGGTTAATAAAAACACGCAAACATTCGTTTTGTATTTCATTTTCAGATTTAAAAAAAATATGATTTATGGATGAACTGCCCGTTCAAATGGGTTGTGATAATTTTGAATATAATGGGGAAAAATTGCGACTCACGATTTTATTAGGTAGGTTGTGAAAGGATTTTTTTTTTTTGGTAAAATAAATCTCTGAAAGTTGGCACTTCGACATTTGATTTCTCCCAGAGACGTTTCAACCCGAGACGTTTCACCCACGAGGCGTTTCGTGACTTTCGTCCTGTGTTATAATTTTCACGTTTCACTGAAAAAACAAACATTCAAACCCCACTTCATTTACGACCCAACACCCCTGTGGTGAATAACCAATATATCTGCGAAATTTTGCATGGTCCACCAGGCGTTTGGGTGGGGGTCAAATTACCACAAACAACCTCTCGGGGAGAAAATAAAAATAAAAAAAAAAAAAACGCCCGCCCGCATGCTTTTTTGGAAAAAAATGGCCTGAGAAACAGACAATCAACTTTGTATGGCCATAACTATTTTTGTTCATTTTTTGTCTTAAAAACATAGGTTATGACCCCTCATTGGAACGAGCTCGATGAGCTCGTTCCAAAGAGGGGTCAAAACCTATGTTTTGGAGACAAAAAATGAACAAAAATAAAGAAAATTGGCGATTTTTGAGAATAGTGCTGGCCGGTTTTGGGCGTTACATTGGGTAAAGGGTTAAGATTCATATTAATCTCTTCATGCTGTTAAATAGAGCTGGGTGGTTGTGGGATTTACACTGTGGTTGAGGTTTTGGTTTTTTAAATAAAAAAATCCCGCTCAGGATCACCGATCCAATGTCGAGTTGTGACAACAGTTCCTCGCACCAGGGCCAACACACCTATGAAGTTTCATGACTCTAGGTTGAACCACTATCAAGTTCTCATCCGGAAACCAATTGTTGCGATATACTATGTTCAAGATCACTGTGACCTTGACCTTTGACCTGGTGAGTCCAACATCAATAGGGTTCTTCCTCGCACCAAGGCCAACACGCCTGTAAAGTTTCATGACTCTAGGTTGAACCACTATCAAGTTATCATCCGGAAACCACCAACTGTTGCGATATACTATGTTCAAGGTCACTGTGACCTTGACCTTTGACCTGGTGAGTCCAAGATCAATAGGGTTCTTCCTCGCACCAAGGCCAACACACCTATGAAGTTTCATGACTCTAGGTTGAATCACTATCAAGTTATCATCCGGAAACCAATTGTTGCGATATACTATGTTAAAGGTCACTGTGACCTTGACCTTTGATCTGGTAAGTCCAAGATCAATAGAGTTCTTCCTCGCACCAAGGCCAACCCACCTATGAAGTTTCATGAATGTAGGTTGAACTACTATCAAGTTATCATCCGGAAAGGAATTGTTGCGATTTACTATGTTCAAGGTCACGTTGACCTTGACCTTTGACGTAGCGAGTCCAAAATCAATAGGGTTCTTCCCCTCACCAAGGCCAATCTACCTATGAAGTTTCATGAATGTGAGTTGAACCATTATCAAGTTATCATCCGGAAACCAATTGTTTAAGATTTACTACGTTCAAGATCACTGTGACCTTGACCTTCGACGTAGCATGTCCAAAATCAATAGGGTTCTTCCTCCCACCAAGACCAACCTACGTATGAAGTTTGATGAATGTGAGTTGAACCACTATCAAGTTATCATCCGGAAACCAATTGTTTACGCCCACCCGCCCGCCCGCCAGACATTCACCAAACTATAAGTTGAGTTTGACTTCGTCACAACTCGACTAAAAAACCTTGATTACAGTTGCCCATGAGCATCTAGAAACCATCTGTATATACCCATGAGATAGGGTACATCTTCTACTAATGACTAACAAGGCATCGTCTGTTCATTCCATCGGTTGAATAAATAATTTTAACATCTATGCCCGTAATTTTGTAAAATGTCATGCAAAAAAAAAAAAAAAAAACTGTTTAGGGTAACCCAACTGACACCCCAAAAAGTATGCCGACCCTAAAAATTTTAACAAGTAAAAGTCGCTCATTTAGATCCCTAAATTTCAATCTGACTTCAACTGTGAATTTGAAACTGATTTTGGAGTTCAAGCTTTCAAAATTGGTGTAGAAATAACTGGAGGTACTGTGAGCAAACTCACAAAGTGATACCCCCTCGCGCCTGAAATGTATGTTAGATTATCTCCCCTTGGAAATGTCAGAATGGAATTATATTGCTTCATGCACATCTTCATATGGAGTTCTTCCATTGTGTAAATTTTCATGAAAATTCTTCATACGGTTGAGGAGGAGTTGCGCTTACAAGGATGGACAGACGGTATAAGTTAGATTATCTCCCCTTGGAAATATCAGAACGGAATTATATTGCTTCATGCACATCTTCATATGGAGTTCTTCCACTGTGTCAAGTTTCATGAAAATTCTTCAAACGGTTTAGAAGTTGCGCTTACAAGGATGGACAGACTGTCTAAGTTAGATTATCTCCCCTTGGAAATGTCAGAACGGAATTATATTGCTTCATACACATCTTCATATGGAGTTCTTCCACTGTGTAAAGTTTCATGAAAATTCTTCAAACGGTTTAGGAGGAGTTGCGCTTACAAGGATGGACTGATGGACAGACGGACGGACAGGGTGATTCCTATTTACCCCCCACACCAAACTTTGTTTGCGGGGTATAAATATATATCAAACAGTACAAATGAAGAGCAAGTGGTAAGTTCTAGTTCAGCAGAGGAAATCAAATTTGATAAACTGATGTTCGAACATTTTACAATGCTTCATCATTGGTGTTGACACTTGACACGTAAGAATATTAATGAAATCTTATTGACTGGCATATAGAACACATTGGAACTCAGGGGATGATTTGATAAACTGATGAACATTTTACAATGCTTCATCATTGGTGTTGACACTTGACAGGTCAGGATATTAATGAAATCTTTATTGACTGGCACATAGAACACATTGGAACTCAGGGGACGATTTGATAAACTGATGAATATTTTACAATGCTTCACCATTAGCGCTGACAGGTCATGTGTTGAGATTTGTGTATCGATATTGAAAGCCTGTTTTGAAAATGTGATTGGTGCAAGTATAGAGTATGGTACAACAGTTTTGTTTTTTAATTCCATTCAAACGTATGCATAGAAATGAATGACAGTGGCCATCAAATGAGTATGTTTTTCATCTAAGTGAATGATGTGGTCATTCTGGTAATTCGACGGGCATTTTATTTCTGTCAGAACGCGCTGGAATATTAAAACCGAATTTGCAGTTGTGTTTAATGGAGCGCAGTGGCGATTTTCGGTTGTCTCACACTACCGATCCCGACCTGTGGTTGAGTAGAGCTGTAGGTTTTTAAATTTCTTTTTCGGTTTCGGTTTAGGTTTTTCAGGTGGAGAAAAATCTCGGTTCGGTTCGGTTTTCGGTTCGTTCTTGAGGCCTAGTAAAATTCAAAAAAACTCATTCGTATGTACAGAGTCATAACTGAATGGTAGTGAAATTGAGTGAAACTCAATGAATGCCCGAAATAAGCTATAATACATGAAGAATCAGGAAGGCCAATATAATAATTACCTAAATATACAGAACTTTTATTGTGCTTGGCCATTTTTCGAGGTCTGACACCTACTCGCAACTTGAGGAAAGCTGCAAACACAACTAAACTGAAATGTCGGAAATTCACAGAATGTAGCCTTCCCAGAGTAGTGAGAGTACCCAGACACTACTCTGGGATGGCTACATTCTGTGAATTTCTGCAGCAAGAGCTGGCAAGAGAGTGTTTAATAAAAAACGAAAAACCTTAGATTACGGGATGTCGATGGTTTCGGTTTTTTAAAAAAAACTAAAAACCTCGGTTCGGTTTCGGTTAACCAACAGCTCTATGGTCGAGGTTAACCTCCCAGCTCTACTGTTAAATGTCTCACCATGAATGGTTGGAAATAAACTTGAACAAAGGTTGTGATAAAGAGATTTGTCTTGACTCATTTCGTAAACTCTTTGCCATTCATCATCAGTCATCTGTTTTTTTATATATTCGGCCGTCATTTCCTCTTCACGAAAATCTTGGCCACCAAACTGAAATCAAAAATAATAAAGAAATCAATTTTAAATTATTCCATCATGGAGGCTGAACAATTGTAGGCCTTGATCTTTTTTTTTATGTTAATATCTGGCAGTCACTGCTTCCAAAAATAGAAAACAGAAGCAGCTGTTGATGTCATTGTAGATAACATTCAATTTCTCATTTGATGCATCACTTTTTGTTTACACTGAGCTAATTAGATACCTTTTTGCATCTTTGGGCATTGGCTGGACAATTGCAGATTTATAATAATGATCCAACAAGAGACTGACAACTAGTAGTATCTTTCAGTCCCTCCTTCACAATTTAATCACAGATAGAAGGCAAAGAGTTGTGCCTTGCAGCACTTCCTAACAGCAAATAATGAGCAGAAAGTATCACATGATCATAAAAAATCCTAAGTGTATATAGATTAACTAATTAACACCCACCACAGATCAATAGAACACAACTTTTAGACCATACAAAGTAGATCTTCTGTTTCTCAGGCCATTATTTGTAAAATTGTATGAGGGCGAGCAGTTTTTTATTTTATTTTTTATTTCTGCAATTATTTCTTTGCCATCAGAACTTCATGTTCTTGGTTTATGTTTAGGCCTCATAATCTATGGAACAGCATCGGTGGTGGTGTATTTTGTCCCTTGAGGTCAAGAAGGCTTTTGCTAAAAAATTGCAAAGACTTCATGCACTCCAGGGATAAATTTATCAATTTTTTTAACTTGGGTAAAATATCAGACATAAACCATTTAATTTCAACTTTTTTTAAGGTTACATTGGTTATAAAAAGAGAGCAGGTGCCAGCCAAAATGTCCACGCAGGAGGGCCTGGGAAAGAGATTTTTAATTTTTTTTAGGCCTTGGCAGATTCTATTGTCTGTCACATGTCTGTGTATACGGTTTATAAACAATTTTCATTCCAAATTTCATTGAGATCCAATAAACCAAACCTGAGATACGAGGGAAACAGACAAATTGACTATCTTGTATATTCAAAGGGCCATAACTCACAAATAAAAATATTCCAACAGCAAAACGGCTGATGCTCCAGAAGGATCTTATGATAGTGAACATCGGTATGTAATTTCATGGAAATCTGAGTAGTAATGTTCAAGTTATAAGTCGAAAAAAACTAGAGATGGGCGGTGTTGGAATTTTGAGTTCGGTATCGGTTTTGGTATTTTTGTGTGGGGATACCGCGGTATCGGTTCGGTATTCGGTATGTGACTTCAGATTCACTGATATTACCAAAGGGGAATCCATGTCAGAAAAATACAAAATAAGTTGTTCTTGTATCATTCTATCACAGTGCTACACATGCCATTGTTGATGGGCTCAACATTGTCATTCTTTTGTCAACACAGATCATATCTACAGTAATTTGGTGACTTGTTCTAAATACGCCTTAACTTTTCAAGCCACACTTAAGGCGTCTGTAATCATAGAATCATAGAATGTGTGTCCTGAAGATGTCATCGTTAGGTGGGCCTGATGACAGTTGTAAAATTATCTGGTCAGTGATTTCTAGCCAAGTCTTGGCTGCCTGTTAAGGCAGCCAAGACTTGGCTAGAAATCACTGCTAAGCAACTGGACATGTACAGGTCGTAGACTATTGATAATTTAGTACAACTGCCCTGGTCCTTAAGGCTTAACAAAACTGAAAAATAAAATCAGTCACTTCTTTCATGAAAATGAACACTTCAACTGCTATCAGTCCTCATCAAGGCCTTATAAATAGCGAATGCACAGGGAAAATTGAAAATACCGTTGGCTTCGGTATTCAAAGATTGGGTCGGTTCGGTTTTTCGGTGTCCCCATGATATCGGTATCGGTTCGGTTTTTCGGTATATTGCCCATCTCTAAAAAAAACGTCAGAGGGTATACCCCACTTTTTTCTTTTTTTAAAAAAAAGTAGGGGTATAAAAATTTCAACAAAACCATATCATGTGACCCCTCAATGGAACAGCCTGTCAAGATCATTCCAATGAGGGGTTATATATAGCTTTGCTTCAAAAAATGTTTATATCAAAAATAATGAATTTTGATGAATTTTGTGTGTTGCATTAAGGATAAACATGAAAATCATTAAGTAATACACGGAAAGCGACACACGCATGTGTCGTTCTGTGTTTATTACATTCCTTCTCATCTATGAAGACAATGATTGGGACACTCAGCAATTCATTTGACAACTTTTATCGCCAACCAAATTTCCTAGGGGAACCTGTGTCACTATCTCGTCCCGAGTTCCAAGTAGGCACATAGAACACATTGGAACTCAGGGGATGATTTTTAGCTATTGCTAGCGATTCAAATTGTAATTGTAGTGCACGATTTGTAGAAAATTCCAGTGAACTTTTGCTTCTATTTAAAAATAGTTTGTCAACGATTTCCGTTCTGCACACAAGTTTGGTAATGAATAGTCACATGAAATGATAAAACATCCAGTCTCTGAAATCTATTGCAGTCAAAGTACCAGGGATATTTTTTCACTTTTGTTACACTTTGTCGGTCTTCATTCTGGGGCTTTATGTACGTTTATTCATTTATTGGGGTTTACAAACACTTTCACCAGCCAGGTTCACCTCGTGCCAAACAGTTTTACGGGAAAGAAGGAGTTAGCCGGAGTACCTGGAGAGGACTCACTGTCTGACTGACCATGGTATTAACTCCACATAAGCAGGGTTGGCTTTGTTTGAAGACAAGTGCACCATCGACGTGCATTACTCCTCAACTGGTAGAGTGCTGGAAACCCATATTTATTTATTGCCAGCACAGCAATTTAAAGGCTTCATATTCTGTGGATGTGCTTCATATTACCTTTCAAGTGATATTATTTTATCTGCTAGGATTTGCCTTGTTACAATTCATGGCACTCTCCCATGAATTGTAACAAGGCAAAGATGGACAAAGAAATTTCAAGAACAAAAATAATTTAGCACTCTACCGGTTAACTGGTTGAGTGCTAGAAGCCATTATCATGGCTCTACTGAAAAGTGCTGAAAGCCACTTTAGTGGCTTTACTCTGTTATACACTAGTTTGTTGTTGGCTCAGCAGTAGAAAAAAATCTTAATATAAATTAGTTTTGTTACAATTCATTGGAGAGTGCCAACTGACAGCCAACTGGAACTCTCCAATGAATTGTAACAAAACAATTATTTTTGAACAGTATATTGCTAAACTAAGTCTCCTCCTCCTGGTAGCGTAGTGTCTTTGAAAAAAATACTCGCGATACAAATTACCACAGAAAAATAATTTAGCACTCTACCAGTTAATACACAATGTCATCGAGCTTCCACGTGGGCAATTGGGATCAAGTGTCTTGTCCAAGGACACAATGCAGTTGCCAATGGTTGGATTCGAACAGAGAACTACATCTCTACCTACTGAGCCACCGCGCACCCTTCTGGGGCTCTGAAGTTGTTTGTTGGAAAATTTTGGGTAGGTAGCCAAGACAAGTGTTGGAACAACCAACCAGGTTCTAACATGTCTATTTTAAGACCACCTGTTTGGGGTACTTGTCTTGTTTAGGGCTGCCACGATCAATCGATTAATCGATTGTTGATCGGTCACGGCGAAATCGATTAGTATTTTTCGTTGTCAAATAATCGGTAAATTGTATCCCGTTTTAGATGTTTAATAATTAAAAGAAAATTTGATGAAAAAACTATTGTTTCTAAAGGTATTGAGTTAAGAACATTGATGTTAAACCCCAAGAAGCCGTTGGAAGCATTTATCTTCCAGGTACATTCATCAAAGCTTTGACGTTCTGAATCTTTGAACCGTCAGTGTAATAATCAAGACTGGTCGGCAGTTGCGAAGCTTTGAATGTACCTAAAAGTTGATCGTCTTCGTTGTTTACTTGAGGTAGGTCAGCTGACTTGAACTTCATTTTTATCGACTTCAAGGAGAGGGAGAGGGGTGGGGGGTCATCTAGGTACGATTAATCGATTATTATCGATTATTTGTGACGATTAATCGATTCCTAAATTGAAAAATCATGACAGCCCTAGTCTTGTTGCAGTAAAATGCGAACCAAGTCAGAATTCGGCCTTTAAATTATAGGTTGAAGAAGAACCTGTTGTTTATACTTGAAATAAAATGCTTTCCAGGCTTATATACATTGGTAATAATTAAGGGGTTTCAGGGGACTTGTGTGCACCCACTTCCAGGACACCAAATGTGAAACTTGTTTGAATGAAGACTGAGATTTGAAAACTAGGGGTTGGTATTGGGAGAACTCATGCCTTTGGGAAAGTGTCCCATATCTGGCCCCTGTAGACACCTAAAAGGAACCCTGAAAAAAGACCACCAGTCTAAATTTACAGAATATTTTTGTTTGTCAGCAAGAGAGAAATCTCTCAAAGATATATTTTGTCAATTTCTATTTCTTTTTAGGTTGTTCAAAATAGTATGAAGGAGCAACATAAGGTTGAATACTAACCCTGGAGTTCTCTGATGTTACTGTGCATGCTAAAAATGCCATTCTGTAAGTAAGATCTCGAACACCAAGTGCTTTCAGTCCTCGAACGCCCTCAGTCTCATAACCTTCATTTCCTTTTACTCTGGCACTAGTTTCTGACCGAGCTCCAGGTGATGACATTTGCCCAACATCTGGCACAACAATTAGTGTACCCGTAAAATCACATTTGTCTCCTGCTTGTGCTGTTTCTACTGCTTCTGCTCTCAATATGATCTCTACACTAGAAGTAAACGAAAGTGTCAATGACACTGTAGCTCAACTTGTCAAGACAAAGACATGTACATGTATAGTATGTGACACAGCAATGACAAACATCTAGGTAATGACCTGATAACAAAGGTACATATAAAGTATTGTAACGGTCTGTACATAAATACTGACTGTTGCCTGTAACAAATGTATAGGTAAAGTATTGTAAAGGTGGGTGACAGTCAGATGCTAAACTAGAAAAAAATCTTTGAGTCCCAGAGTGGGTCTGACTGAACCCCAAAATATTTGTTCTCATAACACAGTGATAACAAAGGCACCCAAAAACACTCGTTCCTGTCCCACGGTGATAACAAAGGTACCAAAGACGTTTCGTAAAGATCGGTTCATAAATACTGCCTCTAGCCTGAACCGTATAGAAGTTGTGTACAAAAAACTGATTAGACCTAATTTCTCTACACTAGAAGTAAAAAATAGGTTGCACAAATTAGAGCTGTAGGTTAACCGAAACCGAACCGAGGTTTTTAGTTTTAAAAAAAACCGAAACTGTCGACATCCCGTAATCTAAGGTTTTTCCTTTTTTTTATAAATACTCTCTTGCCAGCTCTTGCTGCAGAAATTCACAGAATGTAGCCATCCCAGAGTAGTGAGAGTACCCAGACACTGCCGATGGCAGTGTCTGGGTACTCTCACTACTTTGGGAAGGCTACATTCTGTGAATTTCAGACATTTCAGTTTAGTTGTGTTTGCAGCTTTCCTCAAGTTGCGTGTAGGTGTCAGACCTCGAAAAATGGCCAAGTACAATAAAAGTTCTGTATATTTAGGTAATTATTATATTGGCCTTCCTGATTCTTCATGTATTGTAGCTTATTTCGGGCATTCATTGAGTTTCACTCAATTTCACTACCATTCAGTTATGACTCTGGACATAAGAATGAGTTTTATTGAATTTTACTTGGCCTCATGAACAAACCGAAAACCGAACCGAACCAAGGTTTTTCTCCACCTGAAAAACGAAAACCGAAACCGACCAAGAAATTTAACAAGAGGCCCCAAGGGGCCTGAGGGCGCTCACCTGACATGGTAGCCTAAATATCAACCCAGAGAATTGATTTCAACAAGTTGCATCTGCTCCTCCTAATAAAAGCTTATACCAAATATCCAAAGATTCTGACCAATGGATCTAAAATAAAAAAAGAAGATTTTTAAAGAATATTCCTCATATTGAACTAAGTTATAATTCGGGTTCCCACAGGTAGCCCATATATGAACTCAGGGACTTGGCTTTAACAAACTTGAATCTCACCCCCCTAAGGATGCTGCGCACTAAATATCAAAACATTCCGACTGCTGGATCTGAAGAAGAAGATTTTTAAAGAAAATTCCTCATTTTGAACTAAGTTACAATTCAAGCTACCACAGTGAGTCCAAATATGGACCTAGGGACATGGCTTGAACAAACTTGAATCTCACCCCCCTAAGGATGCAGCATACCAAATATCAAAACATTACGACTGCTGGATCTGAAGAAGATTTTTAAAGAAAATTCCTCCTTTTGAACTAAGTTATAATTCTGGCTACCACAGTGAGCCCAAATATGAACCCACGGACTTGGCTTGAACAAACTTGAATCTCACCCGCCTAAGCATGGTACATACCCAATATCAAAAGATTCTGCCTGCTGGATCTTGAGAAGAAGATTTTCAAAGAAATTTGCCTGAAATGCACGAAGTTTGAATTTGAGCTTCTATAGTGAGCCCAAATATGAATCTAGGGAGCCGATTTGAACAAACTTGAATCAGATCCACCCCACAATGTTGCATACCAAATATCAATAGATTCTGCCTGCTGGATCTGGAGAAGAAGATTTTTTAAGACATTTGCCTGAAATGCACTAAGTTCGAATTTGAGCTTCTATACTGAGCCCAAATATAAACCTAGGGGGCCGATTTGAACAAACTTGAATCAGATCCACCCCACAATGTTGCATACCAAATATCAAAAGATTCTGCCCGCTGGATCTGGAGAAGAAGATTTTTTAAGAAATTTGCCTGAAATGCACTAAGTTCGAATTCGAGCTTCTATACTGAGCCCAAGTATGAATCCAGGGTGCCGATTTGAAGAAACTTGAATCAGATCCACCCCACAATGTTGCATACCAAATATCAAAAGATTATGCCTGCTGGATCTGGAGAAGAAGATTTTTGAAGAAATTTGCCTGAAATGCACTAAGTTCGAAATCGGGCTCCTATACTGAGCCCAAATATGAACCCAGGGGGCCGATTTGAACAAACTTGAATCAGATCCACCCTACAATGTTGCTTACCAAATATCAAAAGATTCTGCCTGCTGGATCTGGAGAAGAAGATTTTTTAATCTTTTTCCCATTGCCTACAGTGTTAAAAAGTGCTGACTCAGCACTTTTTCAAAGTCCTGAAAAAAGTACCTTGTGATCAAACCGATAGGGATTTTTTTTTAACCATTCTATTCTACTGGATAAACGTAAGCTTTATACAAAATAAGAATTCTCTGTGCCGTGTAGTTTTGGAGATATGGCAGTTTTAAGGTTTTTCCTATTTTTAGCTCCTGAGGTTCCCACGGGGCAATGAGAAAAAAATTTTTTGCATCAATCAACTACTTATGACCCATTATTATCTCATACCAAATTTGGTTCAAATCAACCTCACGGTTCTGAAAATAGGCGTGGCCAAAATTTTTGCCCCTCCCATAATGAAGGCAAATAATGCCCGACAAACTTCTCTTGAACAAATTTGATTCTAAACCTCAAAAGGACTCTGTATACCACATACCAAGTCTCTGCTACTGGTGGTTCATTAGAAGAAGATTTTCAAAAAATTTGGCCATTTTTTCCCCACACCTCTGCTCAATATGAGCCGAAACCTAATTTGGATAAAAATCAAAATGCCCCTATATAACCACTACTTACATGAAATTTAATTAAAATGTGGCCAGTGGTTTAGGAGAAAGAGGCTCAAACACCACCTTCACGCAGGACGACGGACGGAGAGTGATAAGAAAAGCTCACCCTGACTTTCAGTCAGGTGAGCTAAAAACCTACAGCTCTAAAACAAATTAAGTTTAGGCACAATTGACAATCCCAAACAAGCCCACACAAACTGGGAGCACAACCATTTTGTTTGCCTTACCAAATGTTCATTTAAAATGAAATAGGACACAGGGAAACCAATTTTTCGTTTTGCCAATACATGTATTATTCAATCTCAGATGAATAGCAAAAAGATTTGAGAAAATTGTCATTGGTATTTGCTAATTCTTTCAAAACTATAATTGAAATGATAATGAAACATTACAGTAGAACCCGTCTTGAGAGACCACCCTTTGGGCCACACAAAAGTGGTCTCTCAAGACAGGTGGTCTCTCATAACAGGTTTCAGGTTTTCTCAAGTCAATGAATAACCAACCACAAAATTCAGAAATGGAGAAAAATAGATTTTTGTAATTACTTTGTAGTTGTTCTTTTTTATGAAGTTTTTGTAACATATTGAAATGGACTGTTATAAAAATTATAAAAATAAATTAGTGTTGAAAATCTTCCTTGATTTTCAACACTAATTTATTTTTATAATTTTTATAACAGTCCATTTCAATTTGTTACAAAAAGATTTTCAACACAAATTTATTTTTATTCCTATCTGTCATATTTCAGGTATGTATGAAATTGTTTATGCAGCAATAATCCTAATCTTTTCACAGGGGTCTTTAAAAACATCTCAATCTTTAATGAGATTTTGCAATTCCAGAACAGGTAAAAAGTTTTTGTCATGGTTTCAGTCTTCAAAAGGGGCGGTCTATCCAGACAGGTCTATTATGGCATAAAAATACAAGTTGGTACCAGGTCACAGTGGTCTCTCAAGACAGGTGGTCTCCCATAGCAGGTCCATTATACAGGGTTCGTACAGGTTTAACAAAATGAAATTCGAGCACTATTCAAGCACTTTTCAAGGGCTATGTCATTCATTTTTAAGGACTATTTTTCCATTCTAAGAAACCAACTGTGACATGTTCTTTTTATAACTGCTCTCCGCACAGTGCATATTTGAAGAATGAGTGTGTGTCAGGTAATATTCAGGCCCATTTCTGCCCTTTTGGTTAAGTTTCGGAACTTCTTGCAAAGTTGTTGGGTTGTTTGTGGTAATTTGACATTCCAAATCGATTGTTCACAAACAATAATTCATGATTTATTATCAAATACCTCTGTTATTTTCATACAAAGTCAAGGTGAATCTTTGATATATAATCGCTTCCAGTAACTATCCTTTTGTGTGACACGATGAAATAAATAAAGCAGGCGGAGATGCAGACATTGATTGGAAAAACCAGTTTGCAAAACACAATTCACCGCTCATTTGAATTGGATGCTCTCCATAGTATAGCAGCCTGTGTACACAGTGAGCCACATGATAGTATGCAAATAGATCACATGCTGCCGTTTCAATTTTCTGATTGGTTAAAATTGACCTGTACATTATGATGAACGTCATTGTAATTTGTGTACTTGTGTTTTCTCTCATTATCGTGAACAAGAAAAGTAGTGTGCAGAGCACATAGGCGTATTATACTATTCGTGTTTTAAACTTTAACAGGAGCGCACGTATCGCTGAAACAATGCAATGTCCCCTACTGGACAAATGAGCTTTAATAATTATACAAATGTTATAACCTATATGTGATCAGCATGAATTCCGTTGAAGCATTTCCAAAAAAAAGTCCAGAAAACTGATATTTTGGCACTTTTCCATATTTCCAAGGGTCATAACACACACAAGAATAATGCAATCAGCATGAAACTCAAACTTGAACTGTAAGTCATTGTTCTATAGTAGGTTACCAAGAATGAAATCATTCGGTTGAAGCATTTCCAAAAAATGTCCGGAAAACTAAAGTATGACTGACAGACTGACTGACAGACTGACAGATGGACAGAGTGCAAATGAAACTCGATCTGTAAGTCATCGTTCTATAGTAGGTTACCAAAAATGAAATCATTCTGTTGAAGCGTTTCCAAAAAAAAGTCCGGAAAACTAAAGTATGACCGACAGACTGACAGATGAATGGACAGAGTGTAAATGAAACTTGATCTGTAAGTCATCGTTCTATAGTAGGTTACCAAAAATGAAATCATTCCATTGAAGCGTTTCCAGAAAAAGTCCGGAAAACTGATATTTTGGCGCTTTTCCATATTTCCAAGGGCCATAACTCACACAAAGAATAAGGCAATCAGCATGAAACTCAAACTTGATCTGTAAGTCATCGTTCTATAGTAGGTTACCAAAAATGAAATCATTCCGTTGAAGCGTTTCCAAAAAAGACTCCGGAAAACAGATATTTTGGAGCTTTTCCATATTTCCAAGGGCATTAACTCACACAAAGAATAATGCAATCAGCATGATACTCAAACTTGATCTGTAAGTCATCGTTCTATAGTAATTTACCAAAAATGAAATCATTCTGTTGAAGAGTTTCCAAAAAAACTCCGGAAAACTGATATTTTGGTGCTTTTTCCCCATATTTCCAAGGGCCGTAACTCACACAAGAATAATGCAATCGCCATGAAACTCAAACTTGATCTGTAAATCATCGTTCTATAGTAGTTTACCAAAAATGAAATCATTCCGTTGAAGCGTTTCCAAAAAAACTCTGGAAAACTAAAGTGTGACAAACAGACTGACGGATGGACGGAGTGCAAACCTATAGTCCCCTCCGGCAATGCCAGTAGGGGACTAATAAGCTACAGCAAATTCCCGAATTTTTTTGTTATTTTGGGCTCTAAAACGTGACATTTTGGGGGGGATTTTTTTAGCAGAGTAGGTTGGGCTCCAGGATTCAAGGACTTTTCAAGGGGAGTGGTGGTAATTCAAGCACTATTCAAGGGGAAAAGTCAATTTAAGCACTTTTCAAGACAGGCATTGAAATTCAAGCACTTTTCAAGACCATACGGACCCTGTTATAGAGTAAAACCAATCGGTGCTTGGTAGATGTGGTCTTTCAAGGCAGTGGTCTCTCAAGACCGGTTTTACTGTAGTAAAGGATTGCTGTGATGTAATACACAGGTGGAAACTGCTCCCAGAGCCTTTTCAGGCAGTTTCACCTGTGTATTACAAAACTGGATATTGGCTTGTCTTGATCGAAATACATGAAACAGCTGAAATAACTCTCATCTTTTCACTGACCATAATTGTGTACGTAACCGTTTTACTTTTACCTTTGTCTTGCTTCAAAAACGAATCTGAAAATGAATCGACTGTAAAATGGGTCGCTTGAAAAAGTTATGGCAACTCTTTTCACCGAAGGCATGCCGTGATGTTATTATTTATTTATTGGTGTTTAAGGTCACATATTTTTGCACAATGGCTAACCATGATCGTGAGAGTTTTACGGGTGGAGGAAGCCAGAGTACCCAGCGAGAACCACCGAGCAACTGTCAGCTCCCCAACATACCAACTCCACACGAGCAGGGTTAGCATTGGTTGAAGACAGGTGCACCATTGACGTGCAGTACACCTTAGTACACAACGTCACTGTGCCCCCACAGGCAATGGGGGTGAAGTGTCTTGCCCAAAGACGCAACGCAGTTGCCGCAGGTGAGATTCGAACCGAGGACCTCTCGGCTTGCAGCCTGCACCTCTACCAACTAAGCCACCGCACCCCCATGCCCTGATGTAGCTGGAATACTTTACCAGACAGGACATCACGACAGTCAGGTTACACCTCTTTTTCAGATTTGATTTTGGTTTGGTATTCCTGTGAGTTAAGAACAGATGGTAAATATAGAATATACCCCTAGTAGCTTGGTGTACCAAAAGTTCACCACAGATGGTGAAACGGTGTTACCTGCAAGCCTTTGGCGGCGGCTAACACCACTTCACCATGAGTGGTGAACATTTGGTACACCAAGCTACTTTGGGTATATTCTATTTATACTGTGATCGTCAGATTATTAAGAGTCGATATTATTTTTTCACGATTTTACTGAGCAGCAGCCGTACATCCGAGAGAATCTGTTTTTGTTTACCTAAGCATTGGTTGGCAGTACTTCCGCTGTCAATTTTAACACCGAAATGGAATAGAAACAGGGTCTTTTCCATTTTAATAACATACTATTTTCGAGTTATGGATGCTTTATTAACATGAGGCAATGCATGTTTAATTTTTGGTGTTTTATGGGGTAAACTCATTTAAAAACGTAATAAATAATTGCCATTTTCATTTCACTCTTCGCGAGTCGACGTGCGATAAATTTATAGAGTTCGCATTCAGGTCGAATTCAACAAAGGTCAACTTTGATGAAGTTCCACTGTAGGTGAAAATTTTAATACTGAAATCCCATTGCTGGCGTGTTCACCACGGTTGGTGTGTAAAGCTAAAATTTATGTCATAGGCGTTTCATATGTAGTAGAATGGGTAATTATGATATAAATAACACTTTGATCATTCTAAGGGGATCAGTTGCTAAGCCTATTCAGTCAGAAAAATCCCATAAATGAGGGTAACAATTGAATAGAGAGTAATTGCTTGACCGGACTGGTTACGTGAAATAATTCATGAGAGGTGAGGGACGTTGTACAAACATGAGTGCATGAGTGTTTTGCAATATAGTCCCTCACCTCGAATGAATTATTTCACGTAACCAGTCCAGTCAAGCGATTACTCTGTTTATTACTTTTCATTTTTTAACGATAATTATATTATTTAACCCATTACCCAACGTAACAGCCAAAAACGACCAGCACTATTCTCAAAACTCGCTAATTAAATTCCATTATTTTTTCATATTTTTGTTTCTAAAATATAGGTTATGACCCCTCAATGGAACGAACTCGTCGAGCTCGTTCCAATGAGGGGTCATAACCTATGTTTTTGAGACAAAAAATTAAAATAATACTTATTCAAGAATTATTTTTGCAAGTGTCGTCTGCTTTTCATGTTAAGTGAAGGGTTAAAAAAAACAAAAAAAACAATGAAGTCCCCATTACATCCACAGCAAAGCGTCTTTGTTTGCGTGTACGGATACATGACACAATTGTTGATTGCATAATTCACTTGTGAAGTTATTGTTTATAATCAAACCCCCCGGAAATCCCAGTAAATCACCCTTTGGAAAGTAATAAAGTTCATGCAATTTACGTTGTGTTCTCAACAGACCTGGATATAAGAATGAAAGTGTCAATGACACTGTAGCTCAACTTGTCAAGACAAAGACATGTACATGTATAGTATGTGACACAGCAATGACAAACATCTAGGTAATGACCTGATAACAAAGGTACATATAAAGTATTGCAACGGTCTGTACATGAATACTGACCGTTGCCAGTAACAAATGTATAGGTAAAGTATTGTAAAGGTGGGTGACAGTCAGATACTGAACTAGAAAAAATCTTTGAGTCCCAGAGTGGGTCTGACTGAACCCCAAAATATTTGTTCTCATAGCACAGTGATAACAAAGGCACCCCAAAACACACTCGTTCCTGTCCCAAGGTGAAAACAAAAGTACTCAAGAAGTTTTGTGAAGATCAGTTCATAAATACGAGCTGTATAGAACTTGTGACAAAAAACTGATTGGACCTAATTTCGGTACAAAATGGCCACTGGCAGCCATCTTGAATTTTGGACCGTACCCAGAAACACTCATTCTCATCCCAAGGAGATAACAAAGGTACCCAAGAAGTTTTGTGAAGATCGGTTCATAAATACAGCCTCTACCCTGAGCCGTATTGACATGTGTGCTTACATTGTGTAAGTAGCACTGAATAAATCAAAGTTCATCTAATTTGCATAATTTCGGCACGAAAAAAAACCCCTTACAATATGTGATGTATTCCATGTTACTAAACATTCATACAAAAATTTATTCAAATCAGAACTTTCATACAGAAGTTCTATACAAAAGACTGATTGCACTAATTTTGGTACAAAATGGCTGCTGGTGGCCATCTTGAATTTCGGACCACACCCAAAAACACTCGCTCTCATCCCACGGTGATAACAAAGGTACCCAAGAAGTTTCGTAAAGATTGGTTCATAAATATGGCCTCTAGTCTGAGCTGTATAGAAGATGTGTACAAAAAACTGATTAGACCTAATTTCGGTACAAAATGGCCACTGGCAGCCATCTTGAATTTTAGACTGCACCCAGAAACACTTGTTCTCGTCCCAAGGTGATAACAAAGGTACCCAAGACATTTCGTGAAGATCAGTTCATAAATACAGACTCTAGTCTGAGCCGTATTGACATGTGTACTTACTGTGTGTAAGTCGCACTGAAAAAATCAAAGTTCATCTAATTTGCATAAATTCTGCACGAGAAAAAAAACCCGTATTATATGTGATGCATCCCATGGTACTAAACATTCACACAAAATAATTATTCAAAACAGGGCTTTCATATGGAAGTTCTGTGCAAAAATCTGATTGCACCTAATTTTGTACAAAATGGCTGCCATCGGCCATCTTGAATTTCGGACCAGACCCAAAAACACTCGTTCTCGTCCCATGGTGATACCAAAGGTACCCAAGAAGTTTCGTGAAGATCGGTTCATAAATACGGCCTCTAGCCCGAGCCGTATTGGCATTTGCACTTACAGTGCTGAAAGTAACCCCAAAAAACATCAAAATTAGTCTAATTTGCACAATTTACGTACGAGAAAAAAACCCGTATTATATGTGATGTATCCCATGGTACTAAACATTTATACAAAACTTTATTCAAATCAGAACTTTCATACAGAAGTTCTGTACAAAAAACTGATTTTTGCATCATCGGTGCAAAATGGCCACTGGCAGCCATCTTGAATTTCGGACCACACCTAAAAACACTCGTTCCCGTCCCAGGGTCATAACAAAGGTACACAAGAAGTTTCGTAAAGATCGGTTCATAAATACGACCTCTAGCCCGAGCCATAGCCAATTGTTGACGTACGGACAGACGGACAGATGGACAGACGGCCAGACGGACGGACGGACGGACAGACGGACGACAGGCCATGACAATAGCTCAAATTTGACTTCGTCAAAGTTGAGCTAAAAATGAAGGCGAGCAAATAGAAACTCTCCTAAAATAAGCTCTGGGTGAGTCAAGAGCAGCTCTCCTAAATTGACGTAAGGCAAGCAATTTAATGAATCACTCATAACATTGTGAGAAAAGCTATATAATGGATTTTTTTCTGTGAGGAGCAATAATGCTGCAGACTAGGAGGACTGCAACTTAAATTATTATTGTTACTCCATGCAGATCAGTTAACTGAAAAGTATGATCAACAAAACCTAAACCACGGTTACATTATGCTGTTATGCAAGATGCCTTTTTCCAACTTTATTCAATACTGAGTATTCTTCCATGTCGTGACTTGTCAAATCAAGGCAAGGAATGAAGTCTGTAAATCAGCAATGACCAGACATGTTAACTCTCCCGGGAATGCCCAGGAAAATCGTAGTAGTGTAGCCAGCCTCCCAGACAGGAATCCGTTTTGGACCAAAAATCCCAGAAAACAACAGTCGAATATTTCTTTCCCATTGTAACTTACGTAAAACATTTCCAGAGTCAAATCACATGCATTTCAAACTCTTGTAAAAACTCATGAAGCAGTAAAATATCGAATTAAATTTTTTCAAGAAAAGGGTGGTTTATGATATATATTTCAACTGTGTTCATGTTTATTTTTGTTGTTTTCTTCATAATCGGAGATTTGTGATCAATGTGCGAGTGTCAAAAATAGGTGACTTACTTTCAAAAAATTGAAAACTCCACCTTCATTTAAATGCAGTTTTTTGGTAAAGAAAATATATGAAAAGGAATTAAATAATATATATTTATTCATAGAATAGCTTTAATCCTCATCCCTTTTCCAAATCAAAAAGTAAACAACACCTTGACCTCAACTATTCAACACAGTTTAAAAATAGGTTAAAGTCACTTAGAATGCCGAAAAATTATGACTGCATATTTAAACACAATGGACTTATTTTCTAACATTACATTTATTCTGTTGTACTGACCACAGAACTGTTAACTATTGGCCATCTGTACCCAGAATATTTCAAATGGAATTAAAAAAATAAACAAGAGGCCCCACGGGGCCTGAAGCGCTCATATTGAACAAACACAATTTAAACAGAGTCCAAGAATGAGTCTACATTAAGCAAGCCATCTCCATAGGCTACACTGTCAATCCTCGAGTCCCTCAGGAGTGACAAAAATAATCTGAGCATCATGCCTTTTCTTCAGTTGATCATAAAGTAAAATGTAGAGCTCCCCTATGAAGCCCCTTGATACAACCTATGTGGATTAATCTTAATACCTCTAGAGGGTACTGAATACAAAATTTTTAATTCTTCAGCAAAATGGCCAAATCTGGCTCCCATAGAGAGCCCAAATATTAACCCAGGCTCTTGATTTGAACACAGTTAAATCTGAATTCCCTAGAGATGTTGTGTACCAAATATGAAAGCATTCTGACTGTTGGATCTGAAGAAGAGAAATTGTAAAGAAATTTCTTCGAATTGCACTAAGTTAAAATTTGGGCTCCAACAGCGAGCCCAAATATTAACCAATGGATCCGATTTGAACAAACTTGAATCTGACCCTCCTACAGATGTTGTATACCAAATGTGAAAGCATTCTGACAAGTGAATCTGAAGAAGATTTTTGAAGAAATTCCCTTATATTGTACTAAGTTAAATTTCATGTTCCCATATGGAGCCCAAATATTAACCTAGGCATGCGAATTGAACAACCTGGAATCTGACCTGACCCCCCCCCCCCCCCCCCCCCCCCCCCCCCCTAGAGATGTTGTATACCAAATATAAAAGCATTCCGACTGATGGATCTGAAGAAGATTTTTAAAGAAATTTCCTCATATTGCACTAAGTAAAAATTTGGGCTACCATAGTGAGCCCCAAATATATACCTGGGGATCTGATTTGAACAAACTTGAATCTGACCCCCATAGAGATGTTGCATACCAAATATCAAAGCATTCTGACTGGTGGATCTGAAGAAGAAGATTTTTTTAAATTACCCTCCATATTGAACAAAGATAAAAGTTGGGCTTCCGTAGGAAGCCCAAATGTTAACCTAGAGACTTAGTTTGAACAATCTAGAATCTGACCCTCATAACAATGATGTATACCAAACATTAAAAGATTCTGACTGGTGGTTCTGAAGAAGAAGATTTTTAAAGAATATTCCCCATATTACCCGGTGTTAAAACTTCAGGCTCCTGTAGAGAGCCCAAATATGAACCAATGACCTTTATTTCAACAAATTTTTATCAGAGCCCCCTATGAATTCTGTATACCAAATATCAAAAGATTCTGATGATTGGTTCTGGAGAAAAGATTTTTTAAAATTTTTGCAAATATGCAGACTCAGCATTTTTTCGATGCCCATTACAGAACACCCTAACATAACCGATGGCAATTTTATTTTACCATTCAATTCTACTGGTCCTTAGAATACTTCATACCAAATAACAGCTCTCTGTTCTGTGGGGTTTGGGAAATATGGGCGTTTGAAAATATTTCTATTTTTAGCTCCCAGGGTTCCCATGGGGATGCGGGAATATTTTTTTTTGCATGGGTCAAGTACTTATGACCCAATACTACCACAAACCAAATTTGGTTCATACCGGACCATCGGTTCAGAAAATAGAAATTTTGGGATGGGCCAAAAATCTTACCCCTCCTATTACAAAGCCAAATATCACGAAACGAACTTCGTTTGAACAAACTTGATTCTACACCTCATATGGAAGCTCCATAGAAAATATCAAGTCATTGTACACACTGGTTCTTGAGAAGAAGATTTTAAAAATATTTTGGAGCATTTTCCCCCACTCCCTCCCTATGGGGCTGGGCATGTTGAGTTGAACAAAAATGAAATGCCCCTTTGGGACCATCACTCACACAATGGTGTTGGCGGACGACGGACGACTGTCGACGGACGGGGAGCGATGAGATTAGCTCAGCTTGCTTTGTCAAGATGAGCTAAAAAACAATAAAATGCTTCAATGATGAAAAGCAGTCTGGCACTGCTGCTTCATCAATTTGGTGAGCACCAACTGATGGCAATACAATTCAGAGGACTTTACCACTTATGTGCCGCATTAATTTCTATTTTGAAATATAATCTGTCCCATTAACGTAATTCAGCATGCCATTTTTGGCTTTCCCTGTAGAGCTGTCATGGGATTTTATTGCATTTGCATTCTGTGAACACATTTTGCACAGAATATGATTGACAAACGCGTGTTGTCTCTGTTGATCAAAACATTCTTTAATCAAAAATACTTTTTACTGCAACCTACTTCAGATAAGTTCTCAATTCAACTCTATGCCCTGTTTGTCATTTTGTCTTATATATTGAATAATTTGAAAATTGGGAACAGAGTTGACATAAAAAACCAGCTGACCACTGCTTGACAACACTTGGTGTCGGCCTGAAAGTAGATTGTTATTTTATATTTTGGCAAACGACATTCATGTAAATCCTTTTTCAGGAAGTCGTTCAGCTTTCCACTTTGTTGGGTTACAATGATATAAATATTCAACATATTTCGTTTTTCACCAAAATCATCAGGCAAGTGGCAAGGAGCTTGCCAGAAAACGGAAATAGGTGTGCAATAGGTGCACGCGAATAACTGCTCGCCTCTTATATCCACATCTAATTCTCACTGTCAAATTCTCTTTCTGAGTGACGAGTCCAGTGGATGAGTCAATAAGGGAGAAAACAAGACAAGAACCTTGTGGGATATGCTAGGGCAGCACGGTACGGTATAAAATGAAATACTGTGGTATGGCTACATACTGTGAGCGTAATCAGCTTTACACTTTCGGGACAGCTGGACAGGGGAACTTCAATCACAGGCGTCTGGAAACCTGTTCTAAAGAGATATATCACACATACTTCGAAATATCCTTTCTTATATAGATAATATACACGTGTATATTAAATATATGAGAGGGTATTTTGAATTAGGGGTGATATATCTCTTTAGATCAAGTTTCCAGATGCCTGTGCTTCGATGAAGAACGAAAGTTGTTTTTTCAATGAGCATTTTACGGACAATGTATTTTTTTTTCACTTTTTCGCTGTTATGAATTTCTTCACTCCAACAAAAGTGTTAAAAAACGATTGTTGGTAAAATGCTCGTTACAAAAAAAACTTCGGTCATTTAATCTCAATTAGCTTTGCTTGCAGCTCATAGAACACCAGTATGGCTTTTCTATTGTTGGTGGCAGAATGCTTATCGAGTTATACAGAATACATTGAGACAGGATGTACTCAAATAAAGAAGCATTAAATTTATTGTTCTCTTAATTGTGCTACGGGCAATGGAACAGCATGTCCGATAATAAACGTGCATTGAATTTGCAAAGTTATCAATTTATTACCAATTTCACACCATTCGATGGGAGCTTATTTCGACGGATTAACGGGAGAGCATTAGTCTAAAGTATGTAATTTTTAAGTCTTACTTTGATATGAGATGCAATTGGTTAGCCCCACATACATACATCTCATTTCACATTTTTGTGGAACATATGGACTTTTTTATTCGATAATACTGTGAAAGTCGGTATACCGATTAAGTTGAAAATTGCTTGGTATTTACTCAGTATTGAAAAAATACCAAGTTTCGGGAAAATACCGAATTACTGTGCTGCCCTAGGATAGGCTAAATGACGATTCCCAGCAGTCACTAGTCCAGCCGTCTACCAATAAGATATTTTGATCAGTTTATGCACAAACTCAGTAAAACCGTTTGGCCATCTTTTGCTGCTGGGTCTTGTGGGTTGTTTTTCCGATTTGATGCAAAAACTGTAACTGAAGCAGAAAACCGAAAAAACCAGCCCTCTGCCTGGAACAGATTTAAAGGAGCTGTAGTTGCTCCCCTAGATTTTTGAGAAAACCCGGCCTATCTTTCCGATTCATAACGTGTAAGAGAACAATTCACTGCAAAAGACATACCTCCTTGGAATACTTCCTCGTGGTAATTCTGCCTGCGTTTCCTGTACCCGTACTTTTTGAAAATCTACAAACTTAGATTTATTGACATCCAGCATGAACCGTGCCCTGTTATTACACACTGGATTTCTACATATTGATGGCTGAAAAATAACATTTTAACAAATCAACACCAATCCACAGCAAAAATGGACATTTAATATTATACTCATAAAAATAAAAAAAATGCCGCTCAGGATCACCGATCCAATGTCGAGTTGTGACAACAGTTCCTCCCACCAAGGCCAACACACCTATGAAGTTTCATGACTCTAGGTTGAACCACTATCAAGTTCTCATCCGGAAACCAACTGTTGCGATATACTATGTTCAAGGTCACTGTGACCTTGACCTTTCATCTGGTGAGTCCAACATCAATAGGGTTCTTCCTCGCACCAAGGCCAACACGCCTGTAAAGTTTCATGACTCTAGGTTGAACCACTATCAAGTTATCATCCGGAAACCAATTGTTGCGATATACTATGTTCAAGGTCACTGTGACCTTGACCTTTGACCTGGTGAGTCCAAGATCAATAGGGTTCTTCCTCGCACCAAGGCCAACCCACCTATGAAGTCTCATGAATGTAGGTTGAACTACTATCAAGTTATCATCCGGAAAGGAATTGTTGCGATTTACTATGTTCAAGGTCACGTTGACCTTGACCTTTGACGTAGCGAGTCCAAAATCAATAGGGTTCTTCCCCTCACCAAGGCCAATCTACCTATGAAGTTTCATGAATGTGAGTTCAACCATTATCAAGTTATCATCCGGAAACCAATTGTTTAAGATTTACTACGTTCAAGGTCACTGTGACCTTGACCTTCGACGTAGCATGTCCAAAATCAATAGGGTTCTTCCTCCCACCAAGACCAACCTACGTATGAAGTTTAATGAATGTGAGTTGAACCACTATCAAGTTATCATCCGGAAACCAATTGTTTACGCCCGCCCGCCCGCCCGCCATTCACCAAACTATAAGTCGAGTTTGACTTCGTCACAACTCGACTAAAAATGGCTACCCTACTGGTGTTTAAGGCAGACCTAGCATTCTTTAGCAACTGCACGCCTAGAAAAAAATGAGGGCAATTTTTTGCACCCCCTTATTTTCTGGAATACCAGACCTGTTTGCGACTGCCTTTAAAAATCTATTACCATTTCGTCCCCTGAGTTCCAATGTGTTCTCTTTGCCTACTGGCACAGAGAACACATTGGAACTCAGGGGACGATTTGACAATGTTGCATTGATTCGCAATAATTCATGACCCATTCTGTGTCGCATTTCGATACATTTTGAATGTAGAAAGCAGTCACATAAGAATTGAATGCAACATTTTGAATAACGAGATGTGTGTGCCAATTTTTCCACTATGTTGCTGAATGTAGTCACAATATTAATACCTTAAAGTGAATATCACCAAAATAGCTTACAAGTCTTTGCATTGAAAATTTCAGGTGCAATTGCACCCCCCAGGCAATCTGAGGAAGGCAATTGTTTTGCACTCCTTGATTTTCTAGATTGCCAGGCCTGTTAAGGTCAGTTTAAACATCTATGGTTATATCATGACTGCAACATATAATAGGTATGAAGTCAAGTTTATTAACTAATGTATATCTATCAGGCCTGGCATTCTTTAGGAGTGCAGGAGTGCTGCACACCTACTGCACGCCTATAAAAAATCGAGGAGGGCAATATTTTGCACCTCTTGATTTTCTGGAATGCCAGACCTGTTTGGGACTGCCTTTAAAATCTATTATCATTTCGTCTCCTGAGTTCCAATGTGGTCCCTGTGGCTACTTGAGTGTAGAAGACAGTCACATGAGCATTGAATGCAACATTTTGAATAATGAGATGTGTGTGCCAATTTTTCCAATATGTAGCTGAATGTAGTACAATTTTTCAGTCACAAACCAAAATAGCATAGAAGTTTTTGCATTGAAAATTACACGTGCAATTGCACTCCCAAGCAATCTGAGGAGGGCAATTGTTCTGCACTCCTTGATTTTCTAGATTGCCAGGCCTGATTTGGACTACTTTTGGAGACATCAACACAATAGGACTGGGTGCTTTAGAAATTTGCATTTTTATCGTGTAAAAAAAACATCGTTTTTTGAATTTTCAAACTCTATTGTAGAAATCCACATTTTAGAAGGTAATCAGGGTTTCCGCTTGGGGAAAATTTGTGGGTTCGGTAGTTTAAAGAAAGTGAAACTCAGACGCCAAAGTGAACATAACCAAAATAGCATTCAAGTTTTTGCATTGAAAATTTCAGGTGCAATTGCACTCCCAAGCAATCTGAGGAGGGCAATTGTTCTGCACTCCTTGATTGTCTAGATTGCCAGGCCTGATCTATGCTGCCAACCCAAAGAACATCCACCTCAGGCATTGGTTCCAGGCCAGACTGAAAATAAGCAGACTGGCATGTGCAGAATGAGGAACCCAGAGGGTGAATTTGGTGATGCTACCCTGCAAAGCAGGGTAGTATCACTAAAATTATGCTCTGTGAACCTCATTCTCAATCAAGATCTCAATCAAGATCTCAAGCAAGAGGAACCCAGAGGATAAATTGGCACATTATATGGGATAGCATCAGCAAATTCACCCTCTGGGGACCTCATTTTGCAAATGAGATTGCTTATTTTCAGGCAATGGTTCCAGGTCCTATTTTCCCCCATTTATATTTGTTTATTGGTGTTTAAGGTCACATATGTTTGCACAATGGATAATCATGACCACAACATGAGTATCAACTTAAGACCAGGGGTGAGCTTTAATAAGGCATGTTGCCCATTTTAGAGAGGGTTTGCACCTCCCAAGCATTGGTGACTGGGTCCTATTTTACAAGTAAAACAGAGCCTGTTTACCGCAGTGAACAGGCACTGCTTCACTTCCCAGTGTTCCTGCAGGGATTTTTCCTCATCTTGATTTCAGTTTCTGTCAGTTAACTCAAGAACGCCTTCGCCACTAATTCTCATTTCTTGGTCATGTGTAGAGGGTGGGTAGTGAAATGTTCCTTTCGGTAATTGCCCAGATTTAGTATCTAATATGGACACCAAGTGGCCCCAGGAAGTAATGATCACTATAACAGCCTATTCCTAAATCCCACATCTTTTCAGATCTCTGCCTTGGCAAGGTCCGGAGCTGTGGGAATGCAGCCGTCTCACAGAGACTACCTAGTTAGCAGCACCAAATAAAATGTACAAAGCCCACTTGGCAGTGCCACAAATAGTGAAACTTCATTTTTCCACTTTTGGCTTCTTCAAGTTTGAGATCTAATCGCTCCCCTATGCCATGCGAGGGGAGTGATTTTTAGCACTCCTGCATTTTTAAAAATGGCAGACCTGTAACCCATTCAAGACTAGCTATAAATGTAACCAAGACTTCACTAGATACCCCTGCTGTGATACTGTAACAGGGACCGACCTGGGCATGCGCCAGTGCGTATTTGGTTCTGAAACATCAGGACCTGGCTCTTAAATCTCAGAAATAGGCTTCTCAGTTGGCGCGTAACTTCTCAGATCATATTTTGATATTCTTTCGATGGATAATCGAGAGAGACACTCTTACATGTATTATATATATGATTATCATTTATCATTGTTGAAGAGTACTTAAGTTAATACTTCAAGTCTTAATTACCAAGCATTAATCTTCACTGTGGTTTCTGATCAAGTCTTGGCTGCCTAAATAGGCAGCCAAGACTTGATCAGAAACCACAGTGAAGATTAATGTTTGCTATAGTGTACTAAATGAAAATGATGAGAGCTATTACATACTTGCAGTGTGTGTTACAAACAGCAGTGTGACTCCGTAAATTGAAATCTGGCGCATGAATTGAAAAAATAGGCTCCGAGGCTAGAGCGTATTTTAAATAGTCCTGATCGGTCCCTGCTGTAACCTGCATCAACAAGACCACCAAAAGCCTATATGTTCACATGTTCATGTAAGATAAGAAAAAAATTGGAACAAGGCCATTCAGGGTTAATCTCTAGTAAATATATAAATATATTTAGGCCCAACAAAGTAGAACTTCTGTTTCTCAGGCCACTATTTGTAAAATTGCATGTGGGCCGACGTTTTTTTATTTTATTATTTTTGTAATTATTTCTTTGCCATCAGAAGTTCATGTTCATGGTTTGTTTTGTTTTAGACCTCATAATCAAAATAACAAGGGCAACACTAACGTGTGTGCTAATGCCCCCGAAGGTAGCCAAGTCGTACTCACATGTGGATAATCAGACAACGGCTTCACTGCTGCTACATTGCAGAACAACAGTAAGGAATGGCAAAGTGCCAATAAAATTATTATTACTTATATTTTGTTAATATGTTTTGTAACAACAGACAACAGCTTCACTGCTGCTACATTGCAGAACAGCACTAAGGAGTCGGTAATAGAGAAAAAGTTATAAAAACAAGACCGCATGTATCGCTGAAGCAATACAATGTCCCCTACCGGACTAATGAGCATTAATAATTATACAAATGTTATAACCTAGATGTGATCAGCATGAATTCCGTTGAAGCATTTCCAAAAAAGTCCAGAAAACTGATATTTTGGCGCTTTTCCATATTTCCATGGGCCATAACTAACACAAGCATAATGCAATCAGCATGAAACTCAAACTTAATCTGTAAGTCATCGTTCTATAGTACGTTACCAAGAATGAAATCATTCGGTTGAAGCATTTCCGAAAAAAGTCCGGAAAACTAAAGTATGACTGACAGACGGACTGACAGACTGACGGATGGACAGAGTTCAAATGAAACTTGATCTGCAAGTCATCGTTCTATAGTAGGTTACCCAAAATGAAATCATTCCGTTGAAACGTTTCCAAAAAAACTCCGGAAAACTGATATTTTGGTGCTTTTCCAAATTTCCAAGTGCCGTAACTCACACAAGAATAATGCAATCATCGTTCTATAGTAGTTTACCAAAAATGAAATCATTCCGTTGAAGCGTTTCCAAAAAAACTCCGGAAAACTGATATTTTGGTGTTTTTTCCCATATTTCCAAGGGCCGTAACTCACACAAGAATAATGCAATCAGCATGAAACTCAAACTTGATCTGTAAGTCATCGTTCTATAGTTGTTTACCAACAAGAGGCCCCAAGGAGCCTTAATCGCTCACCGGCCAAAGTGGTTCAAAGAAGTATTTGGGGGTCACATTCAGTTAGACATGGTTCATCAACACTACGAAGGAATGAAGTCATGAGAGACAAATTTTATGGAACCAGGGCCATAGCTTGAACAAACTTGAATCTTACCCCCCTAAGGATGTTGCATACCAAATATCAAAAGCATTTATCTGCTGGATCTGAAGAAGAAGATTTTTAAAGAAAATTCCTCATTTTGAACTAAGTTATCATTCGGACTCTCACAGTGAGCCCAAATATGAACCCAGGGACTTGGCTTGAACAAACTTGAATCTCACCCCCTAAGGATGCTGCATGCCAAACATCAAAACATTCCGACTGCTGAATCTGAAGAAGATTTTTAAAGAAAATTCCTCATTTTGAACTAAGTTATAATTCGGGTTCCCACAGGGAGCCCAAATATGGACCCAGGGACTTTGCTTTAACAAACTTGAATCTCACCCCCCTAAGGATGCTACACACCACATATCAAAACATTCCAACTGCTGGATCTGAAGAAGATTTTTTAAGAAAATTCCTCATTTCGAACTAAGTTACAATTCAAGCTCCCACAGTGAGTCCAAAGATGAACCTGGCGACATGGCTTGAACAAACTTGAATCTCACCCATCTAAGGATGCTGCATACCCAATATCAAAAGATTCTGCCTGCTGGATCTGGAGAAGAAGATTTTTAAAGAAATTTGCCTGAAATGCACTAAGTTCAAATTGGGCTCCTATACTGAGCCCAAATATGAACCCAGGGGTCGATTTGAACAAACTTGAATCAGATCCACCCCGCAATGTTGCATACCAAATATACCCACTGGATCTGAAGAAGAAGATTTTTAAAGAAAATTCATCATTTTGAACTAAGTTATAATTTGGGCTACCACAGTGAGCCCAAATATGAACCCAGGGACTTGGCTTGAACAAACTTGAATCTCACCCCCCTAAGCATGCTGCATACCCAATATCAAAAGATTCTGCCTGCTGGATCTTGAGAAGATTTTTAAAGAAATTTGCCTGAAATGCACTAAGTTCAAATTGGGCTCCTATACTGAGCCCAAATATGAACCCAGGGGTCCGATTTGAACAAACTTGAATCAGATCCACCCCACAAAAGATTCTGCATGCTGGATCTGGAGAAGAAGATTTTTTTAAGAAATTTGCCTGAAATGCACTAAGTTCGAATTCAAGCTTTTATAGTGAGCCCAAATATGAATCCAGGGGGCCGATTTGAACAAACTTGAATCAGATTCACCCCACAATGTTGCATACCAAATATCAAGTTTCTGCCTGCTGGATCTGGAGAAGAAGATTTTTTTAAGAAATTTGCCTGAAATGCACTAAGTTTGAATTTGGGCTTCCATAGTGAGCCCAAATATGAATCCAGGGGACCGATTTGAACAAACACTAACTTCGAATTCGGGCTTCTATACTGAGCCCAAATGTCAATCCAGGGGGTCGATTTGAACAAATTTGAATCAGATCCACCCCACAATTTTGCATACCAAATATCAAAAGATTCTGCCTGCTGGATCTGGAGAAGAAGATTTTTTAAGAAATTTGCCTGAAATGCACTAAGTTCGAATTTGGGCTTCCATAGTGAGCCCAAATATGAATCCAGGGGACCGATTTGAACAAACCTGAATCAGACCCATACCAAGATGCTGCATACCAAGTATCAAAAGATTCTGCCCACTGGTTCTGGAGAAGATTTTTTTAAAATTTTTCTATAATTCATACGGTGCTATCCGAGTTATTATGCCCCCTATGGAGCCCCAAGTGGGCATGTCCATTTCATTTGAACAAACTTGAATTGACATATGGTAATGAACATCCATACCAAGTTTCAAGCAAATCGACCTAGCGGTTTCAGAGGAGAAGTCGTTTGAAAAATGTTCACGACGCCGAACGGACAACAATGGACGACGGACAGCAAGTGATAAGTTTAGCTCCCTTCGGTGAGCTAAAAATGAAATAATTCCGTTGAAGCGTTTCCAAAAAAACTCCGGAAAACTAAAGTGTGACTGGCAGACTGACAGACTGACGGATGAACGGAGTGGAAACCTATAGTCCCCTCCAGCGATGCCGGTAGGGGACTAATAATTGCAGATGACTTGAATGGTGCCATATTGAATAATAACTGAAAGAGGCAAAAATAGGAATAGACATACCTTTGTAAACAAGAGGCCCCACGTGGCCTTAATCGCTCACCTGACAAAGTGACTCTAAGAAGTATTTTAGGTCACCTTCACCATGTCATGCCTCATCAACATTAACTGGTTGAGTGATAGATTTTGTTTGAAGTTCAACATTTGTTACCTAAAATTAGTTTTATTTAAAATCATTGGTGTGTGGCCAATCTCCAATGATTTTTAATAAAGCAAATTTATCTCTGCAGACAAACTGGTTTAGCATGAAGCACAAACAAGGAATGTGAAGAGATAGCCTTGGACATCTCTCCCCAACTGTGGATATCTTCCATGTGCTACATGTATATATTTGCATGTAAGAAAACAAAAATTTTCACAAATTTTATTTTTTTTTATCATCATTGGAACAAGCTCAAACAGCTTATTCCAATAGGGGTATGGGAAGATCAGGTATATTTTTGAGACAGAAATGTGAATATATAAATAATGGTGTTTTTTTGTGAATGATGCTGGAGAATTTTGCGTAAAGATATGGTAAATGGTTTGTTCTAGATACAGAATGATGCAAAAGTATTTAAATTTGATTAGGCAAGTTGTTCCTACAATGCATTTAAAAATTGAAGTAACTGTTTTTTTGCTGACGAACTTTTAGATGTGTGTGTCTGTGTTTGTGTGTGTGTGTGTGTGTGTTTGTGTGTGTGTGTGGGGGGGGGGGGGGGGGTAAGAGTGTTCTTGCAAACAAAATTCCTGAATAAATGGAAAATTTTATTTTTTGTGTGAAAGACATAGTGCGTGAATGTTGATTGGAACAAGCTTAGAGAGCTCATTTTAATGTGAAGTCATAAAGCTGTGTTTTACGTACGAAATTCTGGAATAACTAAAAAAATTGCTTTTTTGACTCAAAAAGCATGGTGTGCGACCTCTCATTGGAATGAGCTCAAAAAGCTCATTCCAATGGGGTATTTACAAGCGATAAGTACATGTATGTTTAAGAGACAAAAATTAAAATTTGAATAGCGATTTTTGCGAAGAATGCTGACAAGTTTTGGCAGTTATGCTGGTAAAAAGGTAAGATATGCAAAGTGGTTGTTTTTTAGAGGTGACATTTAATTAAGGGGAATTAACCCTTGATTACTGAGGTAACTTCTAAAAGTACTGAAATTTCATGAAGCAATGTGAATAACAGACAACAGTTGCCTAAAAATTTCATGAATAACTAAAATTTTTATTCCTTTGTCTCGAAAACATGGCATATGACCTTTGTTGGAATGAGCTGAATGCATGTGTTCCAATGAGGGGTCATAAAATTTGAACGAAGATTTGTGTGAATAATGCATTAGTACTGCTAGATTTGGGTAAACGGTTCACCCTGGATACCACCCCTTCTATAGTAGATCTTTTCTGCAAATTTTGTCTAAGATTCTATCAACTTTACAAATAAATACGTTCATGAATCACAATCAGATCCACCCTACAATGTTGCATACCAAATATCAAAAGATTCTGCCTGCTGGATCTGGAGAAGAAGATTTTTTAAGAAATATGCCTGAAACGCACTAAGTTAAAATTTGGGCTCCTATACGGAGCCCAAATATAAACCCAGGGGGCCGATTTGAACAAACTTGAATCAGATCCACCCCACAATGTTGCTTACCAAATATGAAAAGATTCTGCCTGCTGGATCTGGAGAAGAAGATTTTTTAAGAAATTTGCCTGAAATGCACTAAGTTCGAATTCGGGCTTCTATAGTAAGCCCAAATATGTATCCAGGGGGCCGATTTGAACAAACTTGAATCAGATCTACCCCGCAACATTGCATACCAAATATCAAAAGATTCTGCCTGCTGGATCTGGAGAAGAAGATTTTTGAAGAAATTTGCCTGAAACGCACTAAATTCGAATTCGAGCTCCTATAGTGAGCCCAAATATGAATCTAGTGAGCCGATTTGAACAAACTTGAATCAGATCCACCCTACAATGTTGCATACCAAATATCAAAAGATTCTGCCTGCTGGATCTGGAGAAGAAGATTTTCAAAGAAATTTGCCTGAAATGCAGTAAGTTCAAATTTGGGCTCCTATACTGAGCTTGAATCTCACCCGCCTAAGCATGGTACATACCCAATATCAAAAGATTCTGCCTGCTGGATCTTGAGAAGATTTTCAAAGAAATTTGCCTGAAATGCACGAAGTTTGAATTTGAGCTTCTATAGGGAGCCCAAATATGAATCTAGGGAGCCGATTTGAACAAACTTGAATCAGATCCACCCCACAATGTTGCATACCAAATATCAGAAGATTCTGCCTGCTGGATCTGGAGAAGAAGATTTTTTAAGAAATTTGCCTGAAATGCACTAAGTTCGAAATCGGGCTCCTATACTGAGCCCAAATATGAACCCAGGGGGCCGATTTGAACAAACTTGAATCAGATCCACCCTACAATGTTGCATACCAAATATCAAAAGATTCTGCCTGCTGGATCTGGAGAAGAAGATTTTTTAATGTTTTTCCCATTGCCTACAGTGTTAAAAAGTGCTGACTCAGCACTTTTTCAAAGTCCCGAAACTGTACCCTATGATAAAACCGATGGCAATTTTTTTTTACCAATCCTTTCTGTTGGTCCTAAGGAAGCTGCACACCAAATAAAAATTCTCAATGCCGTGCAGTTTTGGAGATATGGGCATTTTAAATTTTTTCTATTTTTAGCTCCTGCGGTTCCCACGGGGCTGCGGGAAAAATTTTTTTTTTTGCATAAATCAAGTACTCATGACCCAATAAGCCCTCACATAAAATTTGGTTCAAATCAGCCTCTCGGTTTGGAAAATAGAAATTTTGGGCGGGGCAAAAAATTTTGCCCCTCTCATAACAACGTCAAGTATAGCCCCACAAACTTCTCTTGAACAAATCTGAGTCTACACCTCAAAAGGAAGCTGCACACCAAATATCAAGTCTCTGCTACTGCTGGTTCATGAGAAGAAGATTTACAAAGATTTTGGTGCCCCTTGGGGGCGTAGCACCACCCAGGAGGAGGGGCAACTTCATTTGAACAAATCTGAATTGGCATTAGGCCAAAAAAAAAAATCAATTGATTCTCAGGCAATTTTTTTTTCAAATCAATGAGGGAGGGAGGATTTTATTTTTATTTTTTATTTTTATTTCTTCCAGATGGTGAGAAAGGATTGAGAGGCAAAAGTCACTTTCTGATGTCTGTTTTTACCTGAAAAGCATGGAAAGTGCATATTGTAAAATGATATACAAATAAAACTAATTTTATTGAAAACTAAAACTGTTTTTCTTTATTTTCTGATATCACCACTTTTTGTATTTAGAAACAGAACTCTGACTTCACTTTTAAACTTTTACAAAGCAGAACTATTTTATGAATACTGGATATTATTGACCACCCTCGTATTAAATTGGTATCATTGTGAGTTATTTTGATTTTTAGTATGACCCATGGTGAGCGTGTTCTTCTCTGTAACAGAAGGTATATTCTTTTTAAAAAAATATTTAAAGTGTTTAAAATAAATTTCAAGTTCACATAAGAAGCTGGGTCATTCATGGTTTCTGAATACCCTAACTGAGTTGAAAAGCGTAGTTAAAAAAGTTTTCGATATTCTTCGTAAATTAAGCGTTATTAACAATTTGAGTTAATTAATTTCTTTGGTAAATGACAAAACATTTCAGTTGTCTCCCTTTCCGGCTGCGCTGGGTAATAATACACTGTTCAGAAAACTGACAATTTCTGCCAACCATCTTTCACTGACACGTGCGATTGGTGCTTTGAAGGTCTGCCATTCTTATCCATCCAAATACCTGTGATTTCTATTGTAGCCTTATTACATTTAACCCCTTTCCAACAAACTTCACAAGTTTTCAAAGAAAAACATTCAATGCAAATTGCGGTGCGAATTTCAATGCAGCCAATTTTTCAGTGGAACAGAGCGTAACCGCAAGCAATTTCCATATGGACGAACTGTCTCCAATACATTTTTTTTGTTTTGAAACGGTGGTTAACTTTTAATAAATTCTAATTAACTCGATGCGTGTCTTCTGTAATTCGTTGTTTTGTCTGGTACTTTGTTTTTAAATAGCCATTTTGTGCTGGTTGCTATCAGTTGGGGCGAATTGTTCGAACGACTACGCCATTGCAATTCTTTTCAGAAATATAAAATTGGGCTAGTTTAGGCTATTTTCATAGCCGTGTGACGGACTTGAACAGCAACCGTGTTTTCTGTTTTTTGCGGAAGCGTGTGTTTTTAAAAAAATAAAACATAAGAAAATACAGTAAACTGCCATGTCTCCCAAGGAAGTTTAGAAGGGCGACTTGAATTTCGCCCCCAATGTAAGCCAAGGCCAGAGGCTCTCACACTTAACACACGCCTGTGTATATTTACCTGTTTATTCGTTGGTTTTGGGCCTTAAAACCAATAGTCCCTTTTCAATTTCCTTGTTTCATATTTTCTTGCAATGACGGTCCAAATAAAAAGGCCCAACGCGGGCCATTTTTTTCAACGCGGCGGTGCCTGAGAATCAATTCCTTTTTTTTTTTTGGCCTTAGGTAATAAACATTTAGCCAACATTTGAATAAAATTGGGCTAGTGGTTTAGGAGGAGAAGTCGATAATGTAAAGTTAACGCCGGACGGACGACGACGGACGACGGACGCCGGACAGAAAGTGATTAGTAAAGCTCCCCCTTGAGCTTCGCTCAGGTGAGCTAAAAATTCTCAAACCAGTGAAAAAGTAGAACTGGTCTTGCATCTTTTCCAAGTGAAAAAGGGGGCATAACTGCATCAAAAATTGCCAAGTCAAACCTCAAATTGAAACCGACCTGTACTTTGACATGAGTAATCAGCATATAAAATTTGAAACTCATCGGTTCAGCCAAACAATTTTAATTGGTAGGAAACCAAAAAATCATCAAATTTCAAAATAAATAAGGGACATAACTCCTGTTAGATTTGTCGGACGAAACCCTAGGTACAAGGGCATCCGTTCCCCCAAGCTGCCCTATCACCATACCAAAGAACATTAAAATCCGACAACTGATGTTCGAGTTATAATACAAAATGTTCGGACGGACGGACGGACAGAAAAAGTAAATAAGGGACATAACTCCTTAAGATTTGTCAGACGAAACCCTAGGTACAAGGGCATCCGTTCCCCCACGCTGCCCTATCACCATACCAAAGAACATTAAAATCCGACAACTGATGTTCGAGTTATAATACAAAATGTTTGTATGGACGGACGGAGATCTCCACTATATACCCCTTGAAAAAAATTTTCGGGGGCATAATAACATGAGTGATGGTATATTTCATACCTTGAGTGCAAGTGCACTCAAGGGACAAATGTATCAATTTTGTTAACTTTGGTAAAATATCAGACATAATAACCATTTAATTTTTAATTTTTTAAACTTGTGTTGGTTATAAAAATTGAGCATGTGCCAGCCATGCAGGGGGAGGGAGGGGGTGCGTGGTGGGGGGGAAGGGGCTGAGAAAGATATTTTTACCTTTTTGAGGCCTTATAAATACATTGGTTTTTAATACAAAATTTTGTACTGGTTGCACACATAAGGTACAACAGTAGAACTCAATGCTAAATTATTTAAAAACTGAAATGAAAGTGTCAATGACACTGTAGCTCAACTTGTCAAGATAAAGACATGTACATGTATAGTATGTGACACAGCAATGACAAACATCTAGGTAATGACCTGATAACAAAGGTACATATAAAGTATTGTAACGGTCTGTACATAAATACTGACCGTTGCCTGTAACAAATGTATAGGTAAAGTATTGTAAAGGTGGGTGACAGTCAGATGTTGAACTAGAAAAAATCTTTTGAGTCCCAGAGTGGGTCTGACTGAACCCCAAAATATTTGTTCTCATAGCAGTGATAACAAAGGCACCCCAAAACACACTCGTTCCTGTCCCAAGGTGAAAACAAAAGTACTCAAGAAGTTTTGTGAAGATCAGTTCATAAATACGAGCTGTATAGAACTTGTGACAAAAAACTGATTGGACCTAATTTCGGTACAAAATGGCCACTGGCAGCCATCTTGAATTTTGGACCGTACCCAGAAACACTCATTCTCATCCCAAGGAGATAACAAAGGTACCCAAGAAGTTTTGTGAAGATCGGTTCATAAATACAGCCTCTACCCTGAGCCGTATTGACATGTGCGCTTACATTGTGTAAGTAGCACTGAATAAATCAAAGTTCATCTAATTTGCATAATTTCTGCACGAAAAAAAACCCCTTACAATATGTGATGTATTCCATGTTACTAAACATTCATACAAAAATTTATTAAAATCAGAACTTTCATACAGAAGTTCTATACAAAAGACTGATTGCACTAATTTTGGTACAAAATGGCTGCTGGTGGCCATCTTGAATTTCGGACCACACCCAAAAACACTCGCTCTCATCCCACGGTGATAACAAAGGTACCCAAGAAGTTTCGTAAAGATTGGTTCATAAATATGGCCTCTAGTCTGAGCTGTATAGAAGATGTGTACAAAAAACTGATTAGACCTAATTTCGGTACAAAATGGCCACTGGCAGCCATCTTGAATTTTAGACCGCACCCAGAAACACTCGTTCTCGTCCCAAGGTGATAACAAAGGTACCCAAGACATTTCGTGAAGATCAGTTCATAAATACAGACTCTAGTCTGAGCCGTATTGACATGTGTACTTACTGTGTGTAAGTCGCACTGAAAAAATCAAAGTTCATCTAATTTGCATAATTTCTGCACGAGAAAAAAACCTGTATTATATGTGATGCATCCCATGGTACTAAACATTCACAAAAAAATTATTCAAATCAGGGCTTTCATATGGAAGTTCTGTGCAAAAATCTGATTGCACCTAATTTTGTACAAAATGGCTGCCATCGGCCATCTTGAATTTTGGACCGGACCCAAAAACACTCGTTCTCGTCCCACGGTGATACCAAAGGTACCCAAGAAGTTTCGTAAAGATCGATTCATAAATACGGCCTCTAGCCCGAGCCGTATTTGCATTTGCACTTACAGTGCTGAAAGTAACCCCAAAAAACATCAAAATTAGTCTAATTTGCACAATTTACGTACGAGAAAAAAACCCGTACTATATGTGATGTATCCCATGGTACTAAACATTCATACAAAAAATTATTCAAATCAGAGCTTTCATATGGAAGTTCTGTACAAAAAACAGATTTCTGCATCGTCGGTACAAAATGGCGGCTGGCAGCCATCTTGAATTTTGGACCGCACCCAAAAACACTCGTTCTCATCCCACGGTCATAACAAAGGTACCCAAGAAGTTTCGTAAAGATCGGTTCATAAATACGGCCTCTAGCCCAAGCCATAGCAGCTTGGCACTTACAGCTCTGAAAGTAACACTAAATAAATCAAAGTCAGTCTAATTTGCATAATTTACGCACGAGAAAAATACCCGTATTATATGTGATGTATCCCATGGTACTAAACATTTATACAAAACTTTATTCAAATCAGAACTTTCATACAGAAGTTCTGTACAAAAAACTGATTTTTGCATCATCGGTACAAAATGGCCGCTGGCAGCCATCTTGAATTTCGGACCACACCTAAAAACACTCGTTCCCGTTCCAGGGTCATAACAAAGGTACACAAGAAGTTTCGTAAAGATCGGTTCATAAATACGACCTCTAGCCCGAGCCATAGCCAATTGTTGACGTACGGACGGACGGACGACGGGCCATGACAATAGCTCAAATTTGACTTCGTCAAAGTTGAGCTAAAAATTGATTCTTGATGCAGAAGTTCGAGGGAATCGAACCCGATTCTCGTAAGTAGGGATAAACTTTATAGCCGGATAGACACCAGGCCTGATTCTTGAACGAACACAGGGAAATTATCAAATTTCTGTTAACTGAATATTGCTGTAAACTGAATATTTTTCTCTCGCAAAACCTTCTAAGATTTTGACTGTAATACCATTTTTAAACTTAGATGTGAGTCTTCCATGGAAGACGTGTGTCGCCTGCACTATATTTTAATATTTCAGACAGAATTCTAAGTGGAAAAGGGGCATAACTCTGGAAAAAATACAGCGGATCAAAAAATAAAATAGGAGGTGCACAATGCCATTATGTGATAAAGAATCACTGAAAGTTTCATCAAAATCCATTCATAGGTTAAAGAGGAGTGGCGGATAAGAGAAAGTGTGACGAAGACGACGACGCGGATGACGACGCAAGACGACAAAAGTAATCCCTATATGTCGCTCCCCACTTCGTGGGGCAGGCGACACAATAAAAAGAGAACATGATCTTTATCATAATTAGGCCATGAAAATATTCTCCATGTACATACAATAACATTGAATACAAAATTGTGTAGACAAACCTGTGTAAATTTAAACTGTTGTTCTACATCTTTTATGACTGTTCTACAATCAAGACACATAAATGTTCCACTGATTAATTCTGGATGTACTGGGTGTGTTCTTACAACCTGACCCGTTATCCTCAACAACTGTCCAATTTTTATTGTTGTTAACTCTCGAACTCTGAAATGAAAAATTCATGTGTAATCTCAAAATTGAAAACCATTTTACATTCCACGTGTAACCATCTCAAAATAGGGTTGAAAAGACCAGAAACTTTTTCAAATTAACTAGTTATTTCCCTGTCAAGTCCAGAGTGAATCTAACCTTACATGAAGTTACAGTGCTGTGCATCCGATTGCACCGTGGTTTTGTTATAGTCTATGGTTGACGTTACCAGAGAATAAGTTACCCTGTGCAAACTTCACTCCTGATTTCCACCACAACAGATGGGTCACAAATAGTGACAAATGATCCTGTAGCTTAACCTGGCTGTATGGAACACTTACAGGATTTATGTTGTAGTTATCTTACTAATGTAGCATTAAAGTGACAAAATTATTAGGTGACGGAGAATGTGACTTCATGTGACATGTGTACCCTTTTTTTTTTCACCAAAATATACAATACGTTTTAAGTATATTAAGGGCAATAACTGAGGGGGGGGGGGGGGGGGGTGCATGCTGCTTATGCCCCCTTCTCCCCTTAGTTTATTTGGGAAGGGCACCAGTTGCATTTCTACAATTAAACAAATCACGGGCCTGGTAATGAGGTCTGGAAAATGTCCTGCAAATCAATATCAATAGATTAAAACAAGACAAACTGTATTCCGAGTCATAAATGAGAGAATTTTTTTCCAAGTTTTGAGTTTTCAGGTGTTTGACCTTGATCCCTGCCATTTGGTAGTGCTGCACAACACATCTTGCATGTGTCCTTCACCTCTGTGTGAAGTTTTATGACAATTCATCCAGCCATTATAAGGTTATGATTAAGACACAATTTTCCAGATATATTCGACGCCATTCCTAAAATCCTAGGCTATTCGGAAACAGTGCAGGCTGCAGAGCCATTGAAGAGAATGAAACAACTTATATTTTTTGGCTTTTCATGTTCCAAACTGGTCTTGAAAACTAAACAAAACAAATATTCCATAAATCAGTACTTACTTCAGCCGTGTTGGTACATCTGTAAAACTAACGTAAAACTCTTTATTTGGGGGAATCTGACCCCAGTCTTTTGCATAATTTCTTACTGCTCTACAAATGAATGGATAAACCCTGAAAAGAAAACAAATAACATAATTATAACTGGGTTATCTCAATCAATTAGGAAAATCAGTAATCCCAACACCCCAAACAGACCCCCCCCCCCCCCCCCCCCCCCCGCCCCCGCCCCCCCACCACTCTTGGGAGAAGGTTTCAGTGTGCAAAATTTGACGAGAACCCTCGTTTCATTTCCGCACATACCAGAAAATAAGTTGTCAGACAAGGACAATGTCAGGTACAAAAAGGCCAACGTCTGACTGAGGTTTAAAAATCATCAGTCAAAATGTCTGATGCCAAAATTATCAATGAAGTTCAGTGATCAGAACATCATGCATGCTAGAAATCATGTACATAACTTGCAATCCTAAAATTAATGAGAACTGTGATTTCTGGTCCTAGGCCTGGCAAGTTGGGAAGTATGAAGATGACTACAACTCATCAGTATTAACAGCATGTGAAGGAATACGATTTGATACAGCCATACATGTATCTAAATTATGTCTGAAGGGTAATTCAGTTCCAATTTAGAATAAAACCAATCATACCTTGTTTGGCAGGGCTCATTGAGCCCTGCCAAACAAGGTATGGTTGGATGAATTTTGAGCAGTTTTAAGATGAAGGTACATCTACACCAAAAACAATTTATTTTGAATACTCAAACTCCATTTTGTAATATGTCAGATATCATTCTTAAATGACAGACATGATTCATTTGGTGTCCGACATTTTGTCTGGAAGCGCAATGAAAATTATTTTCAGGCTTGGTTCCATGTGGTGGTTAGCAAATTTAAATCTACGCCAACGGATGACCGGTTTGCCAAAAGCTGCATCTTGAATGGTAAAGTGTGAGTAACTGGTAGAGTGCTAATTTTTTTCTCAGCTTCAAGATTTGTTCACACATTTTTGTCGTTACAATTTATGGGAGAGTGCCTATAAATTGTAACAATGCAAATCGATGGAGATGAATTAATTTTACTTCTTAGAGAATAAGGAAAGCATCCACAGAATATGAAGCCTTTAACTTCAACTTTGGGTTACTGCAGTTCAGAATGAAGCCCAAATATGGCCTTCTAGCACTCGACCAGCCTTTCTTGTGTCTTGATAGACGTTTACACTTTTGCCTTGAGGGGCTACATGTATATATATTTCAGTTCCACACAATATATGAAATACTTGTTAATGATAAAAAGGCAGTTTCCCAAGAATTTAGCCATCTCCAAACAACGTGAACAGTCAGTAGGTTAAGAGACATTTTTTTAATTTTGCACACTGGGTTTGGGCTGTTGACTACCTCTGAAATATTAAATCCATTTCACTATGCCATCGACTTCCCTTTATTTATTTATTGGTGTTTAAGGTCAAATATTTCTGCAATGGTTAAGTTTGATGCAACATGGATATAAAGTTAAGTTCAGCCAATCTGTTATACCCATGTTGCCCATTTTAGAAGACTTCCACCTAGGCATTGATGACCGAGTCCTATTAAACCAGTTTGTTTGTTTGTTGGTGGTTAACGTCACATATTTATGCACCATGGCTAATCGTGATACAACATGGAGATGAAGTCAAGTGTAGTCAATCGTTGATCAACATGTTGCCCATTTTAGAGGACTTTCACCCCAAGCATTGGTGACTGGGTCCTATTTTACTAGTAAAGCGGAACTGGTTTACCACAGTAAACAAGTGCTGCTTACTTCCCGGGGTTCCCACGGGGAGAATATTAAACCAGTAAAACAGAGCTACCTTGCAGTAAACAAGAACTACTTCACTTCCCCAGATTCCCATGGGGGTCTTTTCTTTAACAAAAGGCCCCAATGGGCCTCAATCGCTCACATGATAAAATGTTAATAGAGTTAATCTAATTCAGTGAAGGGAATGAGGGATGGGTCAGTCTGGGTGAATTTTCTTTGCATAAAATCACTCAAATTCCTTCAAAACACAGAAACACATTTTGAAGCAAAGAGAAAAATGAAAGTGTCAATGACACTGTAGCTCAACTCGTGTAAGGCATGTTCATGTATAGTATGTGACACAGCAATGACACACATCTAGATAATGACCTCATAATAAAGGTACATATAAAGTATTGTAATGGTCTGTACATAAATACTGACCATAGCCTGTAACAAATGTATAGGTAAAGTATTGTAAAGGTGGGCGACAGTTAGATGCTAAACTAGAAAAGAAATCTTCATGGGGTTAATGTTACAATGGGGATCATTGAAATTCCTTGTATGGCACACCATAAGCCAAATGTTAGCAATTGTTTTGGCCTGTTCGAATCAAACCCTTCTAAGGTTAATCCATACTAATTAATAAAAATTTGTCCATTTTTATAGGTATTCAAATTTATCTTTAGCTTATAGGGTTCCCATGGGTGAGGAGGTTTTATTTTTCTCATTGTAAAAAGAAAATCAGGTTGTGCTAATAATGATTACCCTCCCCAAACAACAACAAATATTAACACAGGAACTTGGCACCAACACATTTGAATATAAACATCCTGGGGATGCTGAATTCAAAAAATATTATTTTGTCTGGTGTTTTTGGAAAAGATTTTTAATTATCTCCCTTTTTGAGTCCCAGAGTGGGTCTGACTGAACCCCAAAATATTTGTTCTCATAGCACAGTGATAACAAAGGCACCCCAAAACACTCGTTCTTGTCCCAAGGTGATAACAAAGGTACCCAAGAAGTTTCGTGAAGATCGGTTCATAAATACAGCCTCTAGCCCGAGTCAAGTACTTATGACCCAATAACACCACATACCAAATTTGGTTCAAACTGGACCATCGGTTCAGAAAATATAAATTTTGGGCGGGCCAAAAATCTTACCCCTCCCATTACAAAGCCAAATATTGCTTCACGAACTTCGTTTGAACAAACTTGATTCTACACCTCAAAGGAAGCTCCATTATATCAAGTCAATTGTACCCAGTGGTTCATACGATGATTTTTAAAATATTTTGAAACATTTTCCCCCGCCCTATGGGGCTGGGCATGTTGTGTTGAACAAAAATGTAATGCCCCTTCGGGACCATCACCCACACAAACTTTCACTAGAATTTGGAGAAAACCAAAACATGGTGTTGACGGACAAGCGATTGGATAAGCTCAGTTGGACTTTGTCAAGGTGAGCCAACAAGCATACCAAATTTGATTCAATTTGGCCCAGCAGTTTATGAAGAGAAGTTGATAATGTAAAGTTCCCACCGGACTGACTGACGGAAAGTGATCACGAAAGCTTCCCATGAGCTTTGTTAGGGTGAGATAATAAGACAAATTGTGTATTTGAATATCCATAACTCCATGTTTTCACTGCAAGAAGTTGTGAGTTTTAATTCACACTGTGTTCCGACATGAGGTGACCCCGATTGTTGAAAGTGTCATTAAACCCCAATAAATAAATTCTCAGGGATCAAATTTAGTTTTGGATGGACTTTTTTTTAACTAATTTTTCTAACGAGTTGAACGATCAGTCGCTTCTTTTCATTAGGAGCTTTCAGAGTGTGAGTTCCTTCTTCCAGTTTGTTGCCAGCTTCAAAATAGTCAGTTGACCAATAATAATCAATCTGATTATTATATAAGTCGACCCAAAAATTTACCTGTTCATTCGTCGAATCAAAACCTCAAAGTTCACTGCTGATCACAGCAATGGGTGTACCATACTGACCCAGTAAAAAGCCCATAACGAAAAAAGAAAAAGAGAGAAAAAAGCCCACCTATCAACTTTTCACACTTCTCTTTCCAGAGTCCCCTCATTGTAAATAAGCTCTGTCCCTGACTTTGTAATGACAACATCAATGAGAGCCAGCCTGATGCATGTACGTTGTTTCTGTATAACGAAAAAAGTTTTAACCTCTCACCCAATGCACATACCAAAATTTCACCAAAACTATATCATGTGACCCTCACGGACTGAGCTCATTCCAACGAGGGTAACATGATATGGTTTTGTTGAAACTGTTTCACTTTTTAAGTTTTATTTTCAAGTGTACAATTTGTAAATTCTACAGTTGCATGCGGCCAATTCCTTAGGTAAAGGGTTTGTGCATCTTTGTTATGGGATTAACAGAGTTACCTAACTTTGTGTCAACTTTGTGTCCAAATTCTCTAAGTGCAAGTATCAATTTCAATAAGGAACAACATCTCTGGAAAACGTACTCGAAAAGGTAAAAGTACCAATTATGTTATTTTTGTTCACTCTAACAAGGACAAATTTTATCAACATTCAACTGTAGTACAGGCCTGGCATTCTTAAAAATGCAGTAGGGCTAAAAATTGCTCCCCTCGCATGGCCGAGGCGAGCGAATAGCTCTCCACAGGCTTACAAAAGCTAAAATTGCAAAATGAAGTTTTACTGTTAAAGAATTCTGCCAAGTGGGCTTTGTACATTTTATTTGGTGCTGCTAACAAGGTAGTCTCTGTGAGATGGCTACACTGCCCCTCCCACAGTTCCAGGCCTTGGCAAGGCCTGGAGATGTGGGAGGGACAGTGTGGCCGCCTTACAGAAACCAATAACACACATGTGGCAGAGATCTTAAAAGATGTGGGTTTTAGGCATAGGCGGTTAAGGTAATCATTATTTTCTAAGGCCAGGAGGGCGAGTTTTTGCCTTCCTTAATTTTTTAAGGCGATCGAATAAATCGTTCTCCTGAAAATGACAGGCTTGGTAATGTTACTAATCAATTAAACAGGCATCTTGCATGACAGTTTAGGGGCCCCATAGTCCATAATCAAATACAATGTGTTCGCAGTACTTGACACCGCCTCAGAATTTTGCATGAACTAGACAATAGGCTGTTGTACTGTCTGATCAAACATTTGAATAAAGCGCACAAATATCAGAACAAAAAAATTTTGATATTTGTTTCAGCAAAACAGTCGGCTCTCTGCACTTCCAATTAAACCTATAGTATCTGTACTACAAACCTGTAATACTCCTCAAGAACTGTTGTTGCTAAATGTTGGTTGTATTTTTCTACGTCTTCAAAATTCACTGTCAGAGTGTTCCTCTCTGGACGAATTAGTTCTTGTACTTCGGGAAGGTACTTAGCTTCACCATCAACAGCAAATCTGGAATGATCGAGAAAAAAAATTAAGTCACACATAGAACCTACATTTGGCAGGCCTGGTTATCTTTAGGAGTGCAGCACGCCGACTGCACGCCTAGAAAAAAATGAGGGCGGGCAATTTTTTGCATCCCTTGATTTTCTGGAATGCCAGAACTGTTTGGGACTGCCTTCAAAATCTCTTATCATTTCGTCCCCAGAGTTCCAATGTGTTCTCTGTGCCTACTGGCACAGAGAACACATTGGAACTTAGGGGGCGATTTGTCAATGTTGCATTGATTCACAATAATTCATGACCCATTTAATGATTTTGTGTCGCATTTCGATACATTTTGAGCGTAGAATAGTCACATAAGAATTGAATACAACATTTTGAATAATAAGATGTGTGTATCAATTTTTCCACCATGTAGCTGAATATAGTACAATTTTTCAGTTAAAATATTAATACCATGAAGTGAATATAATCAAAATAGCATACAAGATTTTGCATTGAAAATTTCAGGTGCAGCTGCACTCCCAAGCAATCCAAGGAGGGCAACTGTTCTGCACTCCTTGATTTTCTAGATTGCCAGGCCTCATTTGGACTACTTTTGGAGACATCAACACAATAGGGCTGGGTGCTTTAGAAATTTGCGTTTTGGTCCTGTAAAAAAAACCCTCCCGTTTTTGGATTTTCAAAATCTATTGTTGAAATCCACATTTTAGAAGGTAATGTACACATAAAATGTGTCTTGTTTGTAATCCAAGTCATGAGATTTCTCCAACCTGTTGAGTAACTTACTCAGTGATCACCATTTTTCTCAGTTAATGGACATATTTCTAACACGGCAGCATTCGTTGTATGCATGTGCATGGATGGAACAAGCCACTTGACAACAGCAGTAGTGAAAGAGTTAATTTTTATTTTCAAGTTGAAATGATGGGGACATGTGTTTTAATGACAAATAGAAGTGAAATTTTAAGTACTTACATCTATCATTTCGTTCAGTCAGGACAGGGCGATTGATGTTTATCAAGTGAGACAACCACATGGTGGGGTTTGAAAGTTTGCAATATTGCACAATATAAGTTATTCTGTTTGTTGACAGGGGACATGGACTCACGTTCCCTGCATGAAATTTATACTCAACCGAGGCGTTAGCCGATTCATGCAGGGAACGCGAGACCATGTCCCCTGTCAACAAACAGAATAACGTATATGTCCCGTTCTTACACAAGTAAAATTGAATTGGAAAAAAAATTTTTTTTATTTTATTGTAATCTTAACCCTTTACCCAACGCAGATGATATCAAAATTTATTATTTTAAATATCATTTTTCAAATTTTTCTAAAAATTTCAACAAAACCATATCATGTGACCCCTCACTGGAACGAGCTCATTCCACTGAGTGGTACCATGATATGGTTTTGTTGAAATTTTTTGAAAAATATTTTTTCAACTGCTGAATTTGCATATTATGCGGGCGGATGCGGCCGAATCATTGGGTAAAGGGTTAAATAACAAAACAAGAGGCCCCAGAGGGCCTGAGGGCGCTCACCTGACATGGTAGCCTAAATGTCAACCCAGAGAATTGATTTCCACAAGTTGCATCTGCTCCTCCTAAGAAAAGCTGAAACCAAATATCCAAATATTCTGACCAGTGGATCTAAAAAAAGATTTTTAAAGAATATTCCTCATATTGAACTAAGTCATAATTCGGGCTCCCACAGGGAGCCCATATATGAACCCAGGGACTTGGCTTTAACAAACCTGAAACTCACACCCCTAAGGATTCTGCACACCAATTATCAAAACATTCCGACTGCTGGATCTGAAGAAGAAGATTTTTAAAGAAAATTCCTCATTTTGAACCAAGTTACAATTCGAGCTCCCACAATCAGCCCAAATATGGACCTAGGGACATGGCTTGAACAAACTTGAATCTTACCCCCCAAGGATGCTGCATAAAAAATATCAAAAGCATTCATCTGCTGGATCTGAAGATTTTTAAAGAAAATTCCTCATTTTGAACTAAGCTGTCATTCAGACTCCCATAGTGAGCCAAATATGAACCAAGGGACTTGGCTTGAACAAACTTGAATCTCAGCCCCCTAAGGTTGCTCCATGCCAAATATCAAAACATTCCAACTGCTGAATCTGAAGAAGAAGATTTTTAAAGAAAAATTCCCCATATTGACTTCGTTATAATTTGGGCTCCCACAGGGAGCCCAAAAATAGTCCCATGAACTTGGCTTTAACACACTCCCCCCCCCCCCCCCCCCCCCCCCAAGGATGCTACTCACCACATATCAAACCATTCCGACTGCTGGATCTGAAGAAGATGATTTTTTAAGAAAATTCCTCATTTCGAACAAAGTTACAATTCAAGCTCCCACAGTGAGCCCAAATATGGACCTAGGGGCATGGCTTGAACAAACTTGCATCTCACCCCCCTAAGGATGCTGCATACCAAATATCACAAGATTCTGCCTGCTGGATCTTGAGAAGAAGATTTGCCTGAAATGCACTAAGTTCAAATTTGGGCTCCTATACTGAGCCCAAATATAAACCCAGGGGGCCGATTTGAACAAACTTGAATCAGATCCACCCCACAATGTTGCATACCAAATATCACAAGCTTCTGCCTGCTGGATCTGGAGAAGATTTTTGAAGAAATTTGCCTGAAGTGCACCAAGTTTGAATTTGGGCTTCTATAGTGAGCCCAAATATGAATCCAGGTGGCCGATTTGAACAAATTGGAATCAGATCCACCCCACAATGTTGCATACCAAATATCAAAAGATTCTGCCTGCAGGATCTGGAGAAGAAGATTTTTGAAGAAATTTGCCTGAAATGCACTAAGTTCGAATTCGAGCTTCTATAGTGAGCCCAAATATGAATCTAGGGAACCGATTTGAACAAAATAGAATCAGATCCACCCCACAATGTTGCATACCAAATATCAAAAGATTCTGCCTGCTGGATCTGGAGAAGATTTTTTAAGAAATTTGCCTGAAAAGCACTAAGTTCAAATTTGGGCTCCTATACTGAGCCCAAATATAAACCCAGGGAGCCGATTTGAACAAACTTGAATTAGATCCACCCCACAATGTTGCATACCCAATATCAAAAGATTCGGCCTGCTGGATCTTGAGAAGAAGATTTTCAAAGAAATTTGCCTGAAATGCACTAAGTTCAAATTTGAGCTCCTATACTGAGCCCAAATATAAACCCAGGGGGCCGATTCGAACAAACTTGAATCAGATCCACCCCCACAATGTTGCATGCCAAATATCAAAAGATTCTGCCAGCTGGATCTGGAGAAGAAGATTTTTTAAGAAATTTATCTGAAATGCACTAAGTTCGAAATCGGGCTCCTATACTGAGCCCAAATATGAACCCAGGGGGCCGATTTGAACAAACTTGAATCAGATCCACCCTACAATGTTGCATACCAAATATCAAAAGATTCTGCCTGCTGGATCTGGAGAAGAAGATTTTTTAATGTTTTTCCCATTGCCTACAGTGTTAAAAAGTGCTGACTCAGCACTTTTTCAAAGTCCCGAAACTGTACCCTATGATAAAACCGATGGCAATTTTTTTTTACCAATTCTTTCTGTTGGTCCTAAGGAAGCTTCACACCAAATAAAAATTCTCGGTGCCATGCAGTTTTGGAGATATGGGAGTTTTAATTTTTTTCTATTTTTAGCTCCTGCGGTTCCCATGGGGCTACGGGAAAAAAAAAATCAGCATAAATTAGGTACTTATGACCCAATAAGCCCTCACATAAAATTTGGTTCAAATCAGCCTCTCGGTTTGGAAAATAGAAATTTTGGGCAGGGCAAAAAATTTTGCCCCTCCCATAACGAAGCCAAGTATAGCCCCACAAACTTCTCTTGAACAAATCTGAGTCTACACCTCAAAAGGAAGCTGCACACCAAATATCAAGTTTCTGCTACTGCTGATTCATGAGAAGAAGATTTTTTAAGATTTCAGCACACTTTTTGGGTGTGGCCCTACCCACGGGCGAGGCAACTTGATTTGAACAAAATCAAATTGTGATGTCATAAACTATTATCTCAAATTTCAATTAAATTGGTTCAGTGGTTTGGGAGGAGAAGACGCAAACACCATGTTCACGGACGATGGACGGTGAGTGATCACTATAGCTCTCCTGACTGAAAGTCAGGTGAGCTAAAAACACCGCCGTGAGCCTCTTCGTTTGTGAACAGCGAATGTTAAAAAATTTATAGTAATTTATATATTTTTTATACTTACCAATGACCCAGACATAGCTGGTGCTAACTCTTAAAATATAGGGCCAAACACAAATTTTGCCCCCCAATCCCCAAAATTTGCATCTAAAATCAAAGAAAACATGTCCTGAAAGGCCCTCCACACTTCGCCCCTACTGCGCATGCGCAGTGTCAAGGACGTTCCGAAATTGGCGCCATTAATCATTCTAATAACCAGTGCCTGGTAAGCGCTATGTACTCAGCGGGGAGGCAAGAGTTCCCAACTCCTGGGAGGGCCATACCCGTCTGGGTCATTCGTAAGTATAAAAAATATATAAATTACTATAAATTTTTTAACATTTTTATACTGTACCAATGACCCAGACTTAGCTGAATAGTAAAAAGGCTGGAGGGCCAAGGACATAGAGCAAAATGGAATACGCTCAATAAAATAAAATAGAGTCATCCCCTGTAGGGAAAAAGAGGTAATAGGCCTTACATGTATCTTTCTTATTTATGATAAATTAGAAAGATACAACACCTTCCAAAATTGAGCTTCATACATCCATGTACTCTATTAATATCCAATATAATCCTTATACTAATAATTTTTAAAGTAAGCCAATAAATAAAGTAAGTCTAGAGAATAGAGACTCTTATACTCCTAAAAGTGTCTGAGGATTGCATAATCATGTCCGTTGACATATGCAATATTCAAAAGCTATACTTTAAAAACTAAGACTTGAATGAATTTTAAAAACCTAAACTTCTCACTAAACAACCATCCCAATAACAGCTCAGAATTACTAACTCCGGAGGAGGTATCCCCTTGTTTTCATGGTAAAACAGGTGACCCAAGGGAACACCCCCCCCCCCCCCCCTTTTTCTTGCCCTGGGTCAAATAGCCCAGAGCAAAGAGGGCAGCCGAACGGAGACACTGCCGAAACAGACAGCCTACCTAGCTATAGAAGCAACTGTTAAGTGAATGACATTCTGAGCAGTAGATAATAGACCTAACAATAGAGGCCTCAAGAAATGGACTCCATATTTCTGAGATAAAATTCATGAATGTGGATGGCTGAGCGCAATGAGCAGCCTTCAAAAATCTATAATAGCGACATTATTAATGTAAGCCCAAGAAGTAGAAGAACTCTTACTTCATGAGCCGAAATCTTAAGCACAACTGCTAAGTCAATGATATACCATAAGCAGTACCGATAGTTAATAGAATCTATTAACAATAAAATGGAGCGTAACATCCTTCTACTAGACATCAAAGACAGAAGAAGTTTACGCCCATAGTAATAAACAGATATCTGTTTATAAATACATAAACTGTACCCGGAAAGAGTAAAGTAAAGACAGAAGGACCTTAAAATAATAGGTTCCGGATAATAGGAGCCTAACTCTTATGCAACAATCCAACCTAAATAGTAACGGAAGTAGTGATTCCGAAACTACGAAAGTGAAAATCATCCATCGATAGTGCATGAAACTCACTGACTCTACAGTAAAAGAGAAACCAACAGAATTACTGTCTAAAAGGTCAGAATTTGAAAACTACTGTTTCCAGAGGCTCAAATGATTACTTAGCTGAATAAGAACCGAAGTTAAAATCCATATAGGAATTTAATCTAAAGATTCTAAGTCTATTTATCAAAAAGTTACTAACTGACTTAGATAAAGAGACAAAAGACTCAATTGTAAACTATCGTAGAGTGCATAGGTATGAGGTAACATAAACCTATAACCTAAATAATAACAGGCTGCAGTAGATCTTGTGAAACAAGTATACTAAAAAATAGCAATGAGTAGTATGGAGGGATCCACAATATGAACATAATGATCCCTACACCACGACGGAAGAGCCTCTACTTTAGCCGCATAGAATAGCGAAGAAGAGGATCTCCTATAGTAAGAAATCGCGTCCAAAGCTCATCCAGTACAGTGCTTACAATGCAATACGGACCACACAACGGAATACATGAAGGTTGCGACCTTGCGGGTTGTGATAAAGATGACACGATTTACCCAGTGAAAAAAGATCCTCACATAGAGGAAGATTTCACGTTAAGACCCACAGTAGACAAGAGAGTAAATTACCCATGATCTCTGTGAAGATAGAAATGCTATCAACAGAAATGTATTGTGGTTGTTTATCTTAGCAATACCTGCTGAAACAACAGCGCCGGAGGATACGCGTATCCTATCATTCCGTCCTATAGATCAATAGAGCGTTAACAACATTAGCTCAGAGATCTGGACAAGCCAACACATACGTCTGCAATTGATTAGCAAGCTGTGTCATAAATAAATCATCATTGGGCGCTCCCATAGATAGCAAATCTGATTGAATACTTGTTTGTTGAGAGTCCATTCTGACAGCAACAAGCGACCCGTAAGAGAACGGGAGTCCGATAAAACAATCAGACGACCCGGAATATGACGGACCAAAACTGAACTTGGTGTACTATAACCAACAGATGGATTCTTTCCATTAAATTGAATAACGGAAACGAAAGAGTGCCTCTCTGGTTCCGGAGATACGCCACTACTGTCGAATTAAAGGACAGGAATTTGGGCATGCGTTTCTGAATAATGTTCATGCAATGACATAAAGCAAGCCTAAAAAACATTATTCCGCGGAAGAAAACTGATTGCTAAGAGACTGCGGAACCCAAAGACCCTGGCACTTCAAATCCGTAGGGATCAGTATTATATCCCAATCTGTTTGACTGGCAACCGTCATAACAGCCACACTCGGGTCCGGCAACTGCGGTGGCAGTCTCTGAGTCGACCACCGAATGTTTGCCCCAGTCTGAATCTCTTGTAACACCAGATAGACAAGAGAACGTGTAATCGAGCAATTCATGGATTGCCGAAAAGTTGCCGTCGAAGAGAAGCTCCTCCGAGAACGAAGCGACTCTGAGAGAGTTCTTAACCTTACTATCCACGCGTGTGGATGTAGCTAGGGCTGCGTCATGTCTAACCAACTCCAATCAGCCACTGAAGGGCGGAGTTATACGTGAACAAACCACTGCCCTCAAAAGAAATTACATTGAGAATAATATCCCGTAAATCTTTTCTTGAAGACGTAATGATAACGCCTCAGTAAGGCGGATTACGTATGATAAAGCGTCTAAGTTAAGTCTACTATACATCATGTCGTTCCCAACATTGAAATTGGAAAAGACATAAACGGCGAAAAAGAATATATGCCGTCTTTAATCACACCGTCTAGACGCATATGAACTCTCGGTATGCCCTGCTCTGCCAAAATAAACTATTCGTATAAATGATAAAATGGCAGAAATGAGCAACGCGGACAAGAAACTAAACTATCATGCTTGGTAGCAGGCTTGTATATATATATATATATAGCGTCGAAAAATAAAACACATGTTATAATGACAATATTGGACTGCGTCGGTAAGTCAGGGACAATGTCCCTGAACCGATCGAAAAATCCGAGTCCAATGACGCTATAAGTCTCTTATCCAAGATCGCAGCAATGAAGTCCGAAATAACAATCACTGGAAGATAATGCCAGAAGACATGAAAGGCATCTTCCGATACTACTAAAGGGAAAACTCGAAATCTTTCGAATCCCTTTCGCCATCCTGTCGGACCCTATAAAGCGTTCGGTCGTCCGTACCTGATGCAACCGCAGACCGCACCGACCCAGCGCCGTCGGATAATTCCTGATTCGACCGAGAAACAGTCAATTGCTGGGATGCTGCGAAACAACTGTGCTAACTCGGATAGCACGTCCGTCACTGAGGCCTGAGGAGAAGCGGTCTTACGATGCATTGCCGCTGGAAGCTCCGTGATCGTTACCCCGTGCATACTACCAATATGCGAGCGAACGGAGTGTATAGGCCTCGTGTCCCTTGGCTACCGGATGGCGCGACCTATTCGCCGTGGAATCACTGAATGCCGAAACTGATCGGATACTCGAGGTCACGTAGCCAATGTGCGGTCGTGTGCCCTGCTGTGAGGATGAGGAAGCATCAAGGACAGTCTCTCGGACTGTCAATATAACGGAGCGTCCCGACCGACGGACATATGCTCCGAATGTAAAATATCTGAACCACAACATGCGGTCCCCTATGTTGTTGGACGAGAGAGGGACCTCTCTCGCTCACAGCCCGGACGGACCTGGACAAGCCAGGAACCGGACTAACAGGCTTCCTCCGATCTGTCCTCAATCTGCCGTCACTGGGTGAGTACTAAAGTAATTAAAGTGCTCGCATCACCCAAATCTCCTTCCTAGACCGCAACGGACGAACCCGGCAGCCGAACCATTCAACGAATGTACGCTACACCGGGTGAGCTAGCGAATGTCACTCCGTAGGCAATAGACATATTCCATGAGCACTTATTGCCGCTAGCTCTTCATTAACTATGACGACAGAGGCACACTTTTGAAAGACATCTCCATAACTCTTCGAACAAGAAACCAGAAATGCTTGGTTAGCAAGCATAAAATAATAATATATATAGCGTCGTTCAATAATTCGAAAGTTTGTGTGACATTATTGGACTATGTCGGAACTGAGGGACGATGTCCCTGAACCGAACCAAAAATTTCTAAGTCCACCGACGCTATCAGTTTCTTATCCGGCATCGCAGCATTCTGGTCCGACGAAAGAAGCTGTAGAAGACCAAGTCAGATGACATACACAACAGCATGTGTTGTTCCGAAAGGGAAAGCTCGAAATCCTCCGAATCCCTTTCGGTATCCCACCGGACCGGATGAAACTTTCGGACGTCCGTACCCACTTCCGCGGAGCGTCCCGACCCAGCATCGTCGGATAAAATATATGCGACAGATTCAGTTGATGCTGGGATGCTGCGATAAACTGTGCTATTAAGGAAAGCACGTCCGTTCCCGAGGCCTGTGCAGTAGCGGTCTTACGATGCATTGCCGCCGGAAGCTCCGTGTACGTTGACTCCCGCACACTTCCTATGCGAACGTCCGGAGTCTGCAGGCCTCGTGTCCCTGGCTACCGGATGGTGTGACCTGGTCGCCGAAGAATCCTTGATCGGCGAAGCTGGTAATATATCGGCGGTCACGCAGCCAAGGTGCGGTCGTGTGCTCTGACGAGAAGAGGAAGCCTTAGCAGTCTCCGCGGACTGCCTATACAACGGAGCGTCCCGAGCGATGGACGTATGCTCCGCTTGCGACACATTTTGCACCACAACATCTGGGGCCAGATGTTGTTGAACGAGAGAGGGGCCTCTCTCGCTTGCCGTCCGGATGGACCGGAACGAGCTATGAACCGGACTAAAAGGCTTCCTCCGTTCTCCCTCCGATCCGCCGTCACTGGGTGTGCATTAAGTTAATTGATAGTGCTCGCATCACCCCAAAATTCCTTCTAGACCGCAACGGACGAACCCGGCTGCCGAACCATTCGGTGAATGGATGCTACACCGGGCGAGCTAGCGGACGTCAAAGGCCGTCGAACCTACTAGGGTCCTCTTAGGCAATTGGCGTATTTACATGAGCACTTTTCCGCTAGCCCTTCATTAATTGTGACGACGGAGGCACACTGTTGGAAGACATCACGGATACATTACCCTAATCTTGATCGTCTGAAATAGAAATTGATAAAGTAGAGTGACCCTGCGGGGAAAGGACCGGAGTGTCCAAATCCCCAATAACATACCGTGACATACGCTTCCCATATTGTCATCGAAATCATACGATACAGAACAGGAGTTAATGCGAGTACACTGACCACATATAGAATGATAATAAAGTCAGAGGAAGACTTCCTCTTAAAACAATTCAGGGGTTCCGCGAGGGGAAAATTTTTGGGTCCGGTATTGGAAAAAAAATGAAATACAGACGCCGAAGGCGTCTGTTGCACGTGCCGAAGGCACGTGCAAATATAGGGGGGTTTGGGGGGGTTCTCCCCCAAAGAAAATTTTGATTTCTAGGTGCTCTCTGGTGGCCTCTGGGAGCATTTTTCTCGCAAAAATGCTGAATAATTGAAGATGAAAACATGTATTTTTTTCCTCTGCAATACTCAAAATTTTTACAGAACATACAATACTACGACATTTGGTCCAATTTTTCATAAAAATACAAACGCAAAACAACACGAATCCACGAATTCTGACAGTGACGGCGCCACAGCGACTGCGACCTTGACTTCTTTTTTTACGCAACCCAATATGCTCCAACGTATATAATTGAAAATGCAGAACGAAACGAAATTTGTTTTCGTTTTAAAAGTTTAGTCAAACGAGCATTTTTTTTCTAAATCGACCCTACTTTGTTGGGGAAAAGTCGTTTGGCAACAAGGTCGTATGGCACCACAGTCTATTCGCCCCATCGGTACTGGATTTGCAGCATCGGTGGTCGTTTCGGACCAGTATGATCATCTCATCATTATGGGATGCACTCAAACCGTCCCCAAGCCGAACCGTCCCCACACTATTTTACCCAAACCGTCCCCAACTATTTCACCCAAACCGCCCCCATGGGTCAGTTACTCCAGTTGGCCGACGTAACCCGAACCGTCCCCATGACCGAACCGTCCCCACTATTTTACCCAAACCGTCCCCATTATTTTACCCAAACCGTCCCCACTATTTTATCCAAACCGTCCCCAGTTGAATAGGGAATGGGTCCAGTCGCCACCAAGAATTTAATAGTATGACTTGCAGTGATCAAGGTGATAATTACTTCACTAATCGATTTAGCCGGGATTAGGGACGGGATATATTATTGACAAAGAAAGCCGCACCAAAACGGAGAATATTTCTCCTCTCTGATTTGGTGTGAGTTTATTTGTTTCGTCTGAATTGAAATGTAAGCGTGTGGGCGAGATATAAGTCGGTGATGGGACGCGGTGCGATGGCAAATTGGGGTAAAAAGCATGTGGGCGAGATATAACTCGGTGATGGGACACGCGGCGATGGCAAATTGGGGTAAAAAATAAAGAGAGTACCGGTATAACAAAGAATGAAGCCAAGCAAAGTATAAAATTAAACATCCAACACGTTCTCATTAAAAAGACATCAGTCAGTAAAAACACTACCTTGTTTGATGTATTGTGCACAGTGTTACAAAAACAACGGAGTTGATTTGTGTTCTTATTGTTTATACAGGAGACAATATACAGTACAAACAACCAGTAAAAACAAACACACTTCAAAGATTTCAAAGACATTCACTCTAAAATTCTAGAAACAACAAATAGAATAATATCATTTGTGTCTGTGATCAGGTAGTGGTGAGACGTATCTAGAGTTTTTGTGTAAAGCTATTCGAGCTTTGAGGATTTTTAACGGATTCTTCATTCTTTAAATGTTTTTTTCGGATTATTTATAAAAAAAAAAACCGTGAGTACTAAACCTATAATTTTGGTCGTCAAAGTGGGCCAGGCCGCCACCAGATATCGGGCCAACTCGCCACTGGTGGCGAGTTGGCCCAATGGCGACTGGACCCGTACCCGTTGAATACATGGCGAAGTTACTGTATTTAATGTAATGTAATTCACAATCGGATATAATTTTATTCATTATTATAATTTGTTGGATTTGATAATTCTCTTTTGGGTAAGTGGTTTTGCATAAAATAAATCTGTATAAAAATAATAATACAAATAATAAAAAAATGACGTGGGGACGGTTTGGGTTTCGGGGATTGAGGACGGTTTGGGTAAAATAGGTGGGGACGGTTTGGGTTGCTTAGGTGGGGACGGTTCGGCTTGGGGACGGTTTGGGTGTTATCAGTCAAACAGTTCGCTACCCGAATTCCGAATTGTCCTATTGGACATCCTTTAATAATGTCGCTTAGGACCATACGGAATTCAGATTGCGAGTTGACAAACCATATCACTAGAGAGCGATTTTCAATCTATGAACCTTTTGGTTTGTATAAACGCGGAATCTACTGCTCCTCCTTTCAATTCTATCCACAAAACGTTCAAACATACCAACAGTAAACAGTTCACTGTTGATACGTTTGAAAGCTTTGTGGATAGAAAAGAGAATGGACACCACTGAGTTAACATCATCGAAACAGTTTGAAAATAAAGACTCCTAAGAGAACAGATCATATCGCTGGGCAGTGAGCGAGACCGCCTGCTCCCAGCAAAAGAAATTTAGCTAGTACAGTTAAAACTAGAAGTCCTGTCACGTCTAGTGCAGAAAACGCTCGTTAGCTAATGCGCTATCTAGTGCAGAACAGTCAAGTAAATCTCGTTAAACATGCGATAACTTCTGCGCTATGTAACGCAGAACGTAGTGCGCTATTCCCGAGGTCATTAACATCGATCTCCGACACATATCATTAGGAAAAGAAATGTGTGGTAAGTGGACTCAGACATCAGTTGATATTATTTCGAATCAGGTTCGCCGGGTAAATTAGTCGTGACAATGAATGAAAAAACGCAGAAAAAAATGTCGAAATGACCAGTTTTAATTTTCACAAGAAGCCCGGACAGTGAAATCAAAGTCATTGCCAAATCGGATATAATCGTCTTTTAAATGATTTTATTCCGTGCTATTGATGAACACGGGGACGAGACTTGTGTGAGATGTGTATGTACGAACTGCCCGGCACGTGATCGTTTTGAAATAACCTAATAAAAATGTTTTGACAACAACATTTTATCAAATAATTAATATCTCTGACTCTGTTCGACTTGGAAAATATGGATAAATTTGTTCGTAAAATCACCATAAAAAATCATCCAAATACCGTTAATACCGCTCAGTCTCCGTCTGAATTTCAACAAGTAATTCGCAACAAATTTTCAATATCATTTAAAACCTTCTCATTCCAATATAAGGCCTTGTTCATATCACTTGTTACACCAAATAATAACAAACATAGTGAGGCCGCGACTTGCTATTCAGTACGATGGGAATCGCCCAGAGACTCCCCTAGCCGAATCGATCCGCATCGTTTTGATCCGAACCCCGTCTCCACTATTTATTTGACCCAAACCCATTTTCAGTGGCAAGGCCGTAAGGCTGGCGAACGATTTCACCCCCGCCCGTCCCAGAGTCAAACCGTCCCCAGAATATTTAGACCGACACCTCCCCCCCCCCCCCCCCCCCCCCCCCCCCAAGATTTTGAAATAATGACTGGGTGGTCACAAGCTGGGTTTTTGAGGCGGTAGTTGTTCTTGTTTTGGCAAACGGCGCGCTTGTTCATATTAGTCTAAGGACTAAATAAACAATAATTTTTCAATGTTCATTGAAAAACGCCCTTCCCCTTCCTGTGCAGACTGGTTAAAAATAGGTCATAAGCCAACACGACTTACTTGACCCCCCCCCCCCCCCCCCCCCCCCCACACCCCCGATCTTCAACTTTTCCGAACCGTCTTGTCCTTCTCACCGTAAGTGAAGTGTATCTTATAAAATTATCAGTAAACAATAGGGATGAGACAATTTAGCTAAATTGTAGGTACAATTTATTAAATTGTAGCTACAATTTAATAACTAAAAACAATGTGAAGCTAATAGGCTTCCGTAGATGAGAACGCTTAGCAACAAAATTCGCTGAAATTTGCAAAAATTCCGTTTTCAAAATAAATTTGTAAAAATCAGGGATTTTTTTTTAAATATAAGAACACAGGGTGAACGAACCTGTTGATTTAGAAATATTTAATTTCTAAAAATTTCAGCGTTTGGGACAGGAATTTCAATCCCTTTAAACAAATAAAACAGCCGGAAAAAATGGGTTTTTTTATTTTAATTTTTTATCCCAAACGGATTTTTCTCCGGATCAGTTCTTTTCAATCATTCTTCATCATTATTCTTTAATCACTGATGATAAAATAACATAAATATAAATTTGACACCTAATTGTTATTAAGTAACCCATTTCCAAATTGAAGTCATAAAACGGGAGCTTAGTATATTGACAGGAGTGTTTTCAAAGCTTATTCACACCTTCTGTTGTTCAAAAAACGCACAGATGGTAATTGCCAACATTCCTGATTGCTACCTGAAAAACTGCCGCAGAAAATCCTCCCTGTTCAGTCCACAATATAGCGCAATCCTCTGATACAGCCTTCAGCACCAATAAATAATAATCATATTTGTTCCATAAATGTGGAGCAAGAAAGTTGAATAATCAAAAGAACTGGTGACAATTTATGAAAATTAAAACTAACAACTTTCAAGTGTGCAGAGTAAAAACTTCACCGTGCACATGGTTTAATGGCAGTTCATTGTAAACGAACTGTACGCCTATATTAGAGATATGATAGGGTCTTGTGTGGGATGGGTCTATACAATTCCCCTCCCCCACCCACTGTTTGGAATATCGGACTGAAATCCTGCAAATTTCAACTCGAGGAAACACCACTTGGCACTTGTACTCATCTATCTACTCGCTAGATGACCCGAGTTATTCTTCTCCTTATAATTGGGGTGTCTGCAAATCACTCCAGGGGTGGACTATCCACCCGAATGATATTCTCAGTTTCTGTGACAAAGCAAACACAAGGAACTCACAGTATGGTTCTGTTGATCGGGTTTTTTTTATATTGGTTCGAAGCTCACTTGAAGTTGAGAATGTTTCTTTCACATAACACAATCCAGAATGCGTGGAAATTCCACTTTGTTGGTGTTTCAGTACAAAAGCATATACCATGTACCGTGGATGGGTTTCAGACACGTCACAGAATATCCACAATCAGAAGTACAGTCGTTAACGGTGTACGAGAAATTCACAAGAACGATGGGTCGAGTCACCTGTGGTACGAAACAGAGATGAAGTTTCAACGTCTCAAACCACGTGTCAAGATGTGGACGAGAAAATTGTTCACAATGTTCATGCTCACTGAGCTTTCTAAAACATTCTTTCAGATATTTTTCACGAATAAATAGTTGTTACAGGCTTTTGATTGCTCTCAGTCATTTGGAAATGCTCTCTCACGACATATTAACCTATCAAGTGAAATGCGTCAGAATATCAATTCACCCCAAAAAAGCCGCCCGCGGACAGAAAATAAAAAAAACAACTGATTTTAATTGATTTCTAGCATGAGCATGTGGACATTTTTCAGTTGCCCTTGCTTTTTCAACACTCCATTAAATATTGACAACGATTGTTTGAAATGTTTCATGGATATCTTTCAAAAATAAAAATAAAATATATGCAAGTCAAGCCCAAGGGTTTAATATTCTATTGCGGTTGCCAGTATTTGAGAGAAATTTAAAAATGCCGTACTATGAATTTTAAAAGGCCAAATTTAACTGACCACATATGGAAGAGTAGGAATGTAGGTCCCAGAAAAAGTGTTGTGAAGGGTAGGCCCGCCCTTATCAATCATAAATTGTTAACACCGCATGCCCATCGATTCGAACCATGCAGTGGTGGAAACTTGTGTTAGCGGGTGTGGGGGGGGGGGGGCAGATATAAAATCCCCCCGCCCCCCATCACATGAACTCACACAAAATAATTACGCATCGACGTTTTTAATCTAACTCATAATGTTAACCTTGTTTTACCTTCAATGATCGAAGGTGCACGTGGCATTGGCCACCAACCAAATTTGAGAATTCTTTTTACCGTTTACTTAAAAAAAACGAAGCTAGCGTGGGGATGAGGAGTTGTGGTGTGTGAGGAATTGGCAGTTTGCTGCTCATGCTTTCCTCTGTGTGGGGATAAGGGTACATGAGGACTTGAGGGTTCTGCCCCGGAAAGGGAGTGTGTGGGGTGGGGGGGGGGGGATCTTTTTTCTTTTTGTTGATTTTCAAAGTTCTCGACGAATAAATAATTTCTTTTTGAGCTTTCACCCAAATGCATATTTTTTTTTACAGAACACCAACTATCTCTTGAAATTGAAACTTTCTTTATAAATATCTGAGCATTCCGATTTCTTAATTCGCTCGCAACACTTTCGATACACTGTCAGTTCGGTAGGCTGTGGAAAGCGTTCTTTTGTTTCCAACCACGCTTGTTTTCTTATAGTTCCTCCATAAGAACGGCTGCGATTCATACATACTAGGCTAAAAATTCTCGAAATAAAAACGTCATTACTTCTACCTTCTCAAGGTTTAGCAGTCTTGAATCAACCAGCATGATTTTCTCATCAATCTTCGAAAACAAAAATCACGCAATACGCGTTTTTAAATACTTCTTGTATTGTCGCGAAATGAATTGATAATGATAAGTGTGTGTTTGTGTGTGTGTGTGTGGGGGGGGGGGGGGGGGGGGGGGAGCAGATGAATGAACATCATTTCGTCCTCTCAGTATCTAATTCTAATATTTAATTGCCACCTCATGTCAGTAGGACGTGCGACTTAATAACTGTTGATTGCCTGTTTCAAGTACTGAATATCAGTCAGCCGTCGCGCGTTACAATTCTGCAGAAATCGCGATACACTACCGTGCATCAGATGTGATTCTCTGATGATTTGCTGCGCTAACCTAACGCGCTATTATTTCAAATTAGTGCAGAATACGGGACAGGACTTCTAGTTTTAACTGTATGTCCCCACCCGTGGGCGACAAACGTAGAAAAATACTCCAGTTTAGTTTTAAACACCCATGAAACGTCCCAGTGATGGTAACCTTTAACAGCAAGGAGATGACTTCAACAGAAAGACTGGAGAGAATAGAACAGAACTCATTATAGGTAGCCCGCGAGACCGCGGCTATCCACCAAACTGTAAACGGAATGTTTTTCACTTACCAGTGGCGGATCTATAATTTCAGTTTAGTGGGGGCCCAGAGAACAAGGAATTCCGCCATTTTCCCGCGAACTACTAGTTCGTGGGAAAATGGCAGAATTCCTCGTTCTCTGGGCCCCCCTCCCCCCTAAACTGAAATTAGCCCAGCTCGAGTAGGGTGGGGATGGTGTAGCCACTGTATGACTGTGGTTATGGCAGGCGCATAGCCAGGAAAAAATGGGGGGGGGGGGGGGGGCGAGTTATATATGGGGGCATAGCTAACAGATGCCGCAGGCCTCTGTTCCGAGCACCGAAGGCACGAGGATTAAACGGGGGTCGGGAGGGGGTTCTCCCCCAGGAAAATTTTAAAATTCTAGACTCCAATGGCGCGTTCTGGTGGGTTTTGAAAGTGAATATTTGTCTATTTCCCTCTTTCTCTCTTTCTGCTGGTCAAAACATCGCTGGATTTCAGGTGACAAAGTCGTCGAAAGATTAATAGCTGTTAAGCAATTGCAGAAAACGGACGCTGGGACTTTGACGGATGTAATTTGCAATGCTTTGACTGAAAAACAAATTGATATTGAGCAAGTTCGTTTTGTAGCTTTGGACGGTACAAACGCGATGTCGGGGGAAAGGACGGGACTTCAGCGTAGAATCAGGCATCTGTCGCCGTTTTCAATATACATAAACTGTCGATGTCACAGACTGGCCCTGACATTTGTTCATTTACTTCCGAAATATGAGGGATTTAAATATGTTGATACCACATTCAGGCATTCCGCCGGGCAGTTTTTCGGCATTATTGAATACATTTAAGAAAAACGTATAGAGGAAAAAACTCAACTTCTGGGGGAAAAATTGCTGCTTGATTTTGGGGGAATGGGTCCGTTTACCAGACCGAAAAACTGCCCGGCGGAATGCCTGCAATTGATCAATATCCTTTCAATGTGAAAAGAAAACAAGTCCTGGTACTCGCACTAACCCCTGGCAATCAAAATACATAATAATAATATGATCCATTAATATAGAAAAAATAATTGAAATCAAAATATTTTGAAAAAATATTTTTTCAGAACAGCCCAAGTTTCTGAAAAGTAACGTTGAGCCCCAATGGATCCCAAGCCTAAGTGTGGACAAAAATTTTAAAAATATTTTAAACAATTTATTCAACACTTACGAACAATAATAATGTATCTAGTTATGATTAAAATAACATCAAGATATTATTTTTTAGAAATCCCCCCCCACACAGAGGGCTGTTGAAAATGTAAACAATGAGTGTAAAAACACTAAAATAAGACTCCAGGCACCCAGGCCCGAAATCAGTTACCAAAAATACACTATCTGATGCAAAACAGAGACTTCCAGGGAAGAAACTGCAGAACATCAGATGGTAGATGCAGAACACAACGCCTAACCACCCGTAGGTGAAGACGTAAACATGGGGAAAGAACAGAATTCATTCTGTTATTCAGCTAAAACTCCCAAGAAAATTTAGTAATAATAATTACAAAAACTATGCCAAAAGCATGGGAGAATAGCAAGGGGGGACTTAAAGGACAGGGAGAGAGGAAAACACTTAAAAAACAGTGTAACTAAATAATCAGAATGACAACAAAATGGCTGCTGCCTCGAAAATAGGTAACTTAACATAATTTCATTAAAAAATTTTAAGTTACAGCCCTGATAATATTCTGTCACACATTTTTTTCCTCTCCTCCTTCTCTATCCTCCTTAGAATCACCATTTCACTAATATTTATGTGTCTGGCATCATTTAAACTGAGATTTATAAGCACAAAGATCAGTCAGATGTTAACTGATGAAGGGCCAAACTTAGAATGATTAATGGCGCCAATTTCGGAACGTCCTTGACACTGCGCATGCGCAGTGGGGGCGAAGTGTGGAGGGCCTTTCAGGACATGTTTTCTTTGATTTTAGATGCAAATTTTGGGGATTGGGGGGCAAAATTTGTGTTTGGCCCTATATTTTAAGAGTTAGCACCAGCTATGTCTGGGTCATTGGTACAGTATAAAAATATTAGAAAGCAGACGTTGTTTTGGTAAGGTGTTAATTCGTTTCAGTTTATGTTACAGTAAATTAATGAAAAGAGACCTTATAATCTAATCGGTTTCATAAATAATTACCCATGGCATGTTTACATAACTAATCTTTTTGTACGTAATAACGGTACTTTTGTGTGTATTTTACGTCAGTTAAATGTATTTGTCTCAGTTGATTTCAAGTGAAAAAAGACACTGCGATGAACCGTTCGTTGCTCATGGCAACGAGAAGCATTTCCTTGACAGTGGACATAAGAATCGCTGACAGTAGACATATGCGTGTGCCCTGCGACATAAAATAAAATCAACTAAACATTTACCAATCACTGCAAGGTATTGCGGTTGGTATCGGGACACTGGGATATGTTGTGTATACAAATACACATGGGGAAACATGTATACAACTGCATATTGGAATGCCGGGTTGACACTTGACAGTTTATACCCGACAGGTTGTACTGCACAGTTTCTTACAGTATTAGCAAGTTCAAATAGTATACAGACAAACGATAGGTTGAAAAGACTATCAATAGTTACCTGCCATCCATTTATATGTTCTATTTTAATTTAACCATTTTATTGTTGACAAAAACAGAACTGCAGATGCTCAACATTTTTTCTGAGCATTGTACACTTTCAGAGAATGTGCCACAAGTAGACTAATATAATTTACCAGCCAATTTTTGCCCATGTGAACTTCGAAGTTTCACCTCAATAAATTTTACTTTTACCCAATATCTGTGACTCTGTTCGACTTTGAAAACGTGGATAAATTTGTTAGTAAAATCACCGTAAAAAATTCAAATACAGCTAATACAGTTCAGTCTCCAACTAAATTTTTAACGAGCAATTCGTAGTCAATTTCCAATCTCGTTTAAAAACTTCTCATTCCTTTACGAGGCCTTGTTTATATCACTGGCTTTTTTTGCAAATTCCTACAAATTGCAACATTCCGACACAAATGTACATAAATTTGATTCGGAAAATTATTGATGACTGGTTATCATTCTGACATTTTGTGACATCAACATGCAGTAGTTTATTTGGTCTGATCTATTTCACAATTAATGCCGAGATTACGCTCTCTGGAGTTAATTCCTTTCACTTCAAATGTCTTGTCCAATTTAATTATTGCATTCATTGTCTGTGTAATATCGGGTGGGTTTAATACTTTTGTCTCACCTCGGACCTAGGATATTCATGTAACGGTCGCTTGCGCAGCAGTGTAAGTGAGTTTTCGGAATTCTGATTTGTGTAACTTATTTCAGGTTGCTCTTCAACTTTTCCAAAGTTTTGTCACCGTGAGCTAATTGTATCTTATAACATTATCAGTAAACAACAGGGATGAGAATGGCAAGCAACAAAATTTGCTGAAATTAGTGGAAAATTTTCTTATTTTCAAAATAAATTGTGAAAATCAGTTGTTTTTTTTTTTTGAATTATCGAGTGAACCTGTTAAGTTCGACATACTTAATTTCTATAAAATTTCAGCATTTGGGACATGAATTCGCTGAAACCAGTGAATTTCAATCACTCTTCATCATTAATCATTGAGGATAAAAGAACATAAGACCCACGGAAATATAAATTTGACACCTAATTGTATTCCGGACAGTAGCAGCAAACTTCTTAGTGTAGGAGAGACGAGTGACTACAAGTTTCTCATTCCTTGCCCTATTCTTCCCAATTTTTCCTCTTAGCTCCTGGGACTGCGACCTCAGCTTGAACACTGACCACCACCTCCCCCCACCCCCACAAAAAAAAACAATAAAAAAAAAATAAAACCCTAATTGAGTTAGAATTTTGACTAAGCCCTTGGTGGTGACCACATACAGAACTCCCCATCATATAGTTGAGGTGTCTGCAAATCACTCCGGGGTGGAACGTTCTCCAAACTGATATACTCAGTTTCTGTGATAAACAAGCACAAGGAACACATTCAATGATTGGATTGGGCTTTTTATATTAGTTCGATGCTCACTTGAAGTTGAGAATGTTTCTTTCACATAAGACAAAAGTGTGCGTGGAAATTCCTCTTAGTTGGTGTTTCTGTACCAAAGCATTCACCATGTACAGTTAAAACTAGAAGTCCTGTCACGAATAGTGCGCTTATCTAGGCTTGATTGCGCGCAATTGCCATATCGAATAGCATCCAAATCACGGCAGGCTCTCCTGGTTACTCATAGCAAAAGCATGCAATGTTTCTGCCAATGGACCTCCGGGTTACCCGGAGGTCCATTGGCTGAAACATTGCTTGTGCACAGGCCATATGTACAGAATTTGATAGCTTTACTATGGACATAACATGTACATTAACGCGCAGATCAACGTGCTATTTGTGCGCATTTCATGACAGGACTTCTAGTTTTAACTGTACCACGGATCGATTTCAGACCAGGGTTGGTGATTTTTATTTTAAATCAGATTTTTTTTATTTAAATCGATTTATTTGATTTTTATTTCCATACTATAAATTATTCACCAAAGGATACTTTTTCTCGCATGGTTCCTTTAGATAAGAGAAACAGAGTGTAATGCAGCAGTTTGTACCAAAGTTGCCCAAAGAATGGACACAAATAACTGACACTAAACCATTTCAGTCTTTGAGGTGGTACAAGGGGAAGAATTACAGAAAATATTGGTATAGAATAGACATTTGGTATAGATGGAAATAGAGAGGAATCATTGAATCTTGTGTTGTTTCATTGTTACAGCATTGCTGGAAGGAAGATGACTTACTGAAAAATATTTTTGATACTTAAAATCACTTATCATTGTTCTCATAGTTGATTTTGTATTTTTGATGGGTTCATTGAAAGATTATTATATATATATATACATGTATGGTTTAAATTCACTTAAATATAATTTTATTCATTTTTGCTGAAAATTCTATAAACTTATAAAAGATTCAGGAAGATTTAACTTCCCCACAGCACATTCCAACAGTCAAAGAGTCTTGACTCAAGACACAGTGGGATGTATATTCCCACGAAGGCTGCAACGATTAATTGCGATACATTTGTACACGATACGCATATCGTATAGTTTCATGTGTAACACTATACAAACGATACACTTCCAGAAGGTTGGCATGATGTAGTCAGCAGATTGCATTTTCAGGCCCAAAAAGTCTATTTTGTGCTTTTCTAAGTTATAATTCCACCACAGAGTCTGAAATTCTATCAGTACAGCTATAATTCACTTTCAATGTGATATTTACGTTCCCAACGTAATCCCCTTCTATCAGTATAGCTATAATTCACTTTCAACGTGATATTTATGTTCCCAACGTCATCCCCTGAAGGGGATTACGTTGAGAACGTAAATATCATGTTGAAAGTGAATTATAGCTGTACTGATAGAATTTCAGACTCCTGTGATTCCACTTGTTCATTTGTATTTCAGTAAAATATCAACTCTGTCTGAATTATAAGCATAGTTTGAGGAAACAGACCTTTTCACCTCGGAGTTGAACCCAGACTCCCAGAGGTCCATTGGCCTTCTCAAGCATTAAAAGAGAAATTGGATGTTACTGGCCAAATGAAAGTTGGACTCTGCGCAGTTTGTGGGCCTTTCATTACTGATAATTCACTCTCAATGTACTGCATGTAATGTATCGTGAAAAAAAATCGCGATACATATCGTATCGTGAGTGAGAGGTATCGTTGCAGCCGTAATTCCCACTCCATAAATTAGTTCTGTCATAAACAAGGGCTAATAACTGTATTTCAACAGTTAATATGCATTCCATCTTGATTCAGCTCATTACCAAATTGTTTTGAAAATATTTCTGAATATCTGTCAATTTTTGATTTAAATCAATGATTTTTTTTTAAATCGTAAACACTATCTGAAGCCTGCGATAAAAAGACATTTCATGACTGCATTTTCAAGCCAACCTCAGCCAATTCCACAAATATGATCTTCCCCTTCAATTACAATAAAACAATGCGTCCGATTGGTCGGTAGATGTAGACTGGTGGATTATCATTAAAGATTATTGCACACAACTGAAATAACTAATTGATATGAGCAAATATGGAAGACCGTTTGTGCACAAATTCTTCAACGACACATAGTTTTGACACATCATTCAAAAACTTGGGAAATGTGAGCCAAGCACAAATGGCGTGGGATGTAGTGACGTGTCGCAATACATATTCTGTTTTCGAGTGTAAGAAGATGCACGAAAGCTACATATGCATCATATCGACAATGCTGTTGGAATAAAACTTCATATTCAAGCGTTCCAGATAGCACCATCACCAGTGTAGTTGCAATTGATGATCAACATCGTAATGATGAAATGTTACTCTCATTCTCTTTTTAACCTTTTTACCGAATGCAGATTTATATGCAATAAATTACCAAATTATTTTTTAAAATTTGCGCAATAAGATGGTACCTGAGCATATAAGGCTGAATCGCGCATCAAGATTTCTTGATATATAGGCATGTTGAAACCGTGGCAGAGAATTTTTAACTTCACAATGGCACTTTTGAGGACATCTGCATTATTTCGACGGACACGAAATAGATGAATTGCAAACAGGTATGTGAAGGTGAGCTCGTACTGCAGAACATAGTTTTTATTTTTCACTGTCTTGAGCCAGGTGTTAAAGTAGTCCACATTGCATTTTTTCTCGTCACCATTTACTTTGCGCACAAAGGTAACTAAAAGCTCATCTGCCATGGAATTGAGTGCAATTTGAAGAATTTGCCACGCTTTATGGTGATTTTTAGCTTTTTCACTAGAATTCAGTGCATTTGGGGATTTGAATCTTAAACAAATTGCAAGATCTTTGAGATAAACGCTCCACAGGAGTTTATATAAACATTTTACAAAATTTATCTCAGTGTGTCCCATTCCAGGCACAAGTAACATGTTTCTATATTTTTGATCACTGCAGGGCTTGACAATTCAAAATTTTGGGGAACCTATTTGGAGGTTGCGTCAACCAATTTTCGTTAACCTTTTGATCGGTTGCCTTAAAATTTTTGGTAAACCTCTTGGTTAACCATTTCACGATTTACGTTTGATATAATAAAGTTGTTGGAAAACAACCGTGTCAGTAGCAGCTGTGAACCTTAAATAACAATATTACTGTATGGGTACCATTTTTAATGAATTTGAAAGTTATATTCTTAATACTACAATAAAGAAATTAGAATCAACTTGATAGAGATAACATGTTTTCTTTCTTATTCATTTTGTTCTCTTATTACCCCCACCCCACACACCCCACCCATCTTTTCATTATAGATACAATGTTATGTTAAATAGAAGACCATTGCTTTTATTCAAAAGAATGAACAGATTGATCATTCTAAAAGCAAAATATCTCATATTCTGAGTTATCTGTATGGGTACCATTTTTAATAATCAAAGACGGCAATTGCCGGCTTCGGCGGGCCGACCATGGTTTGGTCGGGTGGAGAAAATTTTTGATTTTGGCACCGAAAAGAAGCGATTTCCGTACATCTGAGGGAATTATTACGCTCCGTAACACTTCACTCAGATGCAGGGAAATGACGTATTTTCGGATATTTAAAACTTTATACATGTAATTTAAATTTACACCCGATTCGGCAAGTTGACAACACTTAGTGACAAAGACGTGGAGGTGCAATGCAGTCGGTATCTGAATTAGGTACATGTATACTATATAATACTAACAGTCAGTTGATCTCACCTGCAATCACCAAGAGTTTGTAAACAGAGCATTGAAGAGTTTAGCAGTGAGGTAAAAAAAGTCGTCTCTTCCCAATTTCCATTTACCCAGACAATTTTGGTGTCTGGACGATTCGGACCATGTACGATTTGGACAATATTTTTCAGACGATTCGGCCCAGATCTGTGGACAATTCGGACCAGATTTCTGGACGATTCGGACAAGATCATTAACTGTTTGCTATTATATGATTATGGACGATTCGGAATATGTTTACAAATGATTCGGAACAGGCATAACTGCGGAGGTTACAATATAAAGAAAAGCCAGTCTGGGGGTGGGGGGACTGACCCCCCCCCCCCCACCCCAAACTCTATTATTTCAAACAGCAGACTGCTGTTTGAAATAATGGAGCTTGGGGTGGGGGGGGATTGAGAGACAGACATGTAGAATGGGATGCCAAATAATCATCCAGAAATCTGGTCCGTATCGTCGATAGATCTAAGCCGAATCATCCAATACATTCGATCATAATTCTTGAGAATCGAGGACACCAATGGGTACCTCGATGACGATTTCATCGTATCTTTAGCATGGTGTTTCCAAGATTTTTTACAAGAATAATATTTTTGTGTGCCTTATGAATCTATTTGTTTTATATTCAGTTATGAAATCATCACCTAAGTTCGGCAGGTATACAGAATTTGGGCCCCTGAATTTGGGCGCCCAAACCGGTATACCGGTACCAAAAATGTCCTGGATATGGCCCTGCCAGGGAGGATTCGTCTTTTACTGGTGGGACAGTTCGTTCTCAGTGCAATCTTTTGTGATTGTGAGTGCGGCAAAAGCTTAGGCTGAGTCTTATGAAAAACCAACAGTTGGACATTTCACTGATATAACTTTATTTGAAATCTAAAAGTTCACAGCTGCAAACCCACACTATCTTATCTTCAATCTGCATGTACAATAATACTAACTCGTACCTGTAAAATTTTTAGTCGTTGAACACTTTTAGTTTATCTAGCCTAGTAGGAAAAAAACTGTCCGTTCCTCCCCAGGTTCCGCCAATCACATCAAGACTATTTCATTTTTTTTATTTTTGTTTTTTATTTCATTTTATTTTATTATTTTACTTTCCCCAAAAAACTGCTGTCCGGCCCCTCCCAAGCACTCCCTGTTTCTGTGTACATATAAAAAAACAGTAAAGCAAATTCGGGGGGGGATAGGGGGGGGGGGGGGGGAAGGGGGCTGCCAGAGATACAGTCGAAGGGATAATACAGAATAAACCAAAAACTTCACGTTACCCCCAGTTAGGAGCCTAACATCCCAGCATTTTACGGGGTCAAACCGTCACACTGGGTATTGTACTGATCACTCCGGGGGCGAACAGAGCTAGGCCCCGTATTTGGCATTCCTATGGTTTCCGTCAGCACAGCTTGCAATAAAAATTATTCAGTTTCTGCAAGGAAGATAGGAGTAGGTTGTGCGGCGTAAGAGGGTACACTAAATTCTGGACCCGGCGCACTCCCTCTCACCTTCTTCTGGAACATAGGGACACCTAGAGCTTCTAAGACTTTTTCAATTTTTTTTTTAAGATGTGGTCGGAAATTAATGATTTGATTGCCAACCATTATATTTGCTACTACGACCGCCAAAACCAACAATTATATGCGAATTTAAGGAGGGCACCCCATCCTCATTTCTGCCAGACGAAACCCTCAAAAATTGATGAATTATGTGGGTTTATAATTTAATTCAAGACTCAAATTATTGTTTTAACGGAGAGATGGGGGTGGGGGTGGGAGCTCTCAAAATCCTATCATATATCTGCCCGATAATAGATTGTTTTGCCTCCCCCCCCCCCCCCCCCCCCCGCCCCAACAATGCTGACTAATATTTTTACAATAATATGATTTTAAGGGCGCTATGGTTTATTGACGGCTCTACAAAAATGTTTGACAGCCCGAGGGTTCATTAGAGGGCCGAGACGAAGTCGAGGGCCTTTAATGGCCCGTGAGATATTAACCTATCTGTAGGCCGTTAATGAACTATGGCGCCCGACAAAATCGCGTTATTACTAATACTATTATTACCACCACCACCCGGTGCCATCAGCACTGTTGTAAACAGATATAAGAAAGAATAGCTTCTAGAAGTTCTATTGCCAATTTCCACTGCAAGCAAGGGTAACATCCAATCGGTATGCGGAGCACTGTGTTTAAATATTCCTAGAATTCAACATGATTTCCGACTTTGATAAAAGATATTAACAAGATTTTTCCATGGGCGGTAAGGGTAACGTTGGGTTGGTAGACGGAGTCTGAAGAACTATGTTCAAATATTATTTGAACATAACTTATTGTTTTATTAACGTCTGGCAAATTGGTAATAATATTTAATTATTATTTTTAGGCGAAAAAAGTTTTCAACAAATCATTTAGGCGCTAATCATTAAATGTGACATCCCATCATTGTAAACGCGACAACCCGGCAGATATATTCAGATTGAGGATGAAGTAACAACTGCCAGATTGGGTCGAGTTACAACTTACATTTTACTTCACAAGTTCAGGCAGGTTTGTCTCGTGCATATCGCGTTAAGCCGTTTGCAACTTTGTTGAACGAACACCTTTGTGGTTTGTGTAGAATATGAGCGGTACAACTTATGCTGGGGCTGTTTTTCTCACATCATAATAACCACCGGATGTTTTCATATCCACCGGATGTTTTCGTCAATTGTTGAGTGGGGAATACAAATGTTTGAAGAGACACGAATTCGAGAAAATATGACAGTTTCTTTCTTGAATCTTCGAAGATTTCAACGCGCATTTAGATCAAGAAAAATCGAGTATTGACTGTATTCATTCAAGAGGTAGGCACGGGATTTTTTCGTTAACCGATTCGCCGTTCACCCGATTTATTTTTTGCGTAACCGATAGGCGAACGTTACGAGCGTTCGCGTGAATTGTCAAGCCCTGCACTGCGCTCCATCAGCCTTGAACCAAGGGCGTCTAGTGACCCATCACAACCCAGTATAGTCCATTTATGGCCTGTTGTGTCACAAATAACACCTGGCAGCTCAGTTAGTATTTTCTCCACACTATTGTAGGAGCATGGATTCGAGAATATGGGCTCGCCCATTACTACATGCGTTGGCTCACCAGTGAATTGACTCTCCACGAAATGGTATGGGTTCAACTGGCATTCTTTTTTTCGGAACTGGGGCTTGTTGTCCGCACTGAATGTCACATGTTGGCTTTTGAGAATAATTGGGAGCATTAATATCCCCAGAATCCACGACATCGCGGGAAACGTCCATTCATGTTTTTGGGGGGATTCCACAATACAAGATGGGCGTTTTTTTATGAATCTGAGGCGCTCAGTACTGAACAACGATAATGACTGACGGTTATTGGCAACAATAGTTTCAAGAACATCAGCCCGACCACTGAAATTCAGCTGGTACCACACACTTAGGTGCAAGCTTGCGTTGTATTGTAATGATGACTTGTCAGGTGAGAATATATGAGCAACATTTGTAATAACACTTATCTGGGGTTTAGCGTCATAAGAGACCTGCCAGTGCTTTCCGATTACTTGATTGTTGTCAAAGAATGTGACAATGTCTGTACCCAACGGGCATTTCGTAGCGTCTTTGGCACTGCACTGGATCCATTTCAAGATGGTGTAGGGCAAACTCCACTATTCAGATTACAAATAGTTTTTGATGAAGTTATGAAGGGTTTCCGTCAGGGGAAAATTTGTGGGTCCGGTAGTTTAAAGAAAGTGAAACTCAGACGCCGAATGCATCTGACGCACGTGCGTATAGAGGGGGGGGGGGGGGGGGGGGGGGGGGTCTTTTGATTTTTAGGTGCTCTCAGGTGGCATTCTGGTCGCTAAAATGCTGAATAATTGATGTGGAAAATGTTTTTTTCCTCCTACAATTCTCTAAATTGTCACGGGTCACACAATACTACATCTGGTCGGAGGTTTCATAAAAATACAAACCCAAAACAACACAAAATCCACGAATCCTAACAGTGACTGAGCTTTGTTTACAACCGCTTGCGGTAATATTCGAAAAGAACCATATGTGGACGTGTGACATCATGCACGTGCAATTACCGTACTGACTCGTGTAGAAGTCCAGGGGGGTGCTTGCAGTGGATAAATTGCAATGTGTGTGTGTGTGTGTGTGTGTGTGGGGGGGGGGGGGGGGGGGGGGATATCTGAATCACATTCGGCCACGAGTTGTTCTTGCAAAATATTATTTTATTATCAGTTCTGGTACAAATGCGGTTGCAGACTTCCAGGAACCAGTGGTGCCTGCTGTCAACTCTATGAGTTGATTACATGCATTTCGTGTTCTATACGTCCCAACCTTTATTTTGATGTATAATTTGTGTATATTTATTTTTCGAAATGTCCGTCCCAGTTAGTTCTTAAACCGTGTCACCTATATTCGATGATTGTTCTTCGTCCTCAGCGGACAGCAACAAAAATCTGAAAAAGTGCTTGATTTTTATAACTCGATTGGGATGTTATCGCCCGATTCTGGGGTTTCCCCCGACCTGGTTATACACCGAATGACTGTAATTTGAAGTTTGATTTTTCGGCCAAATTGGGGGGGGGGGGGGGGGGGATGGGGGTGCGAGGCCAGGGAAAAGTGGAAGGGGGCCTGTGGCGCCGCCACTGTCTCAAACTGATTTCCACAAAATAAAGCTTCTTTCATAAAATGAACTTTCTCAAGTCACCACATTCATTGCACTGCAGTGGCTGACTGTACCAATGATAGAAAGCGATTTCAAATACCCGATTGTAAGCGATTTCAAATACCCCACAAGTTTCACAATATTTGTTACCCCCAGACGTGACATACTCTTCAAGAAAGTCTTGAAACAGCTTTTGACATCTTTCTCCAACTTGATCTTTGACTTGATTGGTGCTAACAGTTTGCTCTGCAACATCCATCCTCCTGATTGCTTCAGCACCAACTAACGAAATCCAGGTGAAAGCATAAAAATGTAAACAACTCTCCACACAAAGCTATAATTCCCGCCAAACAAAACCACGTGGGTTTTTCCCGCGTTTAATTCTGTTACCTCCCTTTCAATCTGTTTCTGCGTCTCAATTGCAATACAGACCAACGCGATTCGACCCCAGTACTATTTTCAGTTCTCATCGGCCTCATGTTTGGGGTCGATAAGTTGATAACTCCAACTTTCGGACTCGAATAGCGACAAACAAATTTTTATTTATTCCTTTTCTATTTCTAATATTCATTTATTATTTTTAGCTGTATGTAAATTTTTCCGGCCCGCCGAAGCTCCATGTTGGGCAAATAAGAGGGTTAGGGGACATAGCATCCCAAAACCAATTCGTCCCGGGTCGATTCGCCCGGGACGTTTCGTCCCAAAATTACAACCGGGACAATTCGTCCCAAATAAATTTTATCAGGACGATTCGTCCAAAAATATATTTTCATGGTATCGGAGCAAAAATATGTACTTTGGTTTATAGTTACATAGTTTTTTACTCATAATTTTTTAATCAACTATTTTTTAGTTTCTTAGTAACTGCTCGATAATGAACATGTACAAGTCATTTTGTGTAATATTTTTCTACTTGTGTTAAGTGTTGTTTTTTAATCATTAGTTGAGCTGAATTACCTGTCTGAAGGTAGAGTGATCTCTAAAAAGTTGATGTTGTTGACAACAATATCGCCAGACAAGACCCGAGAATATCTATTCACTTTGTTTTTTGTTTGGGAGACCAAAGACTTCACGGGAGTGGGGGTGGGATGGGGATACTAGTACACACTCACTCCACCAATTTAAAACTTTTAATAACTTATATTTGGGAGCGTGGTGGCTCAGTAGGTAGAGATGCAGGTTGCAAGTCAAGTGGTCCTCAGTTCGAATCCCATCTGTGAAACCCTCTTTGCGTTCGTGGGCAGAGCACTTAATCCCAGCTGCCCACGTGAGGTGCACTTGTCTTCAACCAATGCCAAACCTGCTTGTGTGAAGTTACATGTAAATAGACCGACCGAAAATTAAGCCCCCACCCCCCATAGGAAATCCTAGCTGCGCTCATGATTCAAGCTAACTTTACACTTCAACATTAATTTATTCATTCATAATTTTGTGCTAAATGCCCGATAATTCAGCGATTTACACTTTATATAAATGTTAGACCTCCTGTATGAACGCCGGGATAGTTTGGTGTTTCTTAATTGTTAAGATATGCTGGATCTGAATTATTTTTTCACACTTAGCGATATTTTTTCCACTTGACTGACCCTCCTAAATTGTCGATTTTCGCGCTAATTCATTTTGAAAAATAATCACACTTGTATAATCATTTATCCCCTACAGTACTTTTGGAGACGAATCGTCCCAGTTTGACAAAGTATGTTGGACGAATCGACCCGGGACGAACTGGTTTTTGGGACGAAACGTCCCGGGGCCAATAAGAGTAGCGTGTTTCGCAATAGGACCGATAGCTCACCAAACGTTGCGTTCACTTGAACCAGAGTATGAATAATTACCATAAAACAACCCGAGATCTACCCCAAATCACAAAAAGCGACTTGGCGAAGCCCCCGTCTTGGGCTTATAAGAGAAGAACGTACATGTAGTGCTATCGGACGGACAGATCACCAAACTTTGTGTTTGAACTGCAGTACTTTTGCTGGTTCGGATACTAGGTGTCCAGTATTGTCGGACCTCGGTAATTTCGTCCCAAAGTAACTTCGACCCAAATCGGTAATTTCCGACGACTCAAAAATGTAAAAACTATTTTCCCGGACTCAGAAGGTCTTCCGCTTCCCGCATTGTCGATCGGTAATTTCGACCCAAAGTAATTTCGGCTCCAGGACGTTTCGGCCCTGGGACGTTTCAACCGGGACGTTTCGGCCGGGACGTTTCGGACCCATAAGAGGCCGATTCGTCTCACTTCAGTGAAAATCGTTTTTTTCTGTGTTATTTATGTTTAGAAAATGTCTTTATATTTAATTAATCTGGTGAATTTAGATATGAAATACTAAATTATACCTTTGTGAAAAGTATTTTCCCTAATCTGTGTTTTATTTCTATGAATAAATTTTGGTTGACTTACCGAGTAGTAGGAATGATAACTCCACAGATAAATCTATTTTATAACAGAATAACGAGAATGATAAATCTATCTATAATTGTGCTCCTCATTACACAGGAATATCGTCATAACTGTATGTGCAGTCACTCTCAAAATCGTTAACTATGAATTCGACCAGTAACCAGTTAGAAGGTTGGCACTGTTATGTACTAACATTGACTTGAGTTTTAGAGTTGTTCCCCTTCGTCTGCAGGACGTTTTTGTTTTTGTGCTAAACGACATGCGCAAGGCAAGCTGTGCTTTGGTGTGAAGTAAACACTGAACATTTTGTTTGTTTGTAAACACTGACTACAGAAATAAAGCTGTTTAATCCTTCACAATCTGCATCCATTGTTTATCACCCGATTCGATATACAACATATTTGGCGACGTGGATCAGATGCAACCTCACAAACAATGGCAACGTTTGGACAAGCCACCATATTCGATGACGAAACGGATAATTGGATTCTTTATGTCGAAAGGCTAAAATTTTATTTCGAGGCAAATGACATCACAGCTGAGAACAAATAAAACGTTAAGCCAAATAGGCCCCAAAATGTATACACTGATCAGGTCTTTGATCACGCCAGACAAACCTGAGAACAAAACATTTGATCAAATGGTAGACATGGTAACAAAGCACACAAACCCCAAACCGTCAGAAAGATTTAAATTTCACTCGAGGTTCCGAGATCAAAACGAGACAATATCCAGTTACACCGCAGCCTTGAAAATGTTAACAGAATTCTGTAACTATGGATCCAGTTTGGACAAGATGTTACGTGACCAATTTGTTCTAGGAATAAATAATCAAACGATACAACGTAAACTCTTTGAACAGCCCAGTGAAGCCACTTTTCAAACGATGTATGACCTAGCATTATCCATGGAAACAGCCACACACGACGTTTCTGACATTTCGAATTTAAAACTGAACTCGAAAAATTACAGCAACCCATTCTCAAACGAAGCTGATATGAATCAAAATGATTCCTAGGACTCCATAAAAAACTTTATTCATGGAGACCAAAGATCAACAAGGAAAACTAGCAAATGTTATCGTTGTGGAGGTACTCATGACTCGGACACTTGCAAATTCAAGAATGCTGAATGCCATTACTGCCACAAACTGGGACACATCTCTTCGGCATGCAAAAAGAAACAACGCGATTCAAAGGGAATTAGCACAAAGCAAACACGACAGAACATCAAAACAATCCATGACACTGAACAGAAAGAATCTGACTTCAAGTTCATCAATGATGAAATATTTAATATCCAAACCAATTGTTTTCCTCCATATACTGTTGAATTAACAATTAATGATACTAAGACCGAAATGGAAGTCGACACTGGTGCTGGTATTTCCATTGTCGACAAACATGTATTTGAAACTTTCAAAATAATCTCCCCCATTCCACCCCCAAATCATATTTTAACCTCGTATTCTGGCGATAAAATCCCAGTAAAGGGAGAAACTTCAGTGAAACTAGATTACCAAAACTGTGTTTACCACCTCCCTTCAACAATATTGTCGAAAATGGAAAATCCATACTTGGCCGAAATTGGCTAGAGAGAATACCACTAAATGGCCTCAAGGAGTTTCGCACCAGAGTCAATGCTGTTCGCTCTGAAAGAGACCGTAGCATCTTGAACGAAGTTTCTTCTCTGTTTGGTGAAGGCCAGGACACACTTAAAAAATTTGAAGCCAAAATTTATTTTAGACTTGATACTAAGCCCAAGTATTTCAAACCAAGACGCATTTCTTACGCCCCACGTGAACGCGTAGATGAGGAAATTGACCGATTGCTTCGTGAAGGCACAATTAAACAAGTACAGTTCAGTGACCGGGCAGCTCCTGTAGTACCCATAGTTAAGCCAAATGGTAGCATACGCCTATTAGGTGATTAAAGGTCACAATTAGTGGTGCCTATGAACTTGATAGACATCCTTTAGCCAGCATCGATGACCTTCTAGCTTCGGTAGCAAATTCTAAAGTTTTCAGTAAACTTGATTTCACAAATGCTTATTCACAAGTAATGCTTGAGAAAAATGCGAGACCTTTCACAACGATTAATGCACATCGTGGTTTATTCCAGTATGCAAGGGTCGCTTATGGAATCAAATCAGCAGCACCATTTTTCAGAGAGCAATAGAATCAGTCTTGGGAAACCTGTCAGGAGTGGCAGTTTCCCAGGATGATATATTGATCTCTGGAAAAGCCAACACTGATCATGACAAAAAGTTACGTGAGGTCTTAACGAGGCTCTCAAATGCTGGTCTACGCTTGATCAGAAATAAATGCTCTCTCTATCTACATGAAGTTAAATATCTTGGTTTCAAGATTTCAGCAGAAGGCGTACAATCTCTAGAAGAAAAGGTCAAGGCAATATCAGAAGCATATGAGCCCCACAATGTCTCTGAACTTAAATCATTTTTAGGATTAGTCTCCCACTATAGGAAATTTTTACCCAACCTATCTCACACTTCAGCACCACTTCACAATTTGTTCAGAAAACAACACAGAAAGGCAGGCTTTCATTTCTGTTAAAACTTCCTAAAATAAGACATTCCCCTCTCACACTTCGACCCCAAAAAGAAATTGGTTTTATCTTGTGATGCCTCCTCATATGACGTTGCAGCGATTTTGTCACATGAACTACATGATGGCAGTGAGAAAACGATCGCCTACGCTTCCAGAACTCTTTCTCCAGCCGAGAGAAACTACTCCCAGCTGGACAAAGAAGCTCTGGCCGTGATCTTTGGTGAAAAGAAATTTCATCAATACCTCTTCGCTAGACACTTCAACAACCACTCGGACCATAGACCTTTACTAACACTCTTTCACGAACATAAATGCATCCCCGAGAAGGCTTCTCCTCTTGTCCAAAGGTGGGCAATCACCCTTTCCGCATACGACTACACTTTCTCCTTTCGCTCAGGCAAAGGCAACGCTGACGCTTTGAGCAGACTTCCTTTGGGTAACACTCCCAATGTCACAGAGAATGCCACGGACGTGATTCAGTTACTAGAAACAATCAACAACACACCCATTAGTGTCAAACAGTTGAAAATATGGACCAGACAGGACAAACATCTATCGAAAGTGTACAACTTTGTTTTACACGGTTGGCCACCCAAAGTTGACCCAGATTTACAACCCTGCTTCTCCCGTAAGAATGAACTTAGTATTGAGGATAGGTGCAATCTTTGGGGGTGTAGGGTGGTTGTACCTCAGCGCGGTCGCAACCAATTACTCAATCTACTACACGACAATCATCCAGGAATGTGTGCCATGAAAGCCATGGCACGTAGCTACCTTTGGTGGCCCAAACTGGACGATTATATTGAAAACCATTCTAAAACATGTTTGACATGTCAAACCAACATGAAAAGACCCACCAAAGCACCCCTCCTCCCATGGGAATATCCCAACAAACCTTGGTCCCACCTCCACATGGATTACGCAGGCCCATTCTTTGGCAAAATGTTTCTTGTAGTAGTAGACTCCCACTCCAAATGGTTGGAAATAGGTGTAGGCACTTCCACCTCAGAAACAACTATAGAACATTTGCGACGTATTTTCGCAGCACATGGCCTACCTGACACTATAGTAAGAGACAATGCTGCCAACTTCACAAGTCAAGAATTCACAACTTTTCTTTCAAAAAATGGCATTAAGCTGATTCACTCAGCATCATTCCATCCATCTTCAAATGGCCTGGCGGAACGGGCAGTTCAAACGTTTAAACTGCCATGCTAAAGTCATCCACTGGCAGCGTGAATACGAGAGTCGCCCGTTTTCTGTTCCGATACAGATGTACCCCTCACTCAGTGACAGGTGCATCCCCATCGGAACTGCTGATGGGAAGGAAACTGAAAAATCACCTTGCTTTGATCACACCCGACCTGTCTAAAAGGGTCATAAACAGACAATTGACAATGAAAGCAACACGCGACCAGCATTCAGGGCACAGAGAACAGGTGATAATATTTATGCATATAATCACCTGAGCAAACCTAGGTGGGTACCAGCTACCATCTTGAGTAGAACAGGACCACTATGATATGAGGTGATACTCCAGGGTGGTCGCATTTTCAAACGACATATTGATGATTTGAGGTACTCTATCCCCAATCAACAAACTGTACAGTTTGACCACAAACTCACAGGCACAAAGTCCTGGCCAGCAACCTTTGGTCACCACCCTCCGGGAACGAAGAGTGGTGATCAACAGTTGTCTGACACAGTCACTTCAGAAATGGAAAATCAAAAGAACAATGGCACACTATTTTCAGATCAACCCACTGACCCCACCTTCGATGCCTCCCTACCTGACACCAACCACAGCCCACAGAAACTTCAAGATCTCAGCGCTCAATAAAGCCTCCTGATCGTTACATCAAGTCATGCTATTTGTGTTGACCACATATTATTGTTTGTTTATTCTATCTGTGCCCAGCTCAAATGAGAGGGTGTGTTATGTATTGACATTGACTTGAGTTTTAGAGTTGTTCCCCTTCGTCTGCAGGACGTTTTTGTTTTTGTGCTAAGCGACATACGCAAAGCAAGCTGCGCATTGGTGTGAAGTAAACACCGAATACTTTGTTTGTTTGTGAGCACGGACAAATTACAGAAATGAAGCTGTTTAATCCTTCACAATCTGCATCCATTGTTTATCACCCGATTTGATATACAACATGCACCACCGAATGAATGCCAAGGGCACTAAGATGAGTTTCTACAAGCTATTGGCAGCGCTATTTAAAGAAACAGGTCATTTTCAAATGCAAATTGCAGCCCGAGATTTGGAAATAGAGCTGAAGAAGGAATATATAGCAATAGTCAAGGATGTTGACGGATTGTGGAGAAAGTATAGAAATGGTGAAATCAAAACCCGGCACAGAATACCCGCTTTCAGTAAATTCCGCATATAAAATGGGGAAAAGACACAGCTAATAGATTTCTCGTTATAACATGAGATTCATGTAATGTATCTGTTAAATGTTTTGTTTTTTAGTTTTAATCATGATCAATGAAATTATTATATTACAATCAATCAAAATTTCTTATATCAATATAATTCGCGATTCCTGTTTTCTGATAAAAATATTGTACTTGTATTGTAATATTTATATTAATTATGACAAATGTTAATCATTATGAATAGAGTTCGTTAAAATGTTATTTCCATATTTTGATCATGATTTGGTTGTAAATAAATGTTCTATTTGTATGTCAATCATTATGTTTTTGTTGTAAATAAATGGTATTTCCAATTGTAATAAAGTGTTGATTTATGATTAAAATGTTTTTTGTTGTTTATCCTCCGTTAATCCTCATCCTTCCTATTCCTAACATCTCATAACCAGAGGCCGAAACGTCCAGGCCGAAACGTTCCGAGGCCGAATCGTCTCAGGGCCGAAACGACCCGACACCGTAATTTCGACCCACATCGGTAAATTCAACCCACTATTCCCACCTATTTTGAATAAATATAAAGCTTTGTAATCTTTATTCAAGTAATGATCTTTGTTCTAATTATTTAGTCTTTGTTTTTGTCCGCATGAGAAGATAGAACCAATGTTCAATTCGTTAAAACCGGATTCATATTCAGATTCACCGCAGTTGGTGCAATTTTCACATACTCGTCTCCTGAGTTCCAATGTGTTCTATGTGCCCACTGGCACATAGAACACATTGGAACTCAGGGGACGCACTGTTGAGAAAAATTGGATTTGAGCTCTGCATGGCCACCTAACTATTGGAGTGTATTTAATCAATGTGTGAGGACAAATAATGATACGGAGGGCTGGCACAACAGATTGAACTTGAAAACGAATGCCAATTTCCACTTCTACACATTGGTGAATGTATTACACAATGAGAGCAAGCTTGTGACATTAAATGTAAAACTTCTTTTCTTTTTTCTTTTTTTATTTACAGTTTTCACAATAAATTACATCAGCACATATATGTGGACAAAATTACAATATGTAAAGAATAAATACAATCTTCCGATCTAAATTCAATATAGGCTTGTGTGGTTATAGAACACATTTAGATTAAACTAATTATTTTAGATATTGTTTCCCACCTCAGTTGCTTTTTGTTTGCCTTGCTGAAAGAGTAAGGGTAAGTTGATAGCTTTGTAATTCTTTACAACTTCTGTATACGCGGTATACTTGGATGGCCGGTTTTCAAGACTGCATCAGGCCTGCAACCAGGGTCGGGTCGGGTATCAGGGGGGGGGGGGGGGCACCTCCCCAACCTGGACATAATCCCATCATTTTTCCATCCAGAATCATTTTATCCCCCCCCCCCCCCCCAACCCAAGTGACTAAAGTTCACTAATCTGGATACATCTTGTCAAGCACATGTGCGCCGGGCCGACCATGGTTCGGGCCGGCATGGAAAAATTTTAAAATTTGACATTAAAAAGAGCAATTTCCTGTCTTTTGAAGGATCAATTCCAACTTCAACATACCCCAGAAAGTTGTATTTTTTCAGCTCAAATAACAAGATTCATTATTTGAATTTTTTATTTCTGTCCACTTACTTTTGAATTGACCATCCTGAATCATTCCCCCCCCCCCCCCCCATAGTAACTGAATTCCATTAATTTGGACACACCGTGCCAAGCACATGTGCGCCGGGTCGACCATGGTTCGGCATGGGAAAAAATTAAAAATTGTGCATTAAAAGGCGCAATTTCCTGTCTTCTGAAGGATCCATTCCTACTTCAGCATACCCCAAAAAGTTTTATTTTTTCTGCTCAAATAACAAGATTCATTGTTTGATTTTTTTTATTTCTGCCCACTAACTTTTGAATTACCATCCTGAATCATTTCACCCCCCCTCCCCCCCTCCCCCCCCCCCTCATAGTGACTAAGTTCCACTAATTGGGAAATACCGTGCCAAGCACCTGTGCACCGGGTCGACCATAGTTCGACCTGGCATGGGAAAGGTTTTTAATTTGGCATTAAAAGGAGCAATTTCCCGTCTTCTAAAGGATCAATTCCTATTTCAACATACCCCAAAATTTTGTATTAAAAGGAGCAATTTCCTGTCTTCCGAAGGATCAATTCCTACTTCAACATACCCCAAAGAGTTTTATTTTTTCTGCACAAATAACAAGATTCATTATTTGATTTTTTTTTATTTCTGTCCACAAACTTTTGAACGACCATCCAGAATCATTTTATCCCCCACCCCCTCCACCTCCTCAAAATGACTAAATTCCACTAATTTGGATACTCTTTGCCATGCACATGTGCCCCGGTTCAACCTTGGTTCCACCCGCCATGTAAAAATTTTAAACTTTGGCATTAAAAGGAGCAATTTCCTGTCTTTGTCCCATGGAAAGCTCCTGCTTGCGAGAGCATTTCTCCTACTTTCAATTACCAGTAAGCACTCATCACTTGAAATTTAACCTGCTATTGAAGACAGATAATCTCTTCTGTTAATTAGTTAATGTTTCGTATTGTCATAGTTGTGATAATCTGTGTGTTGAATAAACACCTCAAATATAAGAATAGAGACTCAGTCATGGGATTATATTCATTGCAATTACAGGTGTAAATTGACAACTCTGTGTTAATTCACTGGTAGATAAAATGGATCAAAATGGTGAAAAATGAAAAACAGTGTCTGAAATTTTTCTAGGGGGGCGAAAATGTTTCCAGGGGGCGCCCCCTGTCCCCTCCCTTGCCCCCTGCCGCCCCCACCCCCGTGGTTGCAGGCCTGGACTACATGCATATATATATATTTTTTTAAATTTGTGGACATGTTCTCAATATGTTGGATAACTGAGGTTCTATTTGTATTCCTAATATTACTTCCTTAATACTGACCTGAACATTTGAATTACAAACAATATTGACCTTTTCTATGAGTTGCTGTAAAACCGTTTTTGATTATGAACGGAGATGTATTATTGATTCTTTTGAATTAAAACAAAAGCGACAGAGCCGAGTTTCTGAAAGACTACAACGAAATAGTTTAGAATTGGTGTATAGGATACGGTGATTTAGAATTGGTTTATAGGATACGGTGATTTAGAATTGGTTTATAGGATACGGTGATTTAGAATTGGTGTTTAGGATACGGTGATTTAGAATTGGTTTATAGGATACGGTGATTTAGAATTAGTTTATAGGATACGGTGATTTAGAATTGGTGTATAGTATACAGTAATTTAGAATTGGTGTATAGGATACGGTGATTTATTTTGAACTGTAGCGTATGTAAATATGGAACACTGGTAGAAGTGAATGTTGTCTTGTATAAATATTGCCATTCGTCTGTACTTATATCATATCTAAGCTCATCGCTCCATTTTGCTTCGGATTTTCTTGCAGGTACAGCTATCTTGTTCAGAAAAAATCTTTATTAGCTTTGGCAGTGGACTGTAAGCGAGATACAAATGAATTCTCCACAACATCAATTTTTTTGTGTACATTCTAGAATTATTTTTTTGCAATTTTCGGGTATCACTCCCAAATATGTAATGAACGGGGTATCTAAGTTTGGTTTTAAATGCACCATGTCTATAGAAATTTCTGTAAGAATCTACAATATCGTTTATAAAAACACCGTCACCAGCTATACAAACCATTTTTCTAAATGATAGCAAACATTGTTTAATTTGATATTTTTATTATGAAACATTGGTTGTGATAAAATATCTTTATATGTTGGTATAGAACAGTCTTGAAGGAGTGACCGCGAAAATACAACATTTCGTCAGAATGGGGGCATTGATTCCGATAATTTTGTAAACCGTCTTTTGTAAAATGCCAAAACTGTTGAATCCAAATTTTTCAAAGTTATCAAATGACAGCGTTTTCCACTGTGATGAGTTTTCCGGCTCTGAGAGCTCATTAACCCTTTGAACACCAGAGGTCGCTTTTCCGGCTTAGGAACATGATACGTCATAATTTAATTAAGTGGGGGTGTCTGTTGTGTCAATGTGTGGAGTTGACCAATCAATATTTTCAACGTGCAGCCATGGGGGCTGCACGTTGAAAATATTAATTGGTCTGTCCCCAAATAGTGAATATGGACTCTTCCAATTGCCGCCATGGAACTGCCTTGGAAGATACCACCAGGGTTTAAAGGGTTAACCCAGAACTTTTTTAATGAATTACACAGGGTTTTAATATGCGGGATTTTGAGACCACCTTTCTAAACTGGGCCCTTTATGTTAGAGTATTTGACTTTGTCTTTTTATGTGACCAAAGGAATGTTAAAAAATATCAGGTGAAGTGTCTTGATAATTCAATCGAGTGGGTTGGATAGGACTGTTAGGGAGTGTTAGATGATTGATTTTTTGGCCAGTAAACGAATTACCTGAGGAATTGTAAAGTACTTATACTGTTCTATTCCTATAATAACAACTTCTGCAGGGGGGGGGGGGGGGGGGGGGGGGTGCTGCAGGAAGACGGCCTAACTGGCCATGTTGCCTCCCAGCAGTGTATCACGTGTTAAAAGAGTTTTTGTGTATTATATTGTTTGAACCTAGGTACATTGTTGAATAAAGATTAATTGATTGATTGATTGATTGTTTGGTTGGAAGAGCAACAGTTTTTAGCACCGTCGATTTTCCAACATCGATAAGATATGACCAATCATTTAATAGTTTCTGCATTTTTTCTGTTTTCTCTATAAAATTTTTTTTCAGGTAATTTGTATCACTTAAGTTGTATTTTGTTTGTCTATGGATACAAATAAAAAATATAATTCATAAGTGCATCGAAAAGGCTTTGGGTCGAAATTACCGATCGGCAAGACGGTCAGCGGGAGGGCTCTTGAGTCAATGAAAATAGTGGGTCGACGTTACCGAAATTGGGTCGAAATTACTTTGGGTCGGAATTACTTTTTTTGGGTAGAAATTACCGATTTGGGTCGATGTTACTTTGGATCGAAATTACAGTGGGTTGAAGTTTCTGACATTCTTTTCGGTAACTTCGACCCACTATTTTCCACGACTGATTTTCCCAGTATCCTTAGTTTCTGTCTGTTTATCTAGTTTGGATTACTTCCTCTGTGTTTACCTATGTTATGACTTCCCAGATGTATATTTGTAATAGTACACAATGCGTAACAATATGTAGACATCACACTCAGTGGTTCTCTCCGGGTACTCCGGCTTCCTCCACCCGCAAAACTGTCACGGACATGATTAGCCATTGTGCATAAATATGTGACCTTAAACATCAATAAAAAAAATTTAAAAAATATGTAGACATCACAGCCAGTACATAGGCATACACTGGATGTGCTGATATGTGTTCGCGTGCCAGTGCACAATATGCACACAACACATGCAGCCCAAGGACATATATGAATAATGGAGGATACCTTTTGGAGTATACCTATTGGAGGATACCTATTGAAGGATACCCTTTGGTGGGAATCGTTTAGATGATAGTTATGGTTCCTAGTACAGGTCCTGGCTTCCAGACCATTCCATAGCCTTTATAGGCCTAGACCACTGCCGCTAACTTACACATAGTCACCACCATCTGTCCTGTTCTTAGGCTTTCTATCATTACGGCTTCTAGACCACCCCATAGCCTTTATAGGCCTAGACTACTGCCGCTAACTTACACATAGTCACCACCATCTGTCCTGTTCTAGGGCTTTCTATCATTACGGCTTCTAGACCACTCCATAGCCTTTATAGGCCCAGACCACTGCCGCTAACTTACACATAGTCACCACCATCTGTCCTGTTCTAGGGTTTTCTATCCTACGGCTTCTAGACCACCCCATAGCCTTTATAGGCCCAGACCACTGCCGCTAACTTACACATAGTCACCACCATCTGTCCTGTTCTAGGGCTTTCTATCATTACGGCTTCTAGACCACCCCATAGCCTTTATAGGCCCAGACCACTGCCGCTAACTTACACATAGTCACCACCATCTGTCCTGTTCTAGGGCTTTCTGTCATTACGGCTTCTAGACCACCCCATAGCTTTTATAGGCCTAGACCACTGCCACTGACTTACACAGTCACCACCATCTGTCCTGTTCTAGGGCTTGCTATCATTACGGCTTCTAGACCACCCCATAGCCTTTATAACCCTAGATCACTGCCGCTAACTTACATACAGTCACCACCATCTGCCCTGTTCTAGGGCTTTCTATCATTACGGCTTCTAGACCACCCCATAGCCTTTATGGCCCTAGATCACTGCCGCTAACTTACACACAGTCACCACCATCTGTCCTGTTCTAGGGCTTTCTATCATTAAGGCTTCTAGACCACCCCATAGCCTTTATGGGCCTAGACCACTGCCGCTAACGTGCACATAGTCACCACCATCTGTCCTGTTCTAGGGCTTTCTATCATTACGGCTTCTAGACCACCCCATAGCCTTTATAGGCCTAGACCACTGCCGCTAACTAACACATAGTCACCACCATCTGCCCTGTTCTAGGGTTTTCTATCCTACGGCTTCTAGACCACCCCGTAGCCTTTATAGCCCTAGATCACTGCCGCTAACTTACACACAGTCACCACCATCTGTCCTGTTCTAGGGCTTTCTATCATTACGGCTTCTAGACCACCCCATAGCCTTTATGGGCCTAGACCACTGCCGCTAACTAACACATAGTCACCACCATCTGTCCTGTTCTAGGGCTTTCTATCATTACGGCTTCTAGACCACCCCATAGCCTTTATGGGCCTAGACCACTGCCGCCAACTAACACATAGTCACAACCATCTGCCCTGTTCTAGGGCTCGCTATCATTACGGCTTCTAGACCACCCAATAGGCTTTATAGGCCCAGACCACTGCCGCTAACTTACACATAGTCACCACCATCTGTCCTGTTCTAGGGCTTTCTATCATTACGGCTTCTAGACCACCCCATAGCCTTTATAGGCCTAGACCACCGCCGCTAACGTACACATAGTCACCACCATCTGTCCTGTTCTAGGGCTTTCTATCATTACGGCTTCAAGACCACCCCATAGCCTTTATAGGCCTAGACCACTGCCGCTAACTAACAAATAGTCACCACCATCTGTCCTGTTCTAGGGCTTTCTATCATTACGGCTTCTAGACCACCCCTAGCATTTATAGGCCCAGACCACTGCCGCTAACGTACACATAGTCACCACCATCTGTCCTGTTCTAGGGCTTTCTATCATTACGGCTTCTAGACCACCCCATAGCCTTTATAGGCCTAGACCACTGCCGCTAACTAACACATAGTCACAACCATCTGTCCTGTTCTAGGGCTTTCATTACTGCTGACTTGTACTACTTCGTACTTCCTAGCTATATCTCACCATGTTTTAATTTCCGCCCTCGGTCGGGTCTGGGACAGGCTCAATCAAATCCCTCCATTCGTCAAAATTTGCCTCATTCTATAGAGTTGCTTGACCCAGTGTATGCTAGGCTACCTTACATATAAGAAACAGTTCTGTTGATCGCATTGAAATGTGCCTGTGTGATAGTGCACAATGTGTACACATCACATGCGGCACATGGGCATCCATTTGACGTGCTGATTTGTGCTTATGTGAAAACGCACAATTTGCGCACAACACGTGCAGTACGTGGGCACATACGACAAAAGGGATTCTATAACCACAGATAAATCCTAAAAAGGGACAAGCACATTTCATAAAATATCCGTTCCACGTTCGTGGAGAACGTGGAACTGATATTTGATGGAATGTGCTTGTGTGGTAATGCACAATGTGTCACAATTTGTACATACACGATGCAACGCATGCACATTTAACATGAGTCGATATGCGCGAATGTGAACACTGACAATGTGCACTCAGTACATAATGACGAAAAGGCTAATGAAACTCATTACAGAAAATAAACGAGAATGCGGGTTTTTAAGAGTAAATTTCATCATTCCCCCGAGCCCCCTATATTCAGAGGGTAATACCCCTCCTCGGGCTCTCTCAAACAACGCATATCGTCGACATTACAGCAGAGACAAGCCCCCGTACCCCAACTTCTAAATATCGAAAAAACAGAACTGCCACAAAGACAAGAGTATAAGAGTATTCTCCAATTGCAAATTTAAAGGCCTGAAGTTTTAGTGATAGAGTTGAAAATATATGAATAAAATCAAGTGTCTAGGTCAAATATCTTCCCCTTAAGGTGATATGTACCCATCATACCCACACCAAACGAGGGTGACTGTCCCCCTCCAAAGCACACAGAACCTGGCGATGGTTCCGGGACGTTTGTTTCTAAACCAGTTAATCCCGGAAGGTTTTGTTCAAAGTCGAAATTTGTTCCAGGACTATTCGTTCGACAGGTTTTGTCCCACAAAAATCGAAGATGCTTTGAGTAAACCACTACTGTATGAAAAAATGTGTTATTTTGAAACCTGATCATTATAGACACCTCTATAAGGCCTGTTATATACGTCGCACTACCGTCGCGTCAAGTTTAATTGAATTAGATTCTTCCGAAATCCGTCAAATCTTCATTTGATATATACGGACCCTCTAATCCCGAGTCGAATTCAATGGACGCACGATCTAAACTCACAGTATTTGAGTTTACACACTAATCGTATGCGATATCTATACATATATTTTAACTGTGTACACGTATAAGAATACATTATACTATGGCTTAATTTTATTTATAGGGGCCTACTGATGCTCTATCGTCGCTCTGAATTCATTTGGAGATTGTCTTGTATATGATAAGGTTTATATAGTTTCACATATACAGGCATGTTTGTTTGCAGTGTATAGTGCTTTAATGTGGGTAACATGACGCATAATGTTTTGAAAGAAAACTACCGAGTAATGTCTGTATAGCTTAGTTGACTGACTCCCTACCCCCATCCCAAACTAAGGAAGAAAAATATATAAAAATAAAAATATACACAGAAATAGAGTTACCTTCGCATATAGAATATATACAGACTAGAGTTACCTTCCAATATAGAATACACACAGAGATAGAGTTACCTTCGCAAATAGAACATACACAGAGATGGAGTTACCTTCGCATATAGAACATACACATATACACAGAGATAGGGTTACCTTCGCATATAGAGCATACACATATACACTGAGATAGGGTTACATTCGCATATAGAGCATACACATATACACAGAGATAGGGTTACCTTCGCAAATAGAATATACACAGAGATAGAGTTACCTTCGCATATAGAACATACACATATACACAGAGATAGGGTTACCTTTGCATATAGAGCATACACATATACACAGAGATAGGGTTACTTTCGCATATAGAGCATACACATATACACAGAGATAGGGTTACCTTCGCAAATAGAATATACACAGAGATAGAGTTACCTTCGCATATAGAACATACACATATACACAGAGATAGGGTTACCTTCACAAATAGAATATACACAGAGATAGAGTTACCTTCGCAGACAGAACATACACAGAGATGGAGTTACCTTCGCGTATAGAACATACACATATACACAGAGATAGGGTTACCTTCGCATATAGAGCATACACATATACACAGAGATAGGGTTACCTTCGCAAATAGAACATACACAGAGATAGGATTACCTTCGCATATAGAACATACACATATACACAGAGATAGGGTTACCTTCGCAAATAGAATATACACAGAGATAGGGTTACCTTCGCAAATAGAACATACACAGAGATGGAGTTACCTTCGCATATAGAGCATACACATATACACAGAGATAGGGTTACCTTCGCAAATAGAACATACACAGAGATAGGATTACCTTCGCATATAGAACATACACATATACACAGAGATAGGGTTACCTTCGCAAATAGAATATACACAGAGATAGGGTTACCTTCGCAAATAGAACATACACAGAGATGGAGTTACCTTCGCATATAGAACATACACATATACACAGAGATAGGGTTACCTTCGCATATAGAGCATACACATATACACAGAGATAGGGTTACCTTCGCATATATAGCATACACATATACACAGAGATAGAGTTACCTTCGCAAGTAGAATATACACAGAGATAGAGTTACCTTCGCATATAGAACATACACATATACACAGAGATAAGGTTACCTTCCCATATAGAATATACACAGAGATAGAGTTGCCTTCGCATATAGAATAAACACAGAAATAAGGTTACCTTCCCATATAGAATATAAACAGAGATAGAGTTACCTTCGCAAATAGAACATACACAGAGATGGAGTTACCTTCGCATATAGAACATACACATATACACAGAGATAGGGTTACCTTCGCATATAGAGCATACACATATACACAGAGATAGGGTTACCTTCGCATATAGAGCATACACATATACACGGAGATAGGGTTACCTTCGCAAATAGAATAAACACATATATGCAGAGATAGAGTTACCTGAATTTTCACATATACACAGAGATAGGGTTACCTTCGCATATAGAATATACACAGAGATAGAGTTGCCTTTGCATATACAATATACACGGAGATATTTACCTTTGCATATAGAATATATACAGAGATAGAGTTACCTTCACATATAGAATATACACAGAGATAGAGTTACCTTTGCATATAGAATATAGACGGAGATATTTACCTTTGCATATAGAATATACACAGAGATAGAGTTACCTTCACATATAAAATATACACAGAGATAGAGTTACCTTTGCATATAGAATATAGACGGAGATATTTACCTTTGCATATAGAATATACACAGAGATAGAGTTACCCTTGAATATAGAATATACACAGAGATGGAGTTACCCTTGCATATAGAATATACACAGAGATAGAGTCACCTTTGCATATAGAATATACACAGAGGTAGAGTTACCCTAGCATATAGAATATACACAGAGATAGAGTTACCCTTGCATATAGAATATACACAGAGATAGAGTTACCCTTGCATATAGAATATACACAGAGATAGAGTTACCCTTGCATATACAATATACACGGAGATATTTACCTTTGCATATAGAATATATACAGAGATAGAGTTACCTTCACATATAGAATATACACAGAGATAGAGTTACCCTTGCATATAGAATATACACAGATATAGAGTTACCCTTGCATATACAATATACACGGAGATATTTACCTTTGCATATAGAATATATACATAGATAGAGTTACCTTCACATATAGAATATACACAGAGATAGAGTTACCTTTGCATATAGAATATAGACGGAGATATTTACCTTTGCATATAGAATATACACTGAGATAGAGTTACCCCTGCATATAGAATATACACAGAGATAGAGTTACCCTTGCATATAGAATAAACAGAGAGAGAGAGAGAGAGAGAGAGAGAGAGAGAGAGAGAGAGAGAGAGTTACCTTCCAATATAGAATATACACAGAGATAGAGTTACCCTTGCATATAGAATATACACAGAGATAGGAGATAGAGTTACCCTTGCATATAGAATATACACGGAGATATTTACCTTCGCGTATAGAATATACACAATGATAGAGAAACAATCGCATGTAGAATATACATAGAGAAAGAGTAATCTTTGCATATAGAATGATAACTAGCTTCGATATCTAAGAGTGCATTTGCCTCTCGAGTCCTTGTGTTTTTCAAACAATTTGTGAAATGTGAATCAACGACATGCACAGTGAGAAGTGCCTCAGAATTAGTATATCTCAATGGATAAGCCACCTTTGCTAGACCGCGGTCAAGTGACCCATTAAATCATGTTGGGTTGCCATGATAGCCCGCATGAGCGGCCAGTTTGTGGCGTCGCTACCACAGAGAAACGCAGTGTCAATTCGCAAGCGGAGCGCATGTTATATAGCTGACACGTATATATAGTGAAGGCCACCATCTTAGTTTCTATTGTGGCACGTGGTTGCTGTGAGTCCCAAAACTCTGTAATAGGAAGTGAGTGTGTTCGGAGGTTACATTAGATTGACTGTGAGTTTATCTAATTACCACAAATAGCCCGGTTAATCCTTGGATGGGTGATCACCCAGCAACTGATACGGGTGCTTCCCGCAGTAGTAGCTGTGTGTCATCAGTGAAGTTTGAGTGTGTGATTCTGCGACGTTATATCACGTGCAAGCTGTGAACGGTGGGAATGTTCAAATGTACTACGCAATCCCCACCGTACATAAGTGTAAAATAGGGACATATTGAGGTGCATGCCTGCGAGCCCGTCTGAAGAGCACCGGCAGTATGCTTTGTTGAGTTGAGTTGAGAATGTCAAAGAATGAACAAAGGGTGTGTACACTTGTGATACAGGATAATAATGTAAGTCAGAGAGCACTGAGGTGGATTCTAGACGTTAACGTTGTATTATTATTATTATTATTATTATTATTATTATTATTATTATTATTATTATATATTAATGTTTTTTTTCTAGCATGGTACTCAACCAAGTGCTCTACGCGCCGTACCCGGGTGCATTATTCGTAATCACCCACGTGTGTGTATGTGTGTGCGCATGTATACAGTGCGGCCGGCCGTGAACTGGTCACTTTCCACGCGTGGGCAATATTTCCACGGACGCAATATTTTTAGATTCCAAACACTAATTATAGGAATAATGATCACAAATTTAATTAATGAAGCACCGGGTACAACCCGCCCCGGTACAACCCGGTGCTTCATTAATTAAAATTTTGATAATTATGATTTTTATTACCTGGTAAATGCATGTGTAATTAATAAAGCATGCTCCCATGAATACTTCTCAATAACAGGAAGAGACGACATCGAAGGATCAAAAAGCAACGTCGTTATGAATGCTTGGCTGTCACAGTTTTGCTGCTGATGATTTTTATTACCTGGTAATCGCACACGCTAAAAACTAAAGTGTTAAAAACTACACTTGAAGTGCTGTATTCAACACTTACTGAGTGCTGAACTAGCACTTTGTTCAAGTGTAGAAGGAAACAACGCAGATGACGCGGATCAGGCTCGAACTCTCGAGCCTGATCCGTGTCATCTGCGTTGTGTCCTTTTAATTATGTACCCACCAAGCGCAAATCAAATTATGGACGATTCTGGAAGAACCACCAATGCTAGACACATGGGAAGTGCCATCCATTCATGTTTCAGATGTCTGACGATTGTAATGTCTAAGTGCTTAAAGCATTGCACTTTGAGTGTTAAAATCAAACCCTAAGAATTAGAATGGGTTTAACACCTTGAACGTGTCAGTTTTAACACTTTAGTTTTTAGTGTGCATGCTTATTAGATACCACTGCTCACGCGTGGATTACGATCAATCAACGGCGACTGTGCTGTATGTATGTTGGCAGAGGATCCGTCATGGTTGACCTTGTTATTTGGATATAAATTTCAAACACATGCAGCTTCAGTCAAACTTATTTGGTTATAACTGAATAACAATGTAATTAAGAGGAAATATAGTTTTCGGACAATATTCTTTGATAGTTTTTTGTCAAAGCTGATTTCCGCCATTCGGGTGTGAAGGCAATTGAACATTCACGAGTGACACTAAAACTAGTTCCGCGGCCAAGTAATGGGGAGGCTTTTGTTCTGGGTGTGCATTGGACTGTGGTGGGGAAGTTGTCACGTGTGCCAATTTGACTTCCAGAGGAGCAGTTGGCCAATGCATCTGGTGAACTGTTGTCCCGGCTACCAATTTAATCTAGGTGGAGGGAAGAGGTGGGGTGTCTCCCTAAACATTCTTGGTCTGAGTGTCACTTGTTCTACGACGAAATATTATAAATTACGACATGGAACGGGAACGAAGGAAAAGACAAAAAAAAAAAAAAAATAATAAAAAGATCTGGAACTGGTCAACGAATCCAGTACAATTTCTAACATTGCCTTGTCATTTCAGCGCCCTTTACCCCAACGTCTGGTCTCCGTCCGAGACACCTCTTGCCCCACGTGTATCTAGGGCAACCCAAGTACCTGGGACAAGTCGAAGGTGTCACACAGAACATACTCCCAGCCCATAATGAGAAAAAATAGATGCTTCGTTACCTTTTCTTGCGATTTGGACACCGGTATTCAATTGAACAGCTTATCATATACCTGAAATTGATACTTTGATTTCGACGGTATTAAACTGATGATGTCACACATTAAATGCAGCATACAAAACATCTTTGGTGTTAGTTTCTATCATGTTTTGGTGTCCTTTAAACAACATAATTATACTGTTTGTAAAGTAATTGCTTCTGGGTTTTTTTTTCATTCCTTCATTTGTCTCTACAATTAAAAATAAATCCCGTCATGGTATGGCCATGGTTGTTGAAAGTATCGTTAAACCCCAATAAACAAACAAATAATTAAAAGTTTCGAAAGTTATTTGCGAGTTGTGTTCTGTTCTAAAGTAATATGGTGTTTATTTTCTACGCTTCCAGTGTTTCTATTTCTCTGATTACTAGTTTATGACCTAAGAACACGTCAAACTGTTGTCCCCAGATTTCATACAAGACTTATGTTCCCTAATGGCGCGATATTTAGGCGCATTTTAAAATGAGAAGTTTTATCCGCAACCCCGTGAGATCAACCGCAACTGCCGGAATCAGACAAACTCACGTTTGTTCACCATTCAGTGTTTTGCAGAAGGGCTATTCTCATGATATTGTTTGTGTTTTTCGAGAAGTCAATAAAATGTGTTGATTGAAATAATAGCCTTCGCGTTTTATAAAAAGATCCGGAACTGTCGAGACAACTGTAAATGTATTTTCAGTTCGCTTCGACCTCGGGGTTCGGGTCGAAAAGCGCAACTTTCGGACCCGAACGCATGCAATCAAGTGCTTATTTATTTCTCGTGTTTAATTCTGTTACCTCCCTTATACCGCATTTCTAGTCGCTTCACTCCAATTCGGACCAACGCGATTCGAACACAGAACTATTTTCAGTTCTTTTTCAGACCCGAACAGCGACAGCCGAGTTTTCGTTTTTTCCTTTTCGATTTCTAAGTTTCATGGAATATCATAGGTGGGAATTTCAAAAGTAAACACATTTCTCTTACAAACATAGCACCTTCTGTATAGTCAGCGTAGATAGACCTCAGGTCAGCCCCTAGTAGGTCGAAAGCTTGGGGCTCAGAATTAGCAATGGTATTTCCTGCGACGTGCAAGAATGAGGACTGTACATGGTGATGGCAGGTATTGTAGGATACGACATTTTGTGAGTTGCATTGTTGGTAAATGCGGTGTTTATGGTGTGCACCAGATTCCCAAAACATGAGTCTCCGACTGTTATATAGTTGTAGTGGTGTGTTTCAGAGTGTGACGTCTCCATGGTGGAATGGGGTAGTTGGGTTAGGTAGGTGAGGTGAGGTGAGGTAAAGTGGACCTCTAATCGTATTTGTCCGGACTATGCTTCCGCAAAGTGTGTACCAAGGTTTCAGCCCGTTAGGCTCTATCAAACAAACAAATACATAGATCTTTGTATTCCATAAGTAATGTTACAAAATCGGCTTCAGGTGGGCAGAAATCTTTATGGTAGACTGATGTGTAATCCTGTTGGTCAAGATTAATGTAGACATCGATTTCGGTTAGGTTGTCTCAATTGTGAGAGTTGGAACGTGTCACGACTTTATATGGTGATGACTGAAAACGGTTGAAACACAGTGACAGCTGTTGCTTTGGTAGCTAGTTGTGTTAAGAGTACTAATACTCTATTGATAGGTATCGTGGGGTACCGGCCCGAGTGCCAAGAGCTGATGGGTGGTAGCTGGATAATGCTTTCGGGGTAGTATCCTTGGTTGTCGTTGGTCGACTGCGGCAATCTGATGTATATTTCATCCGTGGTAAATGGTGAGTAGAATATATCGCGATAGAAGTACAGTGTGACGTTGACAGATAAAGATACAGGTGTGGGTTACACATGCCAGGTGCGGCAGGTAGCTCGACCGAATTCGGTCGGATGGCTAAAAATTTAAAAAAAGAAAACCGAAAGCGAAAACAACGAAAGCAAAACGCCCAATCGGAGTAAATACATGTGCGGATGAAGATTATGTGTATATATTCTTTTAGAAACAATGTGGTATAAACAGTGTGTACGAGTCAATTATTGGTAGACTACGAACCCAATTTTGGTATGAACAGAATGTTTCAAAATGGTTGCCGATAAACAAACTGGAATGTATCACTGTCTTGTAGGAAATGGTTATCGGAATGGTACGAGACTTCATGCCTGCAGGTGTGCACGTGGTGTCTTGAAAGGATGTGATTGGTCAATGGAACGAATCAGCATCACAGGTATTGGCTAAGACAATGGAGTTGTGTCTTACCAAACAAAATACCTTATCGTCTTCCAGAGAACGGACCGTCATAAGGCGGGGATAGGATCTCTTGTCCGAGATAGTCTAACACAGCTATTCTGTCCATAGAGCAACAAACTCTTGACTCAGATGTGTTGGGGTGTGTGTGTGTGTGTGTGTGTGTGTGTGTGTGTGTGTGTGTGTGTGTGTGTTTGAGGTTAAAAAATCGCACTGGCACAGACATTTCATACTGAAACGTTTTTTTCCTTTAATATGCCGCCGAAAAATTGTTTTCATTTACTGAACCCAGATGGGTTTCAAACATGACAAAAAATTACACCAAATTTGATTTAAACTAAGTGATGAGCTTAGGAACTGGTTAAACTGACTGGCAATAATTGATGTTATTCATTGATGGGCTCTAATTTAGTCCTTACAAGGATGTTACGCAAGCTTTTGTTTTTCTTATAGGCGATGACAGGTCGAAGATTCAAAGGTTCATTTAATTTAGCATTGGTAAAATTGAATTCATCTTTTAACATTTTTGCTATTTCGATATTCATTCTGTTGTACGTTAAAGTGAAAGGAATGATGGACCTCCTTTCGCATTCGCCCTCTGATATGTTCATACCAAATGGCCAGAGGGTTTGAAGCGTATTGATCCAAAAAGCTTCACGTTTTTTTCTAAATTCATCCGTTTCTTCTAATGTGTCTTTAATTGGTGGTTGTTCAATTGGGTGGATTTCGAAATCGTCCAAAGAATGGCCAGGAAGGTTAAAATGTTGTGCTACTGGGGCATCAGCATTATGTTTTATATCCTGTTTGTGTCTAGTAGCACGTTCTCGAAAAGGATTTTGACTTTGACCAACATACTGTTTCCGACATCGCTTACAAGTGATAAGGTAAATAATGTTTGGTGAATCACAATGGAGGGGGTTACGGATCTGATAATGATTTTTCGTTTGTTCGGAGGAAAATTCCTCTTTCTGATCAGGCATAAAAGTATGCAGTCTACAACGAGGCTTTTTGCAATTAAATACCGCGCCACTACTATTTTGCAACGGTCTGTTGTGTTCAATCTTCAGTGGTTCGAAATCGGTAGTTTCAGCTGGACTTTCGAGCTTTTTCAAGGTTTGGGATTTCAGGCTACGCAAAAGGCGCAGCGAGTACCCTCTCGATCTGAGGGCGCCAAATAGAGTAGAACAAGCCTCATTGAAATTTACCTTATCACTTGAATTGCGGTGGAAACGAATGAGCTGTGATTTGATGATACCTTTAAATGTATGTTGAGGATGAAATGATTTAGTGTGCAACAATTGATGTGAATCAGTTGATTTAAAATATACTTTATAATCTAAATGACCGGACGCCTGAAATTGCTTGCCTTTATACACGGTTACATCGAGAAAATCAACAGAATTTTCACTGATAGTAGCTTTCAATTTAATATTTGGATCGTGATTATTCAAAATTTCTAAAAATTTATCAAAATCTTCTTTTGAATGTTCCCAAATAATAAAAATGTCATCTAAATATCTGAGATATACGAGAGGATGCTTTGCACATTTGCTTAAGGCATTTTCCTCCCATTCCGCTACATAAATGCTTGCAAAATTAGGACTGAATCTTTTACCCATAGGACAACCCATTATTTGTAGAAAATATTCTCCATTGAATTGAAAGTCATTACCTTTTAAGCTCAGCTCTAAAAGATCCAAAATTTGTTCATCCGGGCGTTTCGCATCCGGATATTTTTCAAATGCATTTTTAACTGATTTAACACCTTTATCAATATCAATGTTCGTATACATACTGTCGATATCCAAAGTAGCCAGAATTGCATTTTTTGATATTTTCAATTTCGAAATTTGTGACAGGAAATCCTGTGTGTTTTTTAGATAGCTCGGATGTCTATTTGCTATAGGTTTAAGATGATAATCAATTAATTCCGAGATCGCATAAGATTCCGAATTACAATCTGATACAATTGGCCTCCCGGGTGGAGTTAAGTCATCCGTCCATGAAGAACGGTCCTTGTGGATCTTTGGTAGGATATAAAATTGTCTTGTTTGAGCACTGAGCTTAGCTGTTAAATATTTCAATTGTTTTTTGGTAATGTGACCTTCGTCGAGGAGAAATTTTAAGATCTTATTGAATTTGTCGATATTACTAGGCCAAATAAGTGAATCTATTTTCTTATAATGTTTAGTATTGCTGAGTTGTCTCATGGCTTCCTTTATATAATTATCCCGAGATAGAACAACTACCGACCCACCTTTGTCGGCTGGTTTAATTACTAATTTCTTATTTTTTCGAAGTTTCGTGAGGGCTCTCCGTTCACCAGCTGTTAAATTGTCTTTATCGGAGAGTATGTTCATGCTGAATACCTTTTTGATGATTCGTTTGCTAGCCTCAATAATTTCGGGATCTACTTCACTATCTGGAGGTGACCAACCAGATGATTCTGTAAAAGGAAGTTTCCGACCGCTGGAGTTTCTAAAGCGGTCGGCTAATTTCATTTGCCTAAGAAAATTACAGTTGTATGATGGTAAATTTGTTTGGTTATCAGTTTTAGGCTTTGGTGCTGGTATAAAAGTTAAACCGCGATCTAAAAGAGATTTCTCTTGGGTTGTTAGGTCATTGGTGCCAGACAGGTTAACCACATTAGTTCCTAATCCCACATCTGTTAGGCGGCTGTTACCTTTGCCTTTACTTAGTTTAAATTTAGGTGGTTCAACCAGTGATCGTACATAATATTGGCGGTTCTCGTGGTCCAATGGATTAAATCCTGAGCAACATCAAACTTTGCGTCATCAATTTTTGGTATCACGTTAACGTCCTTCACTTTCCGAATGGTTTCGTTGATGATGCTCAGGGTTCTCCTTTCAGCCTGAGGGAGTTTTTGCGAAAAGTTTAGTTCAGCGAAATAAATTTTTGCTGATCTAAACTTGACCCTGATATCGCTAAACATATTCCGCAACTGCTTAACTACGAGATCAGAATTATCCTTTCGAGAATTCACGCCAATATTTAATAATATTTTTTGGGGACTGGACTGGCCCCTGTGCCCTTTAAACATAGAGCGCAGATGATTGAATTTGGCGCCGGGGTAACACTCCACCTGGATGTCCGGATGGGGATTTCGATCAATGCGTCCTAAATATGAACTTCCAATCATAAGGATGTTTTTACAAACATCGGGGAGGCGCCAATTCCTTTTGTCAAAATTAACTCCGCTTTTATGCCGAAACTGGGAGAATTTAGAATCAAATGAGCGGCCCGAGTTGCGGCTCGGTGATTTGACTTTCTCTGAGTACGATATACCTGGTTGAACCACACTAGATGCAGGGGAAGGGGGAGAAGAAACAGAAGCAGGAGAGGAAACAGAAACAGGAGAAGAAACAGAAGGAGGAGGAGGAGTTCTAGTGAGAGCACTAGGAGAACTAGAGAAGAAAGGCTGAGGAGGAGTAGGAGGTAGAGGAACAAGACGAGGCGAGACAGCGTTACTCAATTTGCGAGCATCTTCAGTCACAATATGGACCGGAGATGTTTGCAAATTGAGGCGCTTACTCTGAGAGAAAGAAGTAGAAGGAAAAGAAGAGGGAGAAGTGCTTTGCCTTGATCTTTTCTTATTTTGCTTTTCGCGTTGGGGTAGAGGGACAACACGGGCCGGAGTTTGCTTGCTCCCTCCCGTATTGTTCCTTACTCCAGACGCTGGGCGAAGTTCCGAAATGTAAGACTCATAGGCCGAAATCGTCTTACCTGTCAACTTGTTTTTAAAGTTTTTTTGAGCCCAGATCAAGGCACGCGCCGACGCGCTGTTGAAGTCTATCTTTTCGAGTCCAGGAGGTGGTCGCATAGCCAAAGTTATCTTAGACTTCAACTGGTTTAAATTTATCTTATAATGCTCAATTAAAGCATTTAACGTTTGGTTGGCCCATCCCACACTAATCTGTCGAAAAACAGAAAAAATGTGTGGGGTGGGAAGAGCCGGCTTTAGAAAGCCCCCTAACTCATCTACTTTCTTCTCCAACTGCTTCGGGAAATCCCGGTTGGCCAAATGCTGCTCTAGGAGCCCAATATGGTGCATACACTGAATCACCTGGAAAAGGGCCTTGACCAATCTAGAATAGGCCTGGAACGATTGTTCCTGGCCCCTTCCAGACTGGGCAACTCTCTTTCCCTGATGCTTCTGTCTTTTTTGAGCCATTTGAAGAATAAGTAGATGAATTTAAAATGAAATTAAAATGAAGAAATGAAATAAATTAAAATGAAATCTAGATATTACCTATTAGAGAAGATACCTGGATTGGTTGTAGTCTTCAGCAAAGGTAGAAAATAATCCGTCTGTCTCGACGCGTTTCGCTTGGTTTGGCTTTTTCAAAGAGACTTTGAGGAAAATGATTCCAACTTTGGGAGGGCATGCATGGTATATATCCATATGTGGGCTGGGGGTGTTTTTCACAGCTCAGTACATAATTAAACTCGGTAACAAGCTGACAAATGTCACTCATCTAATTAATTCTTTTCAATCTGAGATGTCCCAAGTTTGTTTTTCACAACTCAGTTTGTGTCGTCCAAACAAGTTAGATGAAGCCCTATTGATTGGCTTCCATTGAATTTTAATCAGTCAGTGAGTGGTTTACTTTACTGACCCCATGAAGCCCTATTGGTTGGCTTTGATTTAAGTAAAACCAATCGGGAGCGGTTTGCTTTACTGGCTTCAGAAGTATGTGAAAATAATATGAAAAAATGGTTTGATAAAATATATTGTGACTAAAGAAATAAATGAAAAAATAACGCCAAAGATCATGATGCCTCACGAATGTTATCAGTTGGAATGAATATCCCCCGACGGAGGTTTATGACGGAAAATATTTTACACCACGTAGAAATTGTGTGTTTTACCTTCTGAACCTCTACATTGTGTGAAAGGTATGAAAAATTAAATAAAAATAATAATTTAAATAAATGAATCAAATAAATGAATCAAATAAATAAATAAATAAATAAATAAATAAAAATTAATAAAAAATTAAAAATAATCAATAAATAAATATATAAATAAATAAATAATAATTTTATTTAGGAAATACATACACATGATTGAAATTAGAACCTATTTTGTTTTTGGGCATATATGAACTCTGGCACTCGCCTGTGTGTGTTTGAGGTTAAAAAATCGCACTGGCACAGACATTTCATACTGAAACGTTTTTTTCCTTTAATATGCCGCCGAAAAATTGTTTTCATTTACTGAACCCAGATGGGTTTCAAACATGACAAAAAATTACACCAAATTTGATTTAAACTAAGTGATGAGCTTAGGAACTGGTTAAACTGACTGGCAATAATTGATGTTATTCATTGATGGGCTCTAATTTAGTCCTTACAAGGATGTTACGCAAGCTTTTGTTTTTCTTATAGGCGATGACAGGTCGAAGATTCAAAGGTTCATTTAATTTAGCATTGGTAAAATTGAATTCATCTTTTAACATTTTTGCTATTTCGATATTCATTCTGTTGTACGTTAAAGTGAAAGGAATGATGGACCTCCTTTCGCATTCGCCCTCTGATATGTTCATACCAAATGGCCAGAGGGTTTGAAGCGTATTGATCCAAAAAGCTTCACGTTTTTTTTTTGTTTTTTTTTTTAAATTCATCCGTTTCTTCTAATGTGTCTTTAATTGGTGGTTGTTCAATTGGGTGGATTTCGAAATCGTCCAAAGAATGGCCAGGAAGGTTAAAATGTTGTGCTACTGGGGCATCAGCATTATGTTTTATATCCTGTTTGTGTCTAGTAGCACGTTCTCGAAAAGGATTTTGACTTTGACCAACATACTGTTTCCGACATCGCTTACAAGTGATAAGGTAAATAATGTTTGGTGAATCACAATGGAGGGGGTTACGGATCTGATAATGATTTTTCGTTTGTTCGGAGGAAAATTCCTCTTTCTGATCAGACATAAAAGTATGCAGTCTACAACGAGGCTTTTTGCAATTAAATACCGCGCCACTACTATTTTGCAACGGTCTGTTGTGTTCAATCTTCAGTGGTTCGAAATCGGTAGTTTCAGCTGGACTTTCGAGCTTTTTCAAGGTTTGGGATTTCAGGCTACGCAAAAGGCGCAGCGAGTACCCTCTCGATCTGAGGGCGCCAAATAGAGTAGAACAAGCCTCATTGAAATTTACCTTATCACTTGAATTGCGGTGGAAACGAATGAGCTGTGATTTGATGATACCTTTAAATGTATGTTGAGGATGAAATGATTTAGTGTGCAACAATTGATGTGAATCAGTTGATTTAAAATATACTTTATAATCTAAATGACCGGACGCCTGAAATTGCTTGCCTTTATACACGGTTACATCGAGAAAATCAACAGAATTTTCACTGATAGTAGCTTTCAATTTAATATTTGGATCGTGATTATTCAAAATTTCTAAAAATTCATCAAAATCTTCTTTTGAATGTTCCCAAATAATAAAAATGTCATCTAAATATCTGAGATATACGAGAGGATGCTTTGCACATTTGCTTAAGGCATTTTCCTCCCATTCCGCTACATAAATGCTTGCAAAATTAGGACTGAATTTTTTACCCATAGGACAACCCATTATTTGTAGAAAATATTCTCCATTGAATTGAAAGTCATTACCTTTTAAGCTCAGCTCTAAAAGATCCAAAATTTGTTCATCCGGGCGTTTCGCATCCGGATATTTTTCAAATGCATTTTTAACTGATTTAACACCTTTATCAATATCAATGTTCGTATACATACTGTCGATATCCAAAGTAGCCAGAATTGCATTTTTTGATATTTTCAATTTCGAAATTTGTGACAGGAAATCCTGTGTGTTTTTTAGATAGCTCGGATGTCTATTTGCTATAGGTTTAAGATGATAATCAATTAATTCCGAGATCGCATAAGATTCCGAATTACAATCTGATACAATTGGCCTCCCGGGTGGAGTTAAATCATTCGTCCATGAAGAACGGTCCTTGTGGATCTTTGGTAGGATATAAAATTGTCTTGTTTGAGCACTGAGCTTAGCTGTTAAATATTTCAATTGTTTTTTGGTAATGTGACCTTCGTCGAGGAGAAATTTTAAGATCTTATTGAATTTGTCGATATTACTAGGCCAAATAAGTGAATCTATTTTCTTATAATGTTTAGTATTGCTGAGTTGTCTCATGGCTTCCTTTATATAATTATCCCGAGATAGAACAACTACCGACCCACCTTTGTCGGCTGGTTTAATTACTAATTTCTTATTTTTTCGAAGTTTCGTGAGGGCTCTCCGTTCACCAGCTGTTAAATTGTCTTTATCGGAGAGTATGTTCATGCTGAACACCTTTTTGATGATTCGTTTGCTAGCCTCAATAATTTCGGGATCTACTTCACTATCTGGAGGTGACCAACCAGATGATTCTGTAAAAGGAAGTTTCCGACCGCTGGAGTTTCTAAAGCGGTCGGCTAATTTCATTTGCCTAAGAAAATTACAGTTGTATGATGGTAAATTTGTTTGGTTATCAGTTTTAGGCTTTGGTGCTGGTACAAAAGTTAAACCGCGATCTAAAAGAGATTTCTCTTGGGTTGTTAGGTCATTGGTGCCAGACAGGTTAACCACATTAGTTCCTAATCCCACATCTGTTAGGCGGCTGTTACCTTTGCCTTTACTTAGTTTAAATTTAGGTGGTTCAACCAGTGATCGTACATAATATTGGCGGTTTTCGTGGTCCAATGGATTAAATCCTGAGCAACATCAAACTTTGCGTCATCAATTTTTGGTATCACGTTAACGTCCTTCACTTTCCGAATGGTTTCGTTGATGATGCTCAGGGTTCTCCTCTCAGCCTGAGGGAGTTTTTGCGAAAAGTTTAGTTCAGCGAAATAAATTTTTGCTGATCTAAACTTGACCCTGATATCGCTAAGCATATTCCGCAACTGCTTAACTACGAGATCAGAATTATCGTTTCGAGAATTCACGCCAATATTTAATAATATTTTTTGGGGACTGGACTGGCCCCTGTGCCCTTTAAACATAGAGCGCAGATGATTGAATTTGGCGCCGGGGTAACACTCCACCTGGATGTCCGGATGGGGATTTCGATCAATGCGTCCTAAATTTGAACTTCCAATCATAAGGATGTTTTTACAAACATCGGGGAGGCGCCAATTCCTTTTGTCAAAATTAACTCCGCTTTTATGCCGAAACTGGGAGAATTTAGAATCAAATGAGCGGCCCGAGTTGCGGCTCGGTGATTTGACTTTCTCTGAGTACGATATACCTGGTTGAACCACACTAGATGCAGGGGAAGGGGGAGAAGAAACAGAAGCAGGAGAGGAAACAGAAACAGGAGAAGAAACAGAAGGAGGAGGAGGAGTTCTAGTGAGAGCACTAGGAGAACTAGAGAAGAAAGGCTGAGGAGGAGTAGGAGGTAGAGGAACAAGACGAGGCGAGACAGCGTTACTCAATTTGCGAGCATCTTCAGTCACAATATGGACCGGAGATGTTTGCAAATTGAGGCGCTTACTCTGAGAGAAAGAAGAAGTAGAGGGAAAAGAAGAGGGAGAAGTGCTTTGCCTTGATCTTTTCTTATTTTGCTTTTCGCGTTGGGGTAGAGGGACAACACGGGCCGGAGTTTGCTTGCTCCCTCCCGTATTGTTCCTTACTCCAGACGCTGGGCGAAGTTCCGAAATGTAAGACTCATAGGCCGAAATCGTCTTACCTGTCAACTTGTTTTTAAAGTTTTTTTGAGCCCAGATCAAGGCACGCGCCGACGCGCTGTTGAAGTCTATCTTTTCGAGTCCAGGAGGTGGTCGCATAGCCAAAGTTATCTTAGACCTCAACTGGTTTAAATTTATCTTATAATGCTCAATTAAAGCATTTAACGTTTGGTTGGCCCATCCCACACTAATCTGTCGAAAAACAGAAAAAATGTGTGGGGTGGGAAGAGCCGGCTTTAGAAAGCCCCCTAACTCATCTACTTTCTTCTCCAACTGCTTCGGGAAATCCCGGTTGGCCAAATGCTGCTCTAGGAGCCCAATATGGTGCATACACTGAATCACCTGGAAAAGGGCCTTGACCAATCTAGAATAGGCCTGGAACGATTGTTCCTGGCCCCTTCCAGACTGGGCAACTCTCTTTCCCTGATGCTTCTGTCTTTTTTGAGCCATTTGAAGAATAAGTAGATGAATTTAAAATGAAATTAAAATGAAGAAATGAAATAAATTAAAATGAAATCTAGATATTACCTATTAGAGAAGATACCTGGATTGGTTGTAGTCTTCAGCAAAGGTAGAAAATAATCCGTCTGCCTCGACGCGTTTCGCTTGGTTTGGCTTTTTCAAAGAGACTTTGAGGAAAATGATTCCAATTTTTTATGGATTTCTAGCAATCATTCATTGACTCATAGTCACTTTATTCAACCAGTTTGAACTTTTTTAGCTTTTCACTCAACAATGTTAACCGCAAAATTAGTAGTGACATCTGATATATATGTGCAAACAGAAAGAAACAGAATCATAAGAATCACGTCAATTTCAATACATTTTTCATTTTTTGGGGCCACGCTGTCTACAGCGGGTGCCCTTTAGTGATCAGTCCGTCCGCACGCCCCGTGTTTTCCGCACTTTTTCCAGCAATCGACAGAAATATTGTGTATAGCTTCCTGGTAGGTACTCACATCTCAAGCTTCAATTCCATTCCACTCAGCTGGTTTAGTACAGAGTTATTGCCCTTGAACTTAGGAATTCGACAGTTAAAACGGATTTTCCGAACTGTTTCAGCTGTTGATAGAAATATTGAAATAATGTTCTATGTGTAGCTTCCTGGTGGGTACTTACAGATCAAGTCTCAATTCCATTCCACTCAGGTGGTTTATTACAGAGCTATAGATAGAAATATTGGAATGATGTTTTGTCTGCAGATTCCTGGTGGGTACTTACAGATCAAGTTGCAATTCCATTCTGCTTAGTTCGTTCATTATAGCGTTATTACACTTGAACTTTGCAATTCGACAGGTAAAACAGGTTTTCCGCACTTTTTTCAGCCTTCAATAGAAATATTGAAATGATTTTTTGTATGTAGCTTCCTGGTGGGTACTTACAATTCCATTCCGCTCAGTTGCTTATTACAGAATTATTGCATTGAACCCAAGAATTTGATAGTTAAAACAGGTTTTCCACACTTCTTCTGCTATCGATAGAAATATTGAAATAATTTTATGTATGTAGCACCCTGATGGGTACCTCCCCATCCAGTTTTAATTTCATTCCAATCCTTTCGTTTATCGAAGAGTGATTGCCCTTGAACTAGGAAACTTCGCATATTAGCTGCGGTTATAGCTTCTCATCCACCAATCAGACTGTTGTTGTTGGAACTTTGACTGGAAGACAAGACATTTCACTATAATATATTTTTATATAATAATATAATAATGATATTTATCATATGACTCGTCCGTTTTGTTCACTTTAAAACATTTGATATTTTGTTTTCATATTGATCAGTGATAAATAAAGCCTTCCGTCAATTTCATTGGTCAATTTAAAAACTAGACAATTTGATTGGCTGAACAAAATAAAACCGGGCCGCATTTTCATAATTTGCATAATTAGAGTTGGGAGCTTTCATTGGTCAATTTCAAAACTGGACAATTTGATTGGCTAAACTATATACAACTGGGTGACATTTGCATAATTTCAGTAGGGAGAATTTACATTATCTGTCCTATTTACGGTGGGTTATATTGTATTAATCTTTTACCTAACGTAACGGCAAAAACCGTCTCGCGCAATACAAGAAAAACGCCATTAATTTTTCTTATATTTTCACTTTTTGCTTCCAAAACATAGGTTATGACCCCTAATTGGAACGAGCTCGACTAGCTCGTTCCAATGAGGGGTTATAACCTAAGTTTTAGAAGCAAAAAATGAAAATTTTTAGTTATACGAGGATGTTTTTCCAAGTTCCGTCTGCAACTCAAGTTTGGTGATCGGTTAAAAAGTCATACTGAGTGGCTAATTTGTGCGTGTGTGTGTCATATGATAAATAGAATATGAAATGAGTGTTTTTCTCATATAATATTTATGAAACTCGTCCGAATTGTCCGTTTGGGCTCGCCAGAGGCTCGCCAAAACAGAAAATTCTTAGACTCGTTTCATAAATATTATATGAGAAAAACACTCATGCCATATCCTCTATAAATACCCTGGACCCTGGAATCCAGATGGAGTTTTGTTTTTGCTTCCTTTTTTCACGCAGATACAGAGTCATTGTCCTTGAACTTGGATAGTTATAACAGTTTTTCGGTTTTCCACTCTTTTTCGGTTATGGATGGAAATATTGAAATATGTTTCTGTTTGTAGCTTCCTGATGGGTACCTCCACATCCATTTTTAATTTCATTCCAGTCCCTTTCTTTATCAAAGAGTGATTGCCCTTGAACAAGAACATGTCACATATCAGCTGCACCGACACAGACTACTGTTATGTGAAATTTGACCGGAAACAAGACATTTCATTGTAAATATTTCTATTATATAAAAATGTAATAATGATATAAATACCCTGGACGCTGGAACCCAAAACAGGTAACAGGTACATCGTTTCACTGTACTCTAAAGACAGATGGTCATTCAAAACAGGTGGTCTCTCAAGTCAGGTGGTCACTCAAGGAAGGTTTTACTGTACTGTATACTGTTCGAATTGCAAACCGGCTCCCATCACTTTTATAGTGTTTTTCTGATTTTGCCTCCGCAAAAATGACACCTCTGAATACGTGTGTAGGGAGCTCGGTGGCTCAGTGGTAGCCTGTTGGACTTTTATGTTAGATCCCCGTCCGGGACGATCCGCGTTGTGTCCCTGGGCAAGGCACTTTATCCCGGTTACCTACATGGGGGCACGATGACGCCGTGTACTAAGGCGTACTGCACGTCGATGGTGCACATGTCTTCAATCTATAACCTTGCTTGAACAGAGTTAGAATGTTGAGCTGACAGTTGCTCATCGTTGCTCGGTGGTTCTCTCCGGGTACTCGGGCTTCCTACACCCGTAAAACTGTCACGGTCACGATTAACCATTGTGCATAAGTATGTGACATTAAACCCCAATAAATAAATAAATAATACGTGTGTAAAATTTTTAAAAATTTGTTACTGGTCATTGACAGTTCCGCAGCTCATATCTTTCATTCCACTAGTTTTCACCATCAATTTTCTAAATATAATAATAAACTTATAACAAAAAATCATTCTCGAAACTGCATGTGCAAGTTAAGGAAAACTTTAAAAGAATGAAAAGGTATACTCAGTCAAATACACTTTATTTATTGGTGTTTAAAGTCACATATTTCCGCACAGTGGCTAATCATGACCACGACAGTTTTACGGGTGGAGGAAGCCGGAGTACCCGGAGAGAACCACCGAGTAACGGCGAGCAACTATCAGCTCACCAGAACACTAACTCCACACAAGCAGGGTTAGCATTGGTTGAAGACAAGGGTACCATCGGCGTGCAGTACGCCTTAGTACACAACGCCACCGTGTTCCCACGTGGGCAATGGGTGAAGTGTCTTGCCCAAGGACACAACGCAGTTGCCGCAGGTGGGATTCGAACCGAAGACCTCTCGGCTTGCAGCCTGCACCTCCACCCAATTAGCCCCCCCCCCCCCCCCCTCCGAATAGGAGTGTTAATGCATTTTTATAATCACAGGATCGAATTGTTTAAGTAACATTCATTCTGTCAAAATATTTAGTGGTACACTTCCTGGGCAACCTGATTAATACATTGGTCTACTTTGGTATCTGATAGGCCATGTTTGTTTAGCATGCATACACACAGAGACAATTCAGTGTTCAATTCTAGAAGTTGGGATGTGTGAAAATAAAATCGTTTTCAATAATTGATCAACTGTTATCATTTGATTGTCCTCCCCCATGATTCAAACTGTAAATCCTCAATGCTGTCAAGATATGAGTATATAGACCACAAACCTGCATGAAGCATGCCGTATTTTGCAGGTATTATTCAATACAACATGCTCATGAACGTCCTGGGAAGAATGATATATCATGAGAAAGCATCCCGACGACATTTGTAAACCGTAGTGAATACCGATTAGCACTGTGAATATCCCTCAAAAAAAGGGGGGTGGGTGGTGGTGGTGGTGTCCGAAATTGGTCGGAAAAAACCTGTCGAAAAAGGAAAAAAAATGGGAAAGGGGTGGGTGGGTGGGTGGGTGGGTGGTCTAACATGTCGAACGTTAAAAACCATCACATGTTCCTGGGGATTTTTTCCGCTCCTGCCCTGCCTAGGGGTAATTTGAACAACAAAGGGACACTAGATGCCCCCCCCCCCCAATCGCGTCCGACATTAGGATAACCCTTTAATCACAGCAACACTGGAATGAAAAAAAATGGTAAAATGGGTTCCCGTCGCAAATTTGGTTGGCGATAAAATGTGTTCTTTTTGTTGATAGTTGTCAAATGAATTGCTGAGTGTCCTTCTAATAATTTTTTTTTTCTGCAAAACACAAATTATCTCAATTATGTCTTGAAAATATATTGTCTCGTCTAGATCTGCTTGATTGATATTTGCTTCGTACAGTGTTCCTATCTTTTATTTTAACAATATTTTATTAATAATTAAATAAAACTTTCAGGAGAATTTGTGCCTTGAACGACACCATGGCATTTCCTCTGACGTTACTTTTTACAAACGGTGACTAAATAATAATAATTAGTTATTGGTAGATGTTCTTAATATTTTTTCTTTTTTGTTATTGATGAACCTCAAGAGAACCCTTTTGGTACGTAATGATGTTTTACTAATAATTAATTAGAACTGTCAGGACAATTTATAAATGTTGGCTGAACATTAATAATTTGTTCTTGGTAGATATTCCTAATACTGATTCATATCTGATTGATGAGCTTCAAGATAACCATTTTGATATGTAATGATGTTTTATTTATAATTTATTGAAACTTTGAGGACAATTTATGCCCGAAATGACTCCATGCAGGCAGGACTTCTATCATTTCTAGCAACTTCGTTTTGCCGTTCTCATTCCTGCCACAGTACTTGGGCACAATAACAACCACAAACAGATATCTTGATATCTTAAACGTTGCTGCTTCTCATTTCAGACGCATTATTACTAATAAGAATGGAATTAGCAAACAAGAGTAGGCCTATTCCTGGTGACGATACTTGCTCTCCGAAAATGCCTGAATAGGTTAACCCTTTACCCAACGTAACCGCCAAAACCGGTCAGCGCTGTTCACAAAAATCGCCAATTAATTTTCATTATTTTAGTTTTTATTCTTCATCTCCATTGCCCGCGTGGGGGCACGATGACGCCGTGTACTAAGGCGTACTGCACGTCGATGGTACGCATGTCTTCAACCAATCTAACCCTGCCTGTGTTGCAGTGCGGAGTTACGATGTTGGGGAGTTGGCAGCTGCTCGTCGTTGCTTGGTGGTTCTCTCCGGTTACTCCGGCTTCCTCCACCCGTAAAACTGTCACGGTCATGATTAGCCTTTGTGCGTAAATATGTGACCTTAAACATCAATAAATAAATAAATTTAGTTTTTATTTTTTGTCTCAAAAACATAGGTTATGTTTTTGAGACAAAAAATGAAAAAAATAGTTATTCAAGAATTTTGTTTGCAAGTGTCGTCTGCTTTTCATGTTAGGTAAAGAGTTAACCATATCAAAACAATGCTTCTCAAAGACTTTAATCAGACTTTTAGGCAAATTAATTCAGGCTTGTTTTTGATGACCCCCCCCCCCCCCCCCCCACCACCCCAGCAGAAACAACAGGGATATAATCAAGTTATTGCAGCAAAGGACATACTCGTCGAGAAAGTGTCTAAGAGAATGGATGCTCACTTCTCTTCCATATTTTCACGTGCACACCTAATTACGTATGGACGAGAAAAATTCCGCAATGAATGTCAGTTACTGAAAGAACAGGCGAAACACCTGCAGGACCTGGTCAGTTCAATATTTAGTTACTTTCACACTAAAAGTTCACAGTGTGATGTTGGGGAAGAAAGTCAATTCGACACTGAAAGTTTTAAAACTGATGTTGGGTCTGAATGTCCAGTCCCAGATGTATCACGAAAGCGTCCTAGTTATGATACCCTAGATAATTTCCTTGATAGTTCACAGGATATTACTACATCAACCCCCAAATCCAAGAAGTGCCAGTAATAACAAACATTTCATTCTTGAACATACATGTACTAAATAATTTTAACAAACGGTTTCATTCTTGAACATGCCTGTCCAAAATATGTGGACTTTCTGTTGAGCGAAATATTCTCAGATCTGCATGTATGCGAATGTATTGATTTCTCTTGGAAAAGTCATTGTACCCTATATATCATACACTACCAAATATAATTATTATTTATACCATTATTACCTATTGTACTATATACGAAAAGCCTGTGACATAAATTTTAGCTTCACACACCAACCGTGATGAACGCGCCAGCAATGGGATTTCATCATTTAAATTTTACACCTACAGCAGAACTACGTCCAAGTTGACCTTTGGTGACGTCGACCTGAATGCAAACTTGTCTAAATTTATCGCACGTAGCCTCGCGAAGAGTGAAATGCAACCGGCAATTATTTATTACGTTTTTAAATGGCTTTACCTCATAAGATGCCAAAAATTAACAAACATGCATTGTCTCCTGTTAATAAAGCATCCATGACTCGAAATAGTATGTTATTATGTTATTAAAACGAAAAAGGCTCCGTTTCTTTTTCCATTTTTGTTTCGGTGGTAAAATTGACAGCGGAAGTACCCCCCACCGATGCTCATGTAATCAAAAACAGATTCGCACGTATGTACGTCTGGTGTTCAGTAAAATCGAGAAAACGTAAAGGCGACTCTTGATAATCTGACGGTCATCGAAAATAAAATATATCCAAAGTAGCTTGGTGCAGCAAATGTTCAGCACTCGTGGTGAAGTGGTGTTAACCACGCCAAAGGCTCGCGGTTAACAACACTTCACCATTCGAGTTTGCCTCATACGATACCAAAAATTAACAAACATGCGTTATCTCAAGTTAATAAAGTACCCATAACTCATAATAACTCAAAATAGTATGTTATTTTATTAAAATGAAAAATGCCCCGTGATTTGCGTGTTTCTTTTTCTATTTTGTTTCGGCGATAAAATTGATAGCAGTACCACCCACCCGTGCTCGTGAAACTAAAAACAGATTCGCACGTGTGAATATTGTATTTTTTAACATTTAAACTCTTCTTAATCTGACGATCATGGTAGAAATAAAATATTCCAAGAGTAGCTTGGTGTACCAAATGTTCACCACTCGTGGTGAAGTGGTATTAACCGCGCGCCAAAGGCTCGCGGTTAACACCACTTCACCATTCGTGGTGAACATTTGGTACACCAAGCTACTATGGGTATATTCTATATATTTGTTACACTAATACATATAGTCTTATTAATATCAACCTTCTTTTACTTATAAATGTACCAAAATTCGTGTAGTAGTTGTTAGTTGAGTCCTACGTGTTTTTTTCGTCAGATCGCCAAAGTTAAGCAAAGTCAAGCCTGGTTAGTCCTCGGATGGGTGACCGTCTAAGCGATTGATTCGGACTCCTGCGTTGTGTCCTTGTGTGCACGACGACGCTGTGTACTAAGGCGTACTTCACGTCAATGGTGCGCATGTCTTCAATCAATCTAACCCTGCCCGTGCTGCAGTGCGGAGTTACGATGTTGGGGAGCTGGCAGCTGCTTGTCGATGCACGGTGGTTCTCTCCGGGTACTCCGGCTTCCTCCACCCGTAAAACTGTCAACGACACGATATGACATTGGCTGTTAAAATGTTGTTAAACCCTAATAAATAGATAAATAAATAAATTTGTATGTCCATCCGTCTTTCTCTCCCAAATTTCCAAATGTTCTTCGTGTATGATGACTGAAGTTTGCTTTGACCAATTATCATGATAATTTTCATACACAGTGTTGAGAATCATTTCACTGAGCTCTCTATCCATTACACTGGTTTCCAGTCACGATTTTCGTACACGATGCTGGGAATGATTTTATGGCGCTCTCGTAAATTTTCACGACTTGTCATTCCGAAGTTTAATCATGAAAGAGTGGTAAATCTTCACATGTCATGTGATAACTCAAATTTGCTTTGGGCGATTATCGTAGTTCTTAACACACAATGTTATGAATGATTCGAGCTGAAATTATCAAAATGCTCAAAAATGAGGGATTTGCGGAGCCCTCAATGGCAGTGTCCATATTCTAGTTCATTTTAATACGTCATATGAAAATTATATGGTTGTTTTGCACCCAGGATCACTGAGAGTTCATTTCTAAAATTTTGCCTATGTAGATATGTTCATGTCCAAGGTCATATAGTGGATTTTTGCCATTCTCTGTCCGCGATCCAACATTAACTTCATGCCTCCTTGTCTCCTACTTGTCATAGCTCTCTGTTTCATATACCTAAATCGCTAAGGACATTTAATTTTCGAAATAGAATATTTTTTGCAGGTCTATTATCCCATGGGATGGACTTGGAGGTGTGAAATGCAATTACTTAATTTTATAGCCTTTTGCACTTTTGATATTTCTTCATTTTATGTTCTGTAACTTTCATAATAAAAAATGATGTTGGTGTGACTAGAACAAGAGTATTCACCAGAAATTTTAAAGTGATGCAAATGTGGATCACTAGATGTAATAGCATTGAGTTTATATGTGACTGTCCTCTTTCAAACCTCACAAAAACATATTATTTATTATGCATTATAATCCATCGCAACACAAGTCACACAAAATTTATTATTTATTATGCATTATTATCCCCTCAAAACAGAGTTCTGATGGGGATATAGTAATGGGCTTGTCTGTTCGTATGAGTCCGTCCATCCATCTGCCCGTCTGTCCGTAACACACTTGTAAACACAAGACATATGAAGTCTTTCAACCTATCCCCACCAAACTCGGCATATGGATTGGTCATGAAGCCTATTGATTTTCAGGTTTAGATGTCAAAGGTCAAGGTCACTGCTTGAATTCCGCCTGTAACACTTGTAGACACAATACACCCCAAGTCTTTCAGGCTACCCACACCAAACTAAGTATATGGGTCGGTCACGAAAAGGGTTTGAAGCCTATTGATTTTCAGGGTCAGATGTCAAAAGGTCATGGTCGCAGCTTGAAATCCATCTAACATTTGCAGACAAAATACACCTCAAGTCTTCAAGGACACAGCTTGAAATCAATCTGTAACAATTGTAGACACAATGCACTTCAAGTCTTTCAACCTATCCCCACCAAACTTGGTGAATTGGTTGATCATGAATCCTATTCATTTTCACGGCCAAAGGTCAGTCAAGGGCACTACTTAAAATATGTGGGGTGGCGAGGGGTGCTTCACTTTGAGGTGACCTTGTATCGTATAAGTTCTATGAGCATACTGTGAGGCTTTACAGTTTAATCTATTAGAGAAAATATTCAACAAAGCATTGGTGACTGCTATTGTTCAATAGGGGTGATGTGGAGGCCACAATCGTTCTTTTGTAAACAGCCAATCTGGGCGGCGGAAGCTCGGTAAAAGGGGAGGGGCACGAGCCCCTGTGCCCCCTGGCTCCGCGGCCTCTGTGTTCAATAGGGGTGATGTCGAGGCAACAATCCTTCTTTTCAAGTCGGACATTGATATACAGCCAATCCTTTCTTGAGACCGCTATAACAATTAACAATATTTTTTTTGCTTCAGGTGAAAAAGAAACAACTAACTAGAGGACAGATCTAAACACATCCACTGTTGTGATCTATAAAAAGATCGATAGATGGAGAACGATAAAGGCATCGCGGCTTATCTCAGGTGTGTTAAGTTTGAAAAGTATGTAACTATATATATTTTTGAATATCTTACCTCCTACAAGTATCTGGGAATTTCATTGATTCAAAGACGTCACATGCAGACTGCATATAAAACCATATACTGCCTGTCAACATCAATATACGCTGACAGCTATGGGTAATCTCCCCTTTGTTCATTGATTATTCAAAATGGCGGCAGCCGATAAACGCTTCAAGTTGAAAGATTGAGGGTTGGAAGCCCATATTTGGTCTGAAGTGTAGGTTAGGCAACTTAAAAGGCTTCATATTCTGTGGATGTGTGTCATGTTACCTTCGAAATGAAACTGTTTGGTATGTAGGAATTTGCCTTGTTACAATTTATGGGAGAGTAGGCACTCTCCCATAAATTGTAACAAGGCAAAGACACGTGAACACATTGTGTGAATTCTCTCATTTAATTTTGATGGCTGTTGTTATTAGTTCTGTGCATCGATGCAGCAGTCGGTAAGATATATTCTATATTCGTTACACAGTTTGTTGGTGGCCTAATATGGTATATATGGAGTCAGTTAATTCCATATTGGACTCGAGCTTCGCTCGAGTCCAATATGGAATTAACTGACACCATATATACTTCGCTCGAGTCCAATATGGAATTAACTGACACCATATATACCATAGTAGGCCACCAACAAACTGTATAACTAATAATATATATGTTCCCCGCCCACAACTGACTGATGTAAGAATGAATGAGAAGGATATTTCAGAATATGATTGGATTATATTTGGCAGCATGGATATATACCCAAAGTAAATAGTTTTCATTTGTTTTCTTTTTCAACCATCCACATCCAGTGAGCATGGTTCCATTCATCAAAATATATCGAGTATTTCGGAATCTGGACCTTCCAAGTATCAGACAGTTATACCCCAGATAGAGTACCATTGGTAAGTTATTAGTTTATGTAAATGCATATGTTCAAGTTCGTGTCTCCTGTCAACTGCTCCCATTTAATTGTGTTATAATTTAGTGCTTAAAGTTCATTTCTCTAAATTTCTTTTTTGAGCCATCCACAGCCAATGGGCATTTTCCTCCATTTCCTTCGGAACCTGGATCTTTTCAGTCATCCACATTCAGTGCGAGCATTAGTTCCATGTCCTTTGGAACCTGTATCTTCCCAGCCAACCGCTTCCAGTTGCAGCATTTCTCGGTCATCCACGTCCTTCAAAATGCTTCCGAGCTTGACCTTCTCAAGTATAATATAATAATATGATACCTTCCAGTCTCTTTTTGATGTTCTCATTGGTTTCCCGCTAACATTTAGATAACCATTAAGAATATATGTATACATCGTCCGCACAGTTTAATAGTTCTTAACCCTTTACCCAACACGAAAAGCAGACGACACTTGCAAACAAAATTCTTGAATAACTGAATATGTTCAGTTTTTGTCTCAAAAACATAGCTTATGATGCCTCATTGGAACGAGCTCGATGAGCTCGTTCCAATGAGGGGTCATAAGCTATGTTTTTAAGACAAAAAATAATGAAAAAGACGGTCAGCGGGAGGGCTCTTGAGTCAATGAAAATAGTGGGTCGACGTTACCGAAATTGGGTCGAAATTACTTTGGGTCGGAATTACTTTTTTGGGTAGAAATTACCGATTTGGGTCGATGTTACTTTGGATCGAAATTACAGTGGGTCGAAGTTTCTGACATTCTTTTCGGTAACTTCGACCCACTATTTTCCACGACTGATTTTCCCAGTATCCTTAGTTTCTGTCTATTTATCTAGTTTGGATTACTTCGAGATTCTCTGTGTTTACCTATGTTATGACTTCCCAGATGTATATTTGTAATAGTACACAATGCGTAGCAATATGTAGACATCACACTCAGTGGTTCTCTCCGGGTACTCCGGCTTCCTCCACCCGTAAAACTGTCACGGACATGATTAGCCATTGTGCATAAATATGTGACCTTAAACATCAATAAATAAATAAAAAAATATGTAGACATCACAGCCAGTACATAGGCATACACTGGATGTGCTGATATGTGCTCGCGTGCCAGTGCACTATATGCACACAACACACGCAGCCCAAGGACATATACGAATAATGGAGGATACCTTTTGGAGTATACCTATTGGAGGATACCTATTGAAGGATACCCTTTGGTGGGAATCGTTTAGATGATAGTTATGGTTCCTAGTACAGGTCCTGGCTTCCAGACCATTCCATAGCCTTTATAGGCCTAGACCACTACCGCTAACTTAAACATAGTCACCACCATCTGTCCTGCTCTAGGGCTTTCTACCATTACGGCTTCTAGACCGCCCCATAGCCTTTATAGGCATAGACCACTGCCGCTAACTTACACATAATCACCACCATCTGTCCTGTTCTATGGCTTTCTATCATTACGGCTTCTAGACCACCCCATAGCCTTTATAGGCCCAGACCACTGCCGCTAACTTACACATAGTCACCACCATCTGTCCTGTTCTAGGGCTTTCTATCATTACGGCTTCTAGACCGCCCCATAGCCGTTATAGGCATAGACCACTGCCGCTAACTTACACATAGTCACCACCATCTGTCCTGTTCTATGGCTTTCTATCATTACGGGTTCTAGACCATCCCGTGGCCTTATAGGCTTAGACCACTGCCGCTAGCATACACATAGTCACCACCATCTGTCCTGTTCTAGGACTTTCTCTCATTACGGCTTCTAGACCACTCCATAACCTTTATAGGTCAAGACCACTGCCGCTAACTTACACATAGTCACAACCATCTGTCCTGTTCTAGGACTTTCCCTCCTTACGGCTTCTAGACCACTCCGTAACCTTTATAGGTCTAGACCACTGCCACTAACGTACACATAGTCACAACCATCTGTCCTGTTCTAGGGCTTTCTATCATTACTTACACATAGTCACCACCATGTGTCCTGTTTTAGGGCTTTCTATCATTACGGCTTCTAGAACACCCCATAGCCTTTATAGGCCTAGACCACTGCCGCTAACTTACACATAGTCACCACGATCTGTCCTGTTCTAGGGCTTTCTATCATTATGGCTTCTAGACCACCCCATAGCCTTTATAGGCCTAGACCACTGGCGCTAACTTACACATAGTCACCACCATCTGTCCTGTTCTAGGGCTTTCATTACTGCTGACTTGTACTACTTCGTACTTCCTAGCTATATCTCACCATGTTCCAATTTCCGCCCTCGGTCGGGTCTGGGACAGGCTCAATCAAATCCCCCCATTCGTCAAAATCTGCCTCATTCTATAGAGTTGCTTGACCCAGTATATGCTAGGCTACCTTACATATAAGAAACAGCTCTGTTGATCGCACTGAAATGTGCCTGTGTGATAGTGCACAATGTGCACACATCACATGCGGCACATGGGCATCCATTGGATGTGCTGATTTGTGCTTATGTGAAAACGCACAATTTGCGCACAACGCGTGCAGTACGTGGGCACATACGACAAAAAGGGATTCTATAACCACAGATAAATCCTAAAAAGGGACAAGCACATTTCATAAAATATCCGTTCCACGTTCGTGGAGAACGTGGAACTGATATTTGATGGAATGTGCTTGTGTGGTAGTGCACAATGTGTCACAATTTGCACATACACGATGCAACGCATGCACATTTAACATGAGTCGATATGCATGTATGTGAAAACTGACAATGTGCACTCAGTACAGAATGACGAAAAGGTTAATGAAACTCATTGCAGAAAATAAACGAGAATGCGAGTTTTTAAGAGTAAATTTCATCATTTCCCCGCGCCCCCTATATCCAGAGGGTAATACCCCTCCTCGGGCTCTCTCAAACAACGCATATCGTCGACATTACTGCAGAGACAAGCCCCCGTCCCCCACTTCTAAATTTCGAAAAACACAACTGCCACAAAGACAAGGGTATAAGAGTATTCTCCAATTGTAAATTTAAAACAGAAATTGATTCTCACAGCAGGAGGCTACGAGAATCAAAATTATCGTGAATAGGGACTAATGTTAAGGCCTGAATTTTAGTGATAGAGTTGAAAATATATGAATAAAATCAAGTGTCTAGGTCAAATATCTTCCCCCTAAGGTGATATGTACCCATCATACCCACACCAAACGTGGGTGACTGTCCCCCCTCCAAAGCACACAGAACCTTGCGATGGTTCCGGGACGTTTGTTTCCAAACCCGTTAATCCCGGAAGGTTTTGTTCAAAGTCGAAATTTGTTCCAGGACTATTCGTTCGACAGGTTTTGTCCCACAAAAATCGAAGATGCTTTGAGTAAACCACTACTGCATGAAAAAATGTGTTATTTTGAAACCTGATCATTATAGACACCTCTATAAGGCCTGTTATATACGTCGCCCTACCGTCGCGTCAAGTTTAATTGAATTAGATTCGTCCGAAATCCGTCAAATCTTCATTTGATATATACGGACGCTCTACCGCCGAGTCGAATTCAGTTGACGCACGATCTCAACTCACAGTATTTGAGTTTACACACTAATCTTATGCGATATCTATACATATATTTTAACTGTGTACACGTATAAGAATACATTATACTATAGCTTAATTTTATTTATAGGGGCCTACTGATGCTCTATCGTCGCTCTGAATTCATTTGGAGATTGTCTTTCATATGATAAGGTTTATATAGTTTCACATATACAGGCATGTTTGTTTGCAGTGTATAGTGCTTTAATGTGGGTAACATGACGCATAATGTTTTGAAAGAAAACTACCGAGTAATGTCTGTATAGCTTAGTTGACTGACTCCCTACCCCCATCCCAAACTAAGGAAGAAAAATATAAAAATAAAAATATACACAGAAAAAGAGTTACCTTCGCATATAGAATATATACAGACTAGAGTTACCTTCCAATATAGAATACACACAGAGATAGAGTTACCTTCGCAAATAGAACACACACAGAGATGGAGTTACCTAAGCATATAGAACATACACATATACACAGAGATAGGGCTACCTTCGCATATAGAGCATACACATATTCGCAGAGATAGGGTTACCTTCGCAAACAGAATAAACACATATATGTAGAGATAGGGTTACCTTCGCATACAGAATATACACATATACACAGAGATAGGGTTACCTTCCCATATAGAATATACACAGAGATAATTACCTTCACATATAGAATATACACAGAGATAGAGTTACCTTTGCATATAGAATATAGACGGAGATATTTACCTTTGCATATAGAATATACACAGAGATAGAGTTGCCTTTGCAAATAGAATATACACAGAGATAGAGTTGCCTTTGCATATAGAATATACACAGAGATAGAGTTACCTTTGCATATAGAATATAGACGGATATACTTACCTGTGCATATAGAATATACACAGAGATAGGGTTACCCTTGCATATGGAATATACACAGAGATAGAGTTACCCTTGCATATGGAATATACACAGAGATAGAGTTACCTTCACATATAGAATAAACACAGAGATAGAATTACCTTCGCATGTAGAATAAACACAGAGATAGAGTTACCTTTGCATATAGAATATAGACGGAGATATTTACCTTTGCATATAGAATATACACAGAGATAGAGTTGCCTTTCCATATAGAATATACACAGAGATAGAGTTGCCTTTGCATATAGAATATACACAGAGATAGAGTTACCTTCACATATAGAATATACACAGAGATAGAGTTCTCTTTGCATATAGAATATAGACGGAGATATTTACCTTTGCATATAGAATATACTCAGAGATAGAGTTACCCTTGCATATGGAATATACACAGAGATAGAGTTACCCTTGCATATAGAATATACACAGAGATAGGGTTACCTTCGCATATAGAATATACACATATACGCAGACATAGGGTTACCTTCGTAAATAGAATAAACACATATATGTAGAGATAGGGTTACCTTCGCATACAGAATATACACATATACACACAGATAGGGTTACCTTCCCATATAGAATATACACAGAGATAGAGTTGCCTTCACATATAGAATATACACAGAGATAGAGTTACCTTCCCAAATAGAATATACACAGAGATAGAATTACCTTCGCATATAGAATATGCACAGAGATAGGGTTACCTTCCCATATAGAATATACACGGAGATAGAGTTACCTTCGCATATAGAATATACAGAGAGATAGAGTTACCTTCCCAAATAGAATATACACAGAGACAGAGTTACCTTCGCATATAGAATGTACACAAAGATAGGGTTTCTTTCGCATATAGAATATACACAGAGACAGAGTAACATTCGCATATAGAGTATACACAGAGATAGAGTTGCCTTCGCATACAGAGTATACACAGAGATAGAGTTACCCTTGCATATAGAATATACACGGAGATATTTACCTGCGGATATAGAATAGCCGCAGAGATAGTTACCTTCACAAAGAGAATATACTTAATAAATATAGCATGACTTTTCGTTGACTATGCCAAAATAGTGGTCCTCGAGGAGAGGATAGTCCCGACGCGTAGCGGAGGGACTATTCTCTCCTCGAGGACCACTATTTTTGGCATAGTCAACGAAAAGTCATGCTATATTTATTATATTAGATGTGTGTGTGTGTGGGGGGGGGGGGGGGGGGGGGGGGTTCTACATCGGTCATATACGCAAGATAATATTCTTATTCACAGCCAAAGAGAAAAGAAAATGGTTCAGGGTTTAAACAGGTAAACTAAGTTAATTCTGTCACTCATAGTTCTGGGATAGAGAGGTAGAGAACCAAAACCCCAAGAAACACAATACCATTATTCCATTAACCCCTCTCCGCCCCCAACACTACTACAAACATCACTTTCGATATACATATTTTTATTTCTCCAAACTAAATGTAATAATGTATATGGGGCGAGGTGTCTTGTAAAGTATTTACGTTTCAATGGAATTTTCTAAGCGAATTCGAATGTTACTATTTATAACCGTGCACTATTACCGTGCACTATTCTTTTTTCAAAAATGATAGTAGGTCTGTGCGATTTCGCTGACGAACTATCGGAAAATAGGGTGTTTTTGTTCAACCAATCAGAACGCGGGAAAGTCACGTGACATCTAATATACAAAGATAGAGTAACATTCGCATATTGAATATACACAGAGAAAGAGTAATCTTTGCATATAGAATGATAATTAGCTTCGATATCTAAGAGTGTATTTGCCTCTCGAGTCCTTGTATTTTTCAAACAATTTGTGAAAAGTGAATCAACGACATGCACAGTGAGAAGTGCTTCAGAATTAGTATATCTCAATGAATAAGCCACCTTTGCTGGACCTCGGTCAAGTGACCCATTACATCATGTTGGGTTGCCATGATAGCCCGCGTGAGCGGCCAGTTTGTGGCGTCGCTACCACAGTGAAACGCAGTGTCAATGCGCAAACGGAGCGCATGTTATAGCTGACACGTGTTTCCGTCGTGCGTTTTGTATAGTGAAGGCCGCCATCTTAGTTTCTATTGTGGCACGTGGTTGCTATGAGTCCCCAAACTCTGTAATAGGAAGTGAGTGTGTTCGGAGGTTACATCAAATTGACTGTGAGTTTATCTAATTACCACAAATAGCCCGGTTAATCCTTGGATGGGTGATCATCCAGCAACTGATTCGAGTGCTTCCCGCAGTAGTAGCTGTGTGTCATCAGTGAAGTTTGAGTGTGTGATTCTGCGACGTTATATCACGTGCAAGCTGTGAACTGTGGGAATGTTCAAATGTACTACAATCCCCACCATACCTAAGTGTAAAATAGGGACATATTGAGGTGCTTGCTTGTGTGCCCGTCTGAAGAGCACCGGCAGTATGCTCCGTTGAGTTGTGGACACCTGTGAGACGGGGTAATAATGTAAGTCAGAGAGCACTGCGGTGGATTCTAGACGTTAACATTGTATTATTATTATTATTATTATTATTATTACTACTATTATTATATATTAATGTTTTTTTTCTAGCATGGTACTCAACCAGGTGCTCTACGCGCCGTACCCGGATGCATTATTCGTAATCACCCACGTGTGTGTATGTGTGTGCGCATGTATACAGTACGGCCGGCCGGGAACTGGTCACTTTCCACGGGTGGGCAATATTTCCACGGGCGCAATAATTTTAGATTCCAAACACTAAAGTAGTATGTCGCGTACCTTTGGGGTCTAGTTTGGATGGCCTCGGTGGATGACCTCGGAAGTGACGTCATGTCACGTGACCTAGTGGCGCCATGTTGTGTTGTCATGGTAACCCGCGTGAGCGGCCATGTTGTGACGTCATCCCTATAGTGATACTGCATGTGCAGCGCGTGTTGTTAGGGTGATACATGTTTCCGTCGTCCATTTTGTATACTGGAGGCCGCCATCTTGGTTTCTATGGTAGCACGTGATTGCTATGTTACCCAATTTTTCTGCAATGGGACGGGGTATGTTCGGAGGGTATGTTCAATTGAATAGGAGTATTTTCTGGAACGACTTCCCTGGATAATTACCACAAACAACCCTACAAGTTTTACTATTTCGAATTCTTTCAGAATTCTCTGCTTCTGTCTATATATGTAATAGTTTTCGTCTATCTGACCATATTCCTTTGTTTTGGAGTATACTCCAGTAGCGTAGAAGAGTCTATCAGTTGGAACAGCTTTGCTTATTGTTACTATATTTGGCTATATCTGGTCTATTCTTGTTAGTTCTGACCCTATTGTAATACTCTTGTTGTTTCATTTATCTAGAACATTTATAACCAATCAGATTGCTTGATTCCCCATAATCTGTATGCAGAGTTATCTCCCTTATTACAACGAAGTTGTATCCGATTCTCATCACATCTATATCCAATGGCAATATCCCCGGGCACCCCAATTTCGGCACCCCTTTTTAGGAAAAGCATATGACCTACGGCACCTTTTTTTGTCATATGTGCTGATATGAAAAAGCACAATGTGACACAATATGCCCTAGCACAAAGGCACATGCTTTACGTGCCGATATGCGCTTATGTGAAAAGGCACAATGTGACACAATGTGCCCTAGCACAAAGGCACATACGGGTATTTGAGGATACCTATGACCTGGTATTGTATTATTTGAGGATACCTATCGAGGATACCTTTTATAGGATACTTATCTGAGGATACTATATAGGCTGTACATATCCCTGTAGGTCTCTTGCTGGCCCTTAGTACTATTAATCCACCTGATGCTTCATGTTATCCTATGACTGGTATAGGCAGTATGCAATGCTAGGCATAGGGGTATTGTGGGTAGGGGTACTGCTTGGTAGTTTAGAACGGTACTATAGTATTGGCGGTATATACACCTATAGGCCCCTGTTAGTGCTTGGTACTATTAACCAACCGATTGCTTTGTTTTATTATATGGCTGGTATATGTAGTACGTTATGGTAGACCTTGTGATTTTGTGGGGGTGGGGATAATGCTTGGTAGTTTAGAACGGTAGTATAGCATAGGCTGTACATATCCCTGTGGGTCTCTTGCTGGCCATTGGTACTACTGATCCACCAGGTGCTTCATATTATTGAACGGTATTCTGGGGTGAGGTCAATGCCGGGTAATACAGAACGGCAGCAGAGTATGGTAGGTATATTCCCCTGTAGGTCCCATCCTAACCGTTGATAATATTAATCTACAAAATGCTTCGTATCATCCTGTTACTGGTAAGATGGTACGTAATAGCAGTAGTTCTGACCCTATTCCAAGTACTCTTGTTGTTTCATTTATCTAGATCATTTATATAAATTATAACTAACCAGTGATTTCCCATAATCTGTATGCAGAGTTATCTCCCTTGTGTATAATAAAAGCCTATATCCAATGGCCATATTCCCAGGCACCCCAATTTCGGCACCCCTTTTTAGGAATCCCATTTGTGGAATCCCTTTTTTCTGAAATGAGGATAACAGTCGTATTAAATTAGACCTCATTGAGGGATTTTAAATACGACTCTTATCCCCATTTCAGAAAAAAGGGATTCCACAAATAGGATTCCTAAAAAAAAGGGTGCCGAAATTGGGGTGCCTTCTGGAGAATCCCTTTTTTGTCAAATGAGGATAAGAGTCGTATTAAAAATCCCTCAATGAGGTCTAATTTACTACGACTCTTATTAGGGATATGTACAGCCTATGCTATACTACCGTTCTAAACTACCAAGCATTACACCCCCGCCACCCCCCAATGAAACATGCTACCATGAATACTTCTCAATAATAGGAAGAGTCGACATCGAAGGATCAAAAAGCAACGTCGATATGAATGCTTAGCTGTCACAGTTTTGCTGCTGATGATTTTTATAACCTGGTAATCGCACACGCTAAAAACTAAAGTGTTAAAAACTACACTTGAAGTGCTGTATTTAACACTGACTAAGTGCTGAACTAGCACTCTGTTCAAGTGTAGATAATCCAGAACTTGACAGGTGTTACAATAATACCACTTGACAAGTGTAATGTCGCGACACTTAAAAGGAAACAACGCAGATGACGCGGATCAGGCTCGAACTCTCGAGCCCGATCCGCGTTATCTGCATTGTGTCCTTTTAATTAAGTACCCAAAAGCGCAAATCAAATTATGGACGATTCTGGAAGAACCACCAATGCTAGACACATGGGAAGTGCCATCCATTCAAGTTTCAGATGTCTGACGATTATAATGTCTAAGTGCTTAAAGCATTGCACTTTGAGTGTTAAAATCAAATCCTAAGAATTAGAATGGGTTTAACACCTTGAAAGTGTCAGTTTTAACACTTTAGTTTTTAGTGTGCATGCGTAGATACCACTGCTCACGCGTGAATTACGACCAATCAACGGCGACTGTGCTGTATGTATGTTGGCAGGGGATCCGTCTTGGTTGACCCTGTTATTTGGATATAAATTTCAAACACATGCAGCTTCAATCAAACTTATGTGGTTATAACTGAATAACAATGTTTAATTAATTAAGAGGAAATCTAGTTTTCAGACAATATTGTTTGAAAGTTTTTTGTCAAAGCTGATTTCCGCAATTGGGCTGTGAAGGCAGTTGAACATTCACGAGTGACACAAAAACTAGTTCCGCGGCCAAGTAATGGGAAGGCATTTGTTCTGGGTATGCATTGGACTGTGGTGGGGAAGTTGTCACGTGTGCCAATTTGACTTCCAGAGGAGCAGTTGGCCAATGCATCTGGTGAACTGTTGTCCCGGCTACCAATTTAATCTAGGTGGAGGGAAGAGGTGGGGTGTCTTTCTAAACATTCTTGGACTGGGTGTCACTTGTTCTACGACGAAATATTATAAATTACGACATGGAACGGGAACGAAGGAAAAGACAAAAAAAATAAAAATAAAAAGATCTAGAACCGGTCACCGAGTGCAGTACAATTTCTAACATTGCCTTGTCATATCAGCGCCCTTTACCCCCACGTCTGGTCTCCGTCCGAGACACCTCTTGGCCCACGTGTATCTAGGGCAACCCAAGTACCTGGGACAAGTCGAAGGTGTCACACAGAAAATACTCCCATCCCATAATGAGAAAAAAGTAGATGCTTCGTTACCTTTTCTTGCGATTTGGACACCGGTATTCATTTGAACAGCTTATCATATACCTGAAATTGATACTTTGATTTCGACGGTATTAAACTGATGATGTCACACATTAAATGCAGCATACAAAATATCTTTGGTGTTAGTTTCTATCATGTTTTGGTGTTCTTTAAACAACATAATTATACTTTTTGTAAAGTAATTGCTTCTGGGTTTTTTTCATTCCTTCATTTGTCTCTACAATTAAAAATAAATCCCGTCATGGTATGACCATGGTTGTTGAAAGTATCGTTAAACCCCAATAAACAAACAAATAATTAAAAGTTTCGAAAGTTATTTGCGAGTTGTGTTCTGTTCTAAAGTAATATGGTGTTTATTTTCTACGCTTCCAGTGTTTCTATTTCTCTGATTACTAGTTTATGACCTAAGAACACGTCAAACTGTTGTCCCCAGATTTCATACAAGACTTATGTTCCCTAATGGCGCGATATTTAGGCGCATTTTAAAATGAGAAGTTTTATCCGCAACCCCGTGAGATCAACCGCAACTGCCGGAATCAGACAAACTCACGTTTGTTCACCATTCAGTGTTTTGCAGAAGGGCTATTCTCATGATATTGTTTGTGTTTTTCGAGAAGTCAATAAAATGTGTTGATTGAAATAATAGCCTTCGCGTTTTATAACAAGATCCGGAACTGCCGAGACAACTGTAAATGTATTTTCAGTTCGCTTCGGCCTCGGGGTTCGGGTCGAAAAGCGCAACTTTCGGACCCGAATACATACAATCAAGTTTTTATTTATTTCTCGTGTTTAATTCTGTTACCTCCCTTATACCGCACTTCTAGTCGCTTCACTCCTATTCGGACCAACGCGATTCGACCACAGAACTATTTTCAGTTCTTTTCGGCATCGGGGTTCGGATCGCATAGCGCAACTTTCGGACCCGAACAGCGACAGCCGAGTTTTCGTTTTTTTTTTCTTTTTCGATTTCTAAGTTTCATGGAATATCATAGGTGGGAATTTCAAAGTAAACACATTTCTCTTACTAACATAGCACCTTCTGTCTAGTCAGCGTAGATAGACCTCAGGTCAGCCCCTAGTAGGTCGAAAGCTTAGGACTCAGAATTAGCAATGGTATTTCCTGCGACGTGCAAGGATGAGGACTGTACATGGTGATGGCAGGTATTGTAGGATACGACATTTTGTGAGTTGCATTGTTGGTAAATGCGGTGTTTATGGTGTGCACTAGATTCCCAAAACATGAGTTTCCGACTGTTATATAGTTGTAGTGGTGTGTTTCAGGGTGTGACGTCTCCATGGTGGAATGGGGTAGTTGGGTTAGGTAGGTGAGGTGAGGCGATGTAAAGTGGAGCTCTAATCGTATTTGTCAGGACTACACGCTAAAAACTAAAGTGTTAAAAACTCACTTGAAGTGCTGTATTTAACACTTACTAAGTGCTGAACTAGCACTTTGTTCAAGTGTAGATATCCCAGAACTTGACAGGTGTTACAACAATATCACTTGACAAGTGTAATGTCGCGACACTTAAAAGGTAACAACACAGATGACGCGGATCAGGCTCGAACTCTCGAGCCTGAACCGCGTCATCTGCGTTGTGTCCTTTTAATTATGTACCCACCAAGCGCAAATCAAATTATGGACGATTCTGGAAGAACCAGCAATGCCAGACACATGGGAAGTGCCATCCATTCAAGTTTCAGATGTGTGACGATTGTAATGTCTAAGTGCTTAAAGCATTGCACTTTGAGTGTTAAAATCAGACCCTAAGAGTTAGAATGGGTTTAACACCTTGAAAGTGTCAGTTTTAACACTTTAGTTTTTAGTGTGTATGCTTCCGCAAAGTGTATACCAAGGTTTCAGCCCGTTCGGCTTTATCAAACAAACAAATGCATAGATCTTTGTATTCCAGAAATAATGTTACAAAATCGGCTTCAGGTGGGCAGAAATCTTTATGGTAGACTGATGTGTACTTCTGTTGGTCAAGATTAATGTAGACATAGATTTCGGTAAGGTTGTCTCAATTGTGAGAGTTGGAACGTGTCACGACTTTATATGGTGATGACTGAAAACGGTTGAAACACAGAAACAGCTGTTGCTTTGGTAGCTAGTTGTGTTAAGAGTACTAATACTCTATTGGTAGATATCGTGGGGTACCGGCCCGAGTGCCAAGAGCTGATGGGTGTTAGCTGGATAATGCTTTCGGGGTAGTATCCTTGGTTGAAGTTGGTCGACTGCGGTAATCTGATGTAGGTCTACCAGTGTATATTTCTTCCGTGGTAAATGGTGGATAGAATATATCGTGTTAGAAGTACAGTGTGACGTAGACAGATAAAGATACAGGTGTGGGTTACACATGCCAGGTCCGGCAGGTAGCTGGACCGAATTCGGTCGGATGGCTAAAAATTTAAAAAAAAGAAAACCGAAAGCGAAAAGAACGAAAGCAAAACGCCCAATCGGAGTAAATACATGTTCGGATGAAGATTATGTGTATATATTTTTTAGAAACAATGTGGTACGAACAGTGTGTACGAGTCAAACATGGCCAGACTACGAACCTGATTTTGGTATGAACAGAATGCTTCAAAATGGTTGCCGATAAACAAACTGGAATGTATCACTGTCTTGTAGAAAATGGTTATCGGAATGGTACGAGACTTCATGCCTGCAGGTGTGCACGTGATGTTTTGAAAGGATGTGATTGGTCAATGGAACGAATCAGCATCACAGGTATTGGCTAAGACAGTGGAGGTGTGTCTTAGCAAACAAAATACCTTATCGTCTTTCAGAGAGCGGACCGTCACAGGGCGGGGACAGGATCTCTAGTCCGAGATAGTCTAACACAGCTATTCTGTCCATAGAGCAACAAACTCTTGACTCAGATGTGTTGGGGTGTGTGTGTGTGTGTGTGTGTGTGTGTAAGAAACTGGAAAGAAAAGTATTGCAAATTAAGGTGGGTACTAAAATGGTAATGAAAACAATCAACCTGATATCGTGCCTCCTCCACCCCCCCCCCCCCCCCCCCGTATCTCCCCATACACACTTTAGGGAACCACGAAACACGATTTTTCGCTCGAAACGAACCTCGAATAGATTATGCAGGCAAAAGGCTGGAAACCAAATGGAACCACGAAGCGAATCCACTTTCCAATTGTTATGATGTACCGTCGATACGACGATCGTGGTAGCCTACTCATGATGTTTGTCTCCCATTTGCACCATCACCAATACGTCGCCTGAGTGCTAGAATGTTCTATGTCCCCTATGGGGCATAGAACATTCCAGCACTCAGGCGACGAATATGTGAACTAGACTATTTTGTCCAACCGAACCTCAAAGTAGATGTAGATGTAAGGCCTGCCTATCACTTCGTCCCCTGAGTTCCAATGTGTTCTATGTGCCAGTAGGCACGCCAGTAGGCTGCCAGTAGACACGCCAGTAGGCACACCAGTAGGCACATAGAACACATTGGAACTCAAGAGACGACTTGTTTCTAAAAGCTTGATCAATCTATTATATAAATAGGGAGCTCAGTCCGCGCACAGTGTCCGTTTAACCCTTTACCCAACGTAACGGCCAAAACCGGCCAGCGCTATTCTCAAAAATCGCCAATTAATTTTCAAAATATTTTCATTTTTTGTCTCAAAAACATAGGTTATGACCCCTCGTTGGAACGAGCCCGAAGGGATTCATACATAATTTGTACCCATTCCCACACGTTCATACTCCAATAAAGATTATAAAAAATGGCATTCAATTCTTATAATTACATTCCGTAACTGTTCAAACTACTTTTTACCAAACAACAAAGCAGAAAGACGAAATAAAACCTGAACGAACGAACGAGGCGAAAAACCACCCTCAAACAAAAGATAAAGCGCATAACTCTGAGCTGAGCGTCGGTTATCGGCATTGACCCAAATTTGTAAAATTGCCGTCTTTCGCAATGAAACTTGGAATGTTTAAAACAATTTATTTAACATATCAGTAAACTATAATCACCGATCACTGCGAGAGGAGCTATAAGTTATAAACCCGCCCAAACACCGCCCGAATTACATTCTGCCAACTGCGCTCTTCCGTAAATGCGGGTCAAAGTTTGACCAAATGTATTCATTGGAAAATGAATTACATTTGGCCATGACGTTTTCATCCAGCTGACCAATGGGAATTGAGTATTTGGACCCAAAACGTATAACTACATTAACAATGCAATTATTTAAATTTCAATACATTTTTCATTTTTTTGGGCCACGCTGTCTACAGCGGATGCCCTGTAGTGATCAGTCCGTCCGTCCTTCCGTCCGTCCCATGTTTTCCGCACTTTTTCCAACTATCGACAAAAAATTGTGCATAGCGTCCTGGTATGTACTTGCAGATCAAGCTTCAATTCCATTCCACTCAGCTAGTTTAGTACAGAGTTATTGCCCTTGAATTTAGGAATTCGACAGTTAAAACGAATTTTCCGTACTGCTTCAGTTATTGATAGAAATATTGAAAACATTTTCTATATGTAGCTTCGCGGTGGGTACTTACAGATCAAGTCTCAATTCCATTCCACTCAGTTGGTTTATTACAGAGTTATTGATAGAAATATTGGAATGATTTTTTGTATGTAGCTTCCTGGTGGGTACTTACAGATCAAGTCTCAATTCCATTCCACTCAGTTGGTTTATTACAGAGTTATTGATAGAAATATTGAAATAATTTTCTATATGTAGCTTCCTGGTGGGTACTTACAGATCAAGTCTCAATTCCATTCCAGTCAGTTGTTTTTTTACAGAGTTATAGATAGAAATATTGAAATAATTTTCTATATGTAGTTTCCTGGTGGGTACTTACAGATCAAGTCTCAATTCCATTCCAGTCAGTTGGTTTATTACAGAGTTATTGATAGAAATATTGAAATAATTTTCTATACGTAGCTTCCTGGTGGGTACTTACAGATCAAGTCTCAATTCCATTCCACTCAGTTGATTTATTACAGAGTTATTGATAGAAATATTGAAATAATTTTCTATATGTAGCTTCCTGGTGGGTACTTACAGATCAAGTCTCAATTCCATTCCAGTCAGTTGGTTTATTACAGAGTTATTGATAGAAATATTGAAATAATTTTCTGTATGTAGATTCCTGGGGGGTACTTACAGATCAAGTCTCAATTCCATTCCAGTCAGTTGGTTTATTACAGAGTTATTGATAGAAATATTGAAATAATTTTCTATACGTAGCTTCCTGGTGGGTATTTACAGATCAAGTCTCAATTCCATTCCACTCAGTTGGTTTATTACAGAGTTATTGATAGAAATATTGAAATAATTTTCTATATGTAGCTTCGCGGTGGGTACTTACAGATCAAGTCTCAATTCCATTCCACTCAGTTGATTTATTACAGAATTATAGATAGAAATATTGAAATAATTTTCTATATGTAGCTTCCTGGTGGGTACTTTCAGATCAAGTCTCAATTCCATTCCACTCATTTGGTTTATTACAGAGTTATAGAAAGAAATATTGAAATAATTTTCTATATGTAGCTTCCTGGTGGGTACTTACATATCAAGTCTCAAATTCCATTCCAGTCAGTTGGTTTATTAGAGTTATTGATAGAAATATTGAAATAATTTTCTATATGTAGCTTCCTGGTGGGTACTTACAGATCAAGTCTCAATTCCATTCCAGTCAGTTGGTTTATTACAGAGTTATAGATAGAAATATTGAAATAATATTTTCTATATGTGGCTTCCTGGTGGGTACTTACAGATCAAGTCTCAATTCCATTCCACTCAGCTGGTTTATTACAGAGTTATTGATAGAAATATTGAAATAATTTTCTATATGTAGCTTACTGGTGGGTACTTACAGATCAAGTCTCAATTCCATTCCAGTCAGTTTGTTTATTACAGAGTTATAGATTGAAATATTGAAATAATTTTCTATATGTAGCTTCCTGGTGGGTACTTACAGATCAAGTCTCAATTCCATTCCAGTCAGTTGGTTTATTACAGAGTTATTGATAGAAATATTGAAATAATGTACTTCAAGATCAAGTCTCAATTCCATTCCACTCAGTTGGTTTATTATAGAGTTATAGATAGAAATATTGGAATGATTTTTTGTATGTAGCTTCCTGGTGGGTACTTACAGATCAAGCCTCAATTCCATTGCACTCAGTTGGTTTATAACAGAGTTAAAGATAGAAATATTGGAATGATTTTTTGTATGTAACTTCTGGTGAGTACTTACAGATCAAATCTCAATTCCATTCTGCTCAGTTCGTTCATTTGTGCGTTATTACTTTTGAACTTTGGAAATCGACAGGTAAAACAAGTCTTCCGCACTTTTTTCAGCTTTCAATAGAAATATTGAAATGAATTTTTGTATGTAGCTTCCTGGTGAGTACTTACAATTCCATTCCGTTCAGTTGGTTATTACAGAATTATTGCCTTTGAACCCAAGAATTTGATAGTTAAAACAGGTTTTCCACACTTTTTCTGCTATCGATAGAAATACTGAAATAATTTTTTGTATGTAGCACCCTGATGGGTACCTCCACATCCAGTTTTAATTTCATTCCAATCCTTTCGTTTATCGAAGAATGATTGTCCTTGAACTAGAAAACTTCGCATATAAATATAGCTGCGGTTATAGCTCCTCATCCACCAATCAGACTGTTGTTGTTGGAACTTTGACTGGAAAACAAGACATTTCATTATAAATGTGTATTTTTATATAATAATATAATAATGATATAAATACCCTGGACCCTGGAATCCAGATGGTGTTTTGTTTTTACTTCCTTTTTTCACGCAGATACAAAGTCATTGCCCTTGAACTTGGCTAGATATAACAGGTATTCGGTTTTCCACTCTTTTTCAGTTATGGATGGAAATATTGAAATATTTTTCTGTTTGTTGCTTCCTGATGGGTGCCTCCACATCCAGTTTTAATTTCATTCCAGTCCCTTTCTTTATCAAAGAGTGATTGCCCTTGAACAAGAACAAGGCACATATTAGCTGCAGCGACACAGACTACTGTTATGTGAAATTTGACCGGAAACAAGACATTTCATTGTAAATATTTCTATTATATAAAAATGTAATCATGATATAAATACCCTGGACGCTGAAAACCAAAGCTTCTAACTGGTACATCGCTTCACTGTACTCTAAATACAGGTGGTCACTCACGACAGGTGGTCTCTCAAGACAGGTGGTCACTCAAGGAAGGTTTTACTGTACTGTATACTGTTCGAATTGCAAACCGTTTCAGTTTCGGGGCCCACAGCGATGGCTGCCATCACTTTACATCTAGTGTTTTTCTGATTTTGCCTTCGCAAAAATGACACCTCTGAATACGTGGGTAGAGAGCGCGGTGCCTCAGTGGTAGCCTGTTGGGCTTTTATGCTAGATCCCCGTCCGGGACGACCCGTGTTGTGTCTTGGTCAAGGCACTTTATCCCGGTTGCGTACAATCGCTGTAACCCTGCTTGAACAGTTAGAATGTTGAGCTGACAGGTGGTCTCTCAAGACAGGTGGTCACTCAAGGACGGTTTTAATGTACTGTATACTGTTCGAATTGCAAACCGTTTCAGTTTCGGGGCCCACAGTGATGGCTGCCATCACTTTACATCTAGTGTTTTTCTGATTTTGCCTTCGCAAAAATGACACCTCTGAATACGTGTGTAGAGAGCGCGGTGCCTCAGTGGTAGCCTGTTGGGCTTTTATGCTAGATCCCCGTCCGGGACGACCCGTGTTGTGTCCTTGGTCAAGGCACTTTATCCCGGTTGCGTACAATCGCTGTAACCCTGCTTGAACAGTTAGAATGTTGAGCTGACAGTTGCTCGGTGGTTCTCTCCGGGTACTCGGGCTCCCTACACCCTTAAAACTGTCACGTTCACGATTAGCCATTGTGCATAAGTATGTGACTTTAAACCCCAATAAATAAAATAAATAATACGTGTGTAAAATTTAGTAAAATTTGTTACTGGTCATTGATAGTTCTGCAGCTCATATCGTTCATTCCACTAGTTTTCACCATCACTTTTCGAAAATAAAATAATAAAATTATAACAAAAAATCATTTACGAAACTGCATGTGCAAGTCAAGGAAAACTTTAAAAGATTGAAAACGGGTGGAGGAAGTCGGCGTACCCGGGAAGAATCACCTAGTAACGGCGAGTAACTATCAGCTCCCCAGCACACACAAGCAGGGTTAGCATTTGGTTGAAGACAAGGGTACCATCGGCGTGCAGTACGCCTTAGTACTCAACGCCACCGTGTTCCCACGTAGACAATGGGTTAAGTGTCTTGCTCAAGGACACAACGCAGTTGCCGCAGGTGGGATTCAAACCGAAGACCTCTCGGCTTGCAGCCCGCACCTCTACCTAATTAGCCATCCCCCACCCCCATCCCGAATAGGAGTATTAATGCATTTTTATAATCACAGGATCGAATTGTTTAAGTAACATTCATTCTGTCAAAATATTTAGTGGTACACTTCCTGGACAACCTGATTAATACATTGGTCTACTTTGGTATCTGATAGGCCATGTTTGTTTAACATGTATACACACAGAGACAATTCAGTGTTCAATTCCAGAAGATGGAATGTGTGAAAATGAAATCGTTTTTCAATAAGTGATCAACTGTTATCATTTGATTGTCCTCTCCCCATGATTCAAACTGTAAATCCTCAATTCTGTCAAGATATGAGTATTTTGACCACAAACCTGCAGGAAACATGCCGTATATTGCAGGGTGTTATTCAATACAACATGCTCATCAACTTCCTGGGAAGAATGATATATCACTAGAAAGCATCCCAACGACATTAAACCGGAATGAATACCGATTAGCACTGTGAATATTCCTCAAAAGGAGAGGGGGGACTGGTGTCCGAAATTGGTCTGAAAAAACTGTAGAAAAAGAGAAAATATAAGAAAGGGGTGGGTGGGTGGTGTGGTCTAACATGTTGAAAGTTAAAAATCATCACATGTTCCTGGAGATTTTTTCCGCTCCTGCCCTGCCTAGGGATAATTTGAACAACAAAAGGACACTAGATGCCCCCCACCCCCCCAATCGCGTCCGACATTAGGATAACCCTAAAAATGGTAAAATGGCTTCCCCTCGCAAATTTAGTTGGCGATAAAATGTGTTCTTTTTGTTGATAGTTGTCAAAATGAATTGATGAGTGTCCTTCTAATAATGTTTTTTTCATATCTACAAAACACAAATTATCTCAATTATGTATTAAAAATGTATTGTCTCGTCTAGATCTACTTGATTCATATCTACTTCGTACAGTGTTCCTATTTTTTATTTATATACAACAATAATTTATTAATAATTAAATAAAACTTTCAGGAGAATTTGTGCCTTGAACGACACCATGGCATTTCCTCTGACATTACTTTTTAAAAACGGTGACTAAATAATAATAATTAATTCTTGGTAGATGTTCTTAATATTTATTCATTTCTGTTATTGATGAACCTCAAGGGAACCCTTTTGGTACGTAATGATATTTTATTAATAATTTATTACAACTTTCATGATAATTTAGAAATGTTGGCTGAATATTAATAATTTGCTCTTGGTAGATATTCAAAATATTATTAGTTACACAGTTTGTTAGTGGCCTAATATGGTATATATGGTGTCAGTTAATTTCATATTGGACGAGAGCTAATGGAATTAACTGACACCATATATACCATATTAGGCCACCAACAAACTGTGTAACTAATATATCTTACCGACTGCTGCATCGATGCACAGAACTAATAACAACAGCGATCAAAATTAAATGAGAGAATTTTCACAATGTGTTCACGTGTCTTTGCCTTGTTACAGGCACTCTCCCATAAATTGTAACAAGGCAAATTCATACATACCACACAGTTTCATTTCGAAGGTAACATGACACACATCCACAGAACATGAAGCCTTTTAAGTTGCCTAACCTGCACTTCAGACCGAATATGGGCTTCCAACACTCAATCTTTCAACTTGAAGCCTATATCGGCTGCCGCCATTTTGAATAATCAATGAACAAAGGGGAGATTACCCATAGCTGTCAGCGTATATTGATGTTGACAGGCAGTATATGGTTTTATATGCAGTCTGAATGTGACGTCTTTGAACCAATGAAATTCCTGCATGTGACGTCTTTGAACCAATGAAATTCCCAGATACTTGTAGGAGGCAAGATATTGATTCGCATCTGATTGATGAGCGTCACGATAACCATCTTGATATGTAATGATGTTTTATTTATAATTTATTGAAACTTTGAGGACAATTTATGCCCGAAATGACTCCATGCAGGCAGGACTTCTATCATTTCTAGCAACTTCGTCTTGCCGTTCTCATTCCTGCCACAGTACATGGGCACAATAACAACCACACACAGATATCTTGATATCTTAAACGTTGCTGCTTCTCATTTCAGACGGATTATTACAAATAAGAATGGAATTAGCAAACAAAAGTAGGCCTATTCCTGGTGACGATACTTGCTCTCCGAAAATGCCAGAATATGTTAACCCTTTACCCAACGTAACCGCCAAAACTGGTCAGCTGATTTACAAAAATCGCCAATTAATTTTCATTATTTTAGTTTTTGTTTTTTGTCTCAAAAACATAGGTTATGATCCCTCTATGGAACGAGGGGTCATAACCTATGCGCGTTCCAATGGAGGTCATAACCTAATTTTTTTTTAGACCAAAAATGAAAAAAAAAAGTTTTTCAAGAATTTTGTTTGCAGGTGTCGTCTGCTTTTTATGTTAGGTAAAGAGTTAACCATGTCAAAACAATGCTTCTCAAAGACTTTAATCAGACTTTTAGGCAAATTAATTCAGACTTGTTTTTGATGAACCACCCGCCCCTCCCCCCCCCCCCCCACCCCAGCAGAAACAACAGGGATATAATCAAGTTTTTGCAGCAGAGGACATGCTCGAGAAAGTGTCTAAGAGAATGGATGCTCACTCCTCTTCCATATTTTCACGTGCACACCTAATTACGTATGGACGAGAAAAATTCCGTAATGAATGTCAGTTACTGATAGAACAGGCGAAGCACCTGCAGACCTGGTAAGTTTAATATTCAGTTACTTTCACACTGAAAGTTCACAACGTGATGTTGGGGAAGAAAGTCAATTCGACACTGAAAGTTCTAAAGCTGATGTTGGGTCTGAATGTCCAGTCCCAGATGTATGACGAAAGCGTCCTAGTGATGATACCCTGGACGATTTCCTTGATAATTCACAGGATATTACTACATCAACCCCAAAATCCAAGAAGTGCCAGATCTGCATGTATGCGAATGTATTGATTTCTTTTGGTATAGTCATTGTACCCTATATATCATACACTATCAGATATAATTATTATTTATACCATGATTACCTATTGTATTGTACTATATACGAAATGACATAAATTTTTGCTTCACACACCAACCGTGATGAACACGCCAACAATGGGATTTCATTACTTAAATTGTACACCTACAGTAGAACTACATTCAAGTTGACCTTTTGTGACGTCGACCTGAATGCAAAGTTGTCAAAATTTATTACTTGTCGCCTTGCGAAGAATGAATGAAACCGACAATTATTTATTATGTTTTTAATTGAGTTTACCTCATAAGATGCCAAAAATTAACAAACATACGTTGTCTCATGTTAATAAAGCATCCATAACTCGAAATAATATGTTATTATGTTATTAAAATGAAAAAGGCTCAGTTTCTATTTCCATTTTGTTTCGGCGAGAAAATTGACAGCGGAAGTACCGCCCACCGATGCTCATGTAAACAAAACCAGATTCGCACGTATGTACGTCTGCTGTTCAGTAAAACCGAGAAAAAATAATAGTGACTCTTGATAACCGGACGGTCATGGTATAAATAAAATATATCCAAAGTAGCTTGCGGTCTGATGATTTTCAGGGTCATAGGTCAAATACACCTCAATATTTCAACCTATCCCCACCAAACTCAGTATATGGGTTGCTCGTGAAGAGGGCATGCAGCCTGTTGGTTTTCAGGGTCATAGGTCAAAGGTCAAGGTCAAATTTTTAATTCCGTCCGTAACATTTGTAGACACAATGCAGCCCAAGTCTTTCAGCCTATCTGCACCAAACTCAGTATATGGGCTGCTCATGAAAAGGGCTTGAAGCCTATTGATTTTCAGGTCAGATGTCAAAAGGTCTGTAACAATTGTAGACACAATGCACTTCAAGTCTTTCAACCTATCCCCACCAAACTTGGTAAATTGGTTGATCATGAAGCCTATTCATTTTCACGGTCAAAGGTCAAGGACACTACTTGAAATATGTAGGGTTCCTGAGGATGTTTCATTTTGAGGTGACCTTGTATCTTATTAGTTCTATGAGCATACTGTGAGGCTTTACGGTGTAATCTATTAGAAAAAAACATTCAAGATTAGATTGGCGACTACTCTTGTTCAATAGGGGTAACGTGGACAAGCCTGAAAATAAGCAGACTGTCATCTTCAGAATGAGGACCCCAGGGGGTGAATTTGATACTAAATTTACCCTCTGTGAACCTCAATCAGAATCAAGGTCTCAAACCTAAACAGGAAGAGGTACCCAGAGGATAAATTGGCTCACTGTATGGGATACTATCAGAAAATTCACCCTTTGGGAACCTCATTCTGCAAATGATTGCTTATTTTCAGGTTTGGATGTGGAGGCCACAGTGGTTCTTTTCAAGTCGGACATTCCAAGCCAATCCCTTCTTGAGACCGCTATAACAATTAACATTAAATTGTTTGCTTCAGGTGAAAGAGATACAACTAGCTAGAGAACAGATTTAAACGCATCCGTTATTGTGACAGAATTATCTCTCAGATATCACAATGCCAAAAGTGAAAAAGAACAGTGATTCTCTTATCTCGGGTATGTTAAGTCTGAAAAGTCTGTCACTATTTTTGAATGTATATGCTCCTTGCCCACAACTGATTTAAGAATGAATGATAAGGATATTTCAGAATATGAATGGATTATATCTGGCAGCATGGATATATACCCAAAATAAATAGTTTTCATTTCTTTTCTTTTTCAGCCATCCACATCCGGTGAGCATTGTTCCATTCATCAAAATATTTCGAGTATCTCAGAATCTGGATCTTCCCAAGTATCAGACAGTTATATCCCAGATAGCGTACCATTGGTAACTTATTAAATGTGATATCGAAAAATCAGATTTGTGTAATTTTCAGTGTGCTAACCTGGATGATCTGGCAAAATCATACAACAACACATTGTCTTGTCTACTGGATGAGCATGCCCCTCTGAAAACAAAAACACCAATTCTTCGTCCAAGTATACCCTGGTTTACCAACGAACTGATAACTCTGAAAGCTAATCGTCGAAAGCAAGAGCGGGAAAGATCTAAATCTTGCAACGAGGAAGCAGCATATAAGACTATTCGTAATCAGTTCTCCAACAAACTAAAAGATGCCAGAAAATCTTACTACACAACATGTGTTGAAGCTTGTAATGGTGACAGCAAAAAACTGTTTATAGTTGTTAAAAATCTGTGTACAGAAAAACAAAGTGTGTCATTTCCACCACACGATGATCCATCAAAGCTAGCTCATCAGTTTGGCGAATTCTTCATCAAAAAAATAAAATTAATTCAGGAAAAAATTAAAAACATAAATGTAGACAAAATTGACATCAAACAGAGACCATCAGAAAAAGAGCTTTCAACTTTTCGACCTTTAGAAATCCACGAGGTAACCAAATTAATAAAAGAATCCTCAAATGCCTCATGTCAACTCGACCCAATGCCAACACCTATTGTCAAATCATGTGTAGACGCTTTGGCTCCTGTAATCACAAAAATGATCAACATGTCTCTGCTAGAAGGATATGTGCCTGATGCGTGGAAAATAGCAATTGTTAATCCTCTTCTGAAGAAACAAGGTGCGGAACTTGTGTTTAAAAACTTCCGACCAGTCAGTAACTTGCCGTTCGTCTCTAAGCTGTGAGCAAAAGCCGCATTTGACCAACTAATGTTACATAGTGATATGCATGCTCCATTACCGACCAACACGTCTGGATTCAGAAAATTTCACTCGACTGAAGCGGCATTACTCAAGGTTCAGAATGACATCCTCCTTAATATGGAGTCTGGAAGGGTAACACTGCTTGTTCTTACATACCTTAGTACTGCTTTTGACACCGTTTGTCATAAGACTCTGCTAGAGACAATGAATTCTGATTTTGGGCTTAATGGTCCTGCTGCTAGCAGGCTATCATCATACCTCAAGAATAGGCAGCAGCGTGTATCAATAAACAGTAATCTGTCAAAAGACTTTCATCTTGAATGTGGAGTCCCACAGGGCAGTTGCCTTGGTCCTGTTCTGTTTCTATTCTATATTTCAAAAATGTTCACCATCATTGAATCTCACCTGCCTGACGTCCATGGTTATGCTAATGACACACGGGTCTATTTCTCTTTTCGACCATCAATCAAGGATCAAACTAAAGCTCTAGAAACTATTGAATCATGTATTTCGGACATTCGCACATGGATGGTTTCAAACAAATTAATGATAAATGATGATAAGACAGAATTCCTAATAATTGGTTCACGACAACAACTCACTAAAGTTGACATCAATTCAGTGAAGGTACGAGATTCCGGCATCAGTGCAAGTAACTGTGTATGTAATCTTGGTGCCTTTTTCGTCTCTACCATGTCTATGGACAGACATGTTACAAATATGTGCAATAAGGCTTTCAGAGGTCTATACAAAGTTAAACAGATAAGACAGTTCCTCACCAAAGACTCAACAAAAATCCTAGTTCATGCCTTTGTAATTTCACATTTGGATTATTGTAATGCCCTACTGTTCAACCTTCCACAATATCAGTACTCTCGCCTGCAGATGGTACTAAATGCATCAGCCCGAGTGGTATGTAGGGTATCACGATCTCAACACATCACTCCTGTTCTGAAGGATATGAACTGGCTGCCATTCAAGTACAGAATAATTTTCAAAATTTTATTATTAGTTTTTAAGACACAAAACAACATGTCACCAGCGTACTGAGAAGAACTCCTTAATACCAAGAATGTGTGTCAATACAACCTGAGGTCCGATGGTAAAATGCTGCTACATGTTCCAAAACATAGATGTAAGACATTTGGAGATAGGTCATTCTCATTTGGTGGCCCTCACTTGTGGAATAATTTACCAGAACACCAAAAAATACTGTCAAATGTCAACCTTTTCAAGAAATATCTCAAAACATACCTGTTTCAAAAAGCCTATAAGTGATGTTCTGGACTGTAAGATACTGTATATATTCCGTTTGTATATTTTCACGAGCTCAGTAACATGTACGGTGCCTTAGAATATGGTTCTATATCTTCTGAACTATAATTTTGGCGATATATAAATGTGTATATTATTATTATTATTATTATTATTATTAGTTTATGTAAATGTATCTGTTCAAGATCGTGTCTCCTGTCGATTGTGTTATAATTTAGTGCTTAAAGTTCATTTCTCTAAATTTCTTTTTTGAGCCATCCACATCCAATAGTCACATTCATCCATATCCTTCAGAAACTGGACCTTCGCAGTCATCCATGTTCAGAGGAGCATTAGTTCCATGTGCTTTAGAACGTGTATCTTCTCAGTCATCCGCATCCAGTTGCTGCATTACCCAGCCATCCACATCCACCAAAATGCTTCAGAGCCTTGACCTTCTCAAGTATAATATAACAATATAATATCAGTAGTTAGGGAAGGCACGATGGCGAACTGACTTAACACTGAAATTCCCATAGACATTTGTTCGCCAGAGAAAATTCACGATTTATTTATTTATTTATTGGTGTTTAAGGTCATATATTTCTGTACAATGGCTAATCATGATCATGACAGTTTTACGGGTGGAGGAAGCCGGAGTACTCGGAGAGAACCACCGAACAATGGCGAACAATTGTCAGCTCCGCAACATACTAACTCCACACAAGCAGGGTTAGCATTGGTTGAAGACAGGTGCACTATCGACGTGCAGTACGCTTTTAGTACACAGCGTCACCGTGCCCCCACATGGGCAATGGGAGTGAAGTGTCTTGCCCAAGGACACAACGCGGTTGCCGCAGGTGGGATTCGAACCGAGGACCTCTCGGCTTGCAGCCTGCACCTCTACCTACTGAAAATTCACGATCGTGTGTACTATGGGGACCTGATTGAATACTGAACATTCCCGTAGGGTTTTGAATTTTTTTTTAAATCCGCGGTAGTGTGTACTCTGGCGAACTGTTTTAACACTGAAAATTCCCATAGACATTTTTTTCGCCAGAGTGCCATCGGCCGATGGCACTCTGGCGAAAAAAATGTCTATGGGAATTTCAGTGTTAAATCAGTTCGCCATAGTGCCTTCCCTTACAATTAATATCCTCCAGTCTCCTTTTGATGTTCTCATTAGTTTTCCTCCTGACATCTAGACAACCATTATGAATATATGTATACGTCTTTTGCACAGATTAGCAGTTCTTAATATTGTTGAAGTTTTTAATGGCTGGAAGGTACAGACAGTGAAGTTGCAAGTGTGGATATAAATATTTATTTATTTATTTATTTATTGATGTTTAAGGTCAGATATTTATGCATAATGGCTAATTATGACCGTGACAGTTTTACGGGTGGAGGAAGCCGGAGTACCCGGGGAGAACCACCGAGCAACGACGAGCAGCTGCCAGCTCCCCAACATCGTAACTCCGCACTGCAGCACAGGCAGGGTTAGATTGGTTGAAGACATGCGTACCATCGGCGTGCAGTACGCTTTAGTACACGGCGTCATTGTGCCCCCGCGCGGGCAATGGAGATGAAGTGTCTTGCCCAAGGACACAACGCGGTTGCTGCAGGTGGGATTCGAACCGAGGACCTCTCGGCTTGCAGCTTGCACCTCTACCTACTGAGTCACCGCGCTCCCGGATATACATATAAAGTACACATCAAAACTGCCCCTGCCAAAAAGAAATCCATCTGGACTTGTTGATTTTTCCAATTATCAAATATAACCTACAATACAAAAATACAATACTTATATTTTTAATTAATCTCAGGTATCTAACTGTAAGACCTGATGCTGCTAAGCTACGATTGGTAGACACAGCTAGAGAGAAACATTGAAAACTATGTCAAGGATCAAGAAGAATAAATAAAGAATAAACATCAGATGGTGAATAAACTACTATCTATTCTCTTCCAACAATTTTGAACATTCTTTCACCAGAAACCATTGCTGTATTGATATGTCTTTACCTGGCATTTAGCCTCATATATCTTACTACTGTACATTATTCTGAATGTTCGTGTATGTACAATATTAATTCATAGATAAAAAAGACTAAAATCTGTTTTACAGCGATGTAAGATTTGTCGGATTTCCGATATTCTGGAACAGCCTGGCATTCCAAATTGCCTGTTTGTAGACTTATTTCCATTTTCAAATACGGCAAAACCGAAGCCTACAGTGTTCCTCTACAGCCAAGATAGCTTCATTCTTTACGTCTAAATCCGGCCACCTCTGGACTGTTAAACCCACAATACTGACACGAGTGAACTAGACAAAGCTAGTGCTAGTTTTTATAAGAGATAGGCATCACCTCAGGTCTGCCTGGGCACAAATGAGCCCAAGTGAGTCTGAGGTGGTGCCTATTCCTACAGTTGCCATAGGTGTGTGCCTTAAACGTTTTCCATTTAATTTTTAAAAGTTGCAATTTACATCCCTGGTTTTATCACAGTTCTTCTATTTGTCTCTTACAATAATCTTTTATACACGCATCAATTCACAGTACTTAATAAAAATAACAATATCCATGTAGCAATCATATTAATATGACAGAATTCATTACATTGGAAACATTTTGAATATCTTATATGAAGTCATTGATTTTCGTTTCAGAAAGTGCTTGTAAAAAGGTGATAGGTGTGAATACCTCCAACAGTACAGTACATGAACAGAAAAAGAAGTGATCCCACATTCACATCTGCAGAAAGGGCGAGATCATTTTCAGCAAAAAAAACCCCAAAACAAAAACGATTGGTCCCTGCTTATAGGCAACAAAAAAGAGAAAGAGACAAAAAGACAAATACAGCAAGACGCTCAGATCTCATTTGTAGACAACAAGAAATAGAAAGGGATAAAACAGCTCATACTGCAAGACACTCAGATCCCATTTGTAGACAACACGAAAGAGAAAAGGGTAAAACAGCTCATACTACAAGACGCTCAGATCCCATTTGTAGACCGCAAGAAAGACAAAGAAATAAAGAATCTCATACTAGAAGACGCTCAAATTCCATTTGTAGACAGCAGGAAAGAGAAAGAAATAAAGAATCTCATTCTGCAAGACGCTCAGATCCCATATATAGACAGCAAGAAAGAGAAAGGGATAAAGCAACTCATACTGCAAGACGCTCAGAAGCTTCAGATAGCATTTGTATACAACAAGAAAGAGAAAAGGAGAAAACAGCTCATACTACAAGACACTCAGATTCCTCAAATAGAGAACACGAAAAAGTGAGAGATAAACATACACTTATGCAGTGAAGACATCCACCATGTGTGCAGAAACTTATAAGCAAATTTCATGTCAGTGTTCCCCAAGGACTGATCCACATCTGTTGCAACTGTAATCAACTGTGTTATCGCGGTGGTGTTGTTAAATACACTGGAGTTGCAGCTGGAAAGCCTTAGTCTAGAAGCCTTTTGGAACAGTGTCCTGATATAAGAAGTACTGATAACCTAAGGCTAGAAGCCTTTTTGGAACTGTGCCCTGATATATGAAGCATTGATGAGGAGAAGTGGGTGTGTAAAACATGTGTAAAACATATCGCAGCTGGCAAAATACCTCCACTGTCTATTCTTACCCCTATGGGATTTCCCCCTGCGGGCAAACTGAAGGGCTTGAAGAATTTAGAGGTTACACTACTAGCTGTCAGACTGCCCTTCATGGGAATTCATAAGGCGTCTAGGGGGGTAATCAGCGATTTATACCATGATTACCTATTCTACTATATATAAAAAGCCTATGACATAAATTTTAGCTTTACACACTAACCGTGATGAACACCGCAGCAATGGGATTTCAATAGCTAAAATTTATACCTACATCCAAGTCGACCAGTGGTGACCTGGACTTGAATGCAAACTTGTCTACATTTATCACACGTCGCCTCGCGAAGAGTGAAATGAAACCCGCAATTATTTAGTACGTTTTTAAATGGGTTTGCCTCATAAGACACCAACTATTAACAAACATGCTTTGCCTCGTGTTAATAAAGCATCCATAACTCAAAATAGTATGTTATATTATTAAAATGATTAAGGCCCCGTGATTTGCGCGTTTCTTTTTCCATTTCGTTTCGGTGATAAAATTGATAGTGGTACCACCCACCGGTGCTCATGAAACCAAAAACAGATTCGCACGTGTGAATATTGTATTTTTTAACATTTAAACTCTTCTTAATCTGACAATCATGGTATAAATAAAATATACCCAAAGTAGCTTGGTGTACCAAAAGTTCACCACTCGTGGTGAAGTGGTGTTAACCGTGCGCCAAAGGCTCGCTGTTAACGCAACTTCACCACTCGTGGTGATCATTTGGTACATCAAGCTACTATCGATATATTCTATATATATCCGTGGTAATATGGTCATTGTTCCAGCCAATGTCACAAAAACAGTCACAAGTTTGCTTTGGGTGACATCTAACATTCAAACAATCAAATCAACTTTCAAGAGGAGGTTACGTTACAAACACCATGTTTATTGCCTCAACATAAGGCCTGAGTTGGTAAGAGAAGCTCCCAAAGTTCTATCAAGTTATACAAAGACTAAGTCACAGTAAATGACCAATGGCAAGAAGAGAATTCAACTGTAAATGCCTCAGAGAATCAATCTTCAAATCAAATCTATTAACAATATTGTCCGACCCGCAGGTAATAAGTAAATGTTAGTGATAAGTTAGATGGTTGCATAAGGTGTTAAATAACAATTCAAGGCGTCAAACAAAGGGAATCTAAAGTCATTCTTAAACATAGATAGTTCCCAGGTGTTATATTCCATTGTCCGAAAAGCAAATAAAGAGGCTAGGGTTTTTACTGAAGGCATTCGTTCCTGCATAGTCCAACTGAGGGCGAGACGTGACAGCAGGATCTTTAGGTCAACACGTAAAACGCGTCCGGTTATATTAGCCGTTGATGACCTATTCCAACTTAAACCTGTGGTGGATTCTTACCTCTTCACAACAGGTGGTTCTGACTATTCCCCGAACTAAAAGAAATCATGCGGCAGGCTGATTGTGAACCATCTGCAGAGTTACTGAACAGGTTGCGAGAAGGAAAACAAACCACAAGTGGCATAAATGTTCTAAAGAATTGTAAAATCAATTCCAGCGTGAACTACCGTCAAGACGACACACCACGAACAAGAAAGTTAATGCCGATAACGAAAAGATGATTCTCAACACAAGCCAGTATTCCTCGTCAAGGCTGCGGACAGTCATCGGCTCTGCATCAGCTTCCTTGAGAGTCAAGATATTGGTTACATTCAAACGTAGCACCAAATGCAATAGAAGCGTATTGGTGCCAACAAGTATAAAAGAAATTGGATACCATAAGTCCTAATTAGGAGATATTATCTCATCATTAGGATATATTATCTTATCATTAGGACATATTATCTCATCATTAGGAGATATTATCTCATCATTAGGACTTATTATCTCATCATTAGGAGATATTATCTCATCATTAGGAGATATTATCTCATCATTAGGACTTATTATCTCATCATTAGGAGATATTATCTCATCATTAGGAGATATTATCTCATCATTAGGAGATATTATCTCATCATTAGGACTTATTATCTCATCATTAGGAGATATTATCTCATCATTAGGAGATATTATCTCATCATTAGGACTTATTATCTCATCATTACGAGATATTATCTCATCATTAGGACTTATTATCTCATCATTAGGAGATATTATCTCATCATTAGGACTTATTATCTCATCATTAGGAGATTCTCATCATTAGGAGATATTATCTCATTATTAGGACTTAATATCTCATCATTAGGAGATATTATCCCATCATTAGGACTTACTATCTCATCATTAGGAGATATTATCTCATCATTAGGACTTATTATCTCATCATTAGGAGATATTATCTCATCATTAGGACTTATTATCTCATCATTAGGAGATATTATCTCATCGTTAGGACTTATTATCTCATCATTAGGAGATATTATCTCATTATTAGGACTTAATATCTCATCATTAGGAGATATTATCCCATCATTAGGACTTACTTTCTCATCATTAGGAGATATTATCTCATCATTAGGACTTATTATCTCATCATTAGGAGATATTATCCCATCATTAGGACTTACTATCTCATCATTAGGAGATATTATCTCATCATTAGGACTTATTATCTCATCATTAGAAGATATTATCTCATCATTAAGAGATATTATCTCATCATTAGGACTTATTATCTCATCATTAGGAGATATTATCTCATCATTAGGACTTATTATCTCATCATTAGGAGATATTATCTCATCATTAGGACTTATTATCTCATCATTAGGAGATTCTCATCATTAGGAGATATTATCTCATTATTAGGACTTAATATCTCATCATTAGAAGATATTATCCCATCATTAGGACTTACTATCTCATCATTAGGAGATATTATCTCATCATTAGGACTTATTATCTCATCATTAGGAGATATTATCTCATCATTAGGACTTATTATCTCATCATTAGGAGATATTATCTCATCATTAGGACTTATTATCTCATCATTAGGAGATATTATCTCATTATTAAGACTTAATATCTCATCATTAGGAGATATTATCCCATCATTAGGACTTACTATCTCATCATTAGGAGATATTATCTCATCATTAGGACTTATTATCTCATCATTAGGAGATATTATCTCATCATTAGGACTTAATATCTCATCATTAGGAGATATTATCTCATCATTAGGACTTATTATCTCATCATTAGGAGATAATATCTCATCAGGAGATATTATCTATATATCTTTCAATTCATAACTTACCCATATTGTTATGCCCTCGACTTGAAAAGTCGAATGGGTATCTAGTGGAGACCTCCGTCCGTCCGTCCGTCCGTCCGTCCGTTCGTCCGTCCGCTACTACTCCGATTTGAATGATATTTGGTGTTGTGAAAGAGCATCAGTGGAAACGATACTTGTGTAGGGTGAGTTTCTTCCACACAATTTTCTTCCATAGTTATGGCCCTTTTTCACTCTTTTTAGACTGAGAAATCTTTTTTGCGGTCAGGGTCATTAGCTGCTCTTTGCGATGCAGGCCTCTTGTTATCTTTTGTACATAATGGGATCATAATTTGGATCAATTTCTGTAGATTCAGGGTATATCCCCACGGTAATTGCATCAGTGCTTTTTATATGTCCATTTGAAAAACACATTTTATCAAAATGGTCTCGCCGTCCATGCATCCGTCAGTAGTATGTCTCGGGCTTTTCAGGGGCCAGTTGGGGGATCTCATCGGGGGATCTCATGTGACGTCATAGTCACGTGACCTAGTGCCGCCATGTTGTGTTGTCATGGTAACCCGCGTGAGCGGCCATGTTGTGACGTCATCTCCATAGTGATACGTGTTGTTAGTGCGCATGCGCAGCGCGTGTTGTTAGGGTGATACGTGTTTCCGTCGTCCATTTTGTATACAGGAGGCCGCCATCTTGGTTTCTATGGTAGCACGTGATTGCTATGTTACCCAATTTTTCTGCAATAAGACGGGGTATGTTCGGAGGGTATGTTCCTTTGTAGAAGAGTAATTTCCCGATTTGTAGAATTACCACAAACAACCCGACAATCCCTCCAAATCACCAAAATCCACCCCAACTTTTACTATTTCGAATTCTTCCAGAATTCTCTGCTTTTATCTATATATGCAATAGTTTTCCTCCATCTGGCCCTGTTCCTTTGTTCTAGAGTATACTCCAGTAGCGTAGAAGAGCCTATTAGTTGGAACAGTTTTGCTTATTATTACTATATTTAGCTTTTCTGGTCTATTCTTGTTAGTTCTAACCCTATTCCAAGTACTCTTGTTGTTTCATTTATCTAGATCATTTATAACCAATCAGATTGCTTCATCCCCCGTAATCTGTATACAGAGTTATCTCCCTTCTGTATAATAAAAGCCTATATCCAATGACCACATCCCATTGAATCCCATTTTTGGGAAACACCCGTGGCTATGGAATCCCTTTTTTGTCGTATGAGGCCATGAGGGCTATGTAAAAGCCCTCAATGAGTCCTCATTTATTATCCCTCATAGCCTCATTGAATTTTGAGGTTATGAGGACCATTAAAATTCCCTCAATGAGGTACAATTTACTACGACTCTTATCCTCATTTTGGTATTTAACAGGTATATCCTATGGAATCCCATTTTGGAAAACGCTTGTGACTGTGGAATCCCTTTTTTGTCGTATGAGGCCATGAGGGCTATGTAAAAGCCCTCAATGAGTCCTCATTTTTTATCCCTCATAGCCTCATTGAATTTTGAGGTTATGAGGACCATTAAAAATCCCTCAATGAGGTATAATTTACTACGACTCTTAGCCTCATTTCAGTATTTGAGAATACCTATGGCCTGGTATTGTATTATTCGAGGATACCTATCGAGGATACCTTCTGGAGAATCCCCTTTTTTGTCGTATGAGGCCATGATAGCTATGTAAAAGCCCTCAATGAGTCCTCATTTATTATCCCTCATAGCCTCATTGAATTTTGAGGTTATGAGGACCATTAAAAATCCCTCAATGAGGTATAATTTACTACGACTCTTATCCTCATTTCAGTATTTAACAGCCATATCCCCAGGCACCCCAATTTCGGCACCCCTTTTTGGAAAACATGGCCTTCGGCACCCCTTTTTTGTCGTATGAGGCCATGAGGACCATGAGTAATCCCTCAATGAGGTCTAATGTAGACTTACCAACCGCTTCCATCTTGTCGCCAAAGCTCCACCGCCACTACTGGTCTATGGTCTATCTGTCCTATCATTAGCTTCTACAACAGTATTGTTCCATTGCGGTCTTGTCCCAGTACTATTGACTAAACTACCGTCCATTAATATTGACTTGTATCACTACTTCCTAGCTATATCTATCTCAGTCTCGTCTATGACATTGATTAAGGTTGAATCAGATTTCCCCTGTGTACATATAAGGCATTCCGTAAGTGGCCCAGTCCGTAAAAATTGGATTCCGTGTTTTGACATCGACACTCGAGGGTATTCCCCTTCCCTGTTAGAAGAATTCAGTTCAATGGGTCCCCAACTGGCCCCTGAAAAGCCCGAGACATACTACTTCCGTCCATCCGTTGACTGTAAACACATTTCATTTCCGGACAATAACTTTAAATATAGTGATTGAACTGAGGTAAATTTACTGTGTGGGTTTATTATAACAAAAGACAGGATATATTTGATTTCCAGTTCTAGCTGAGCGGAGTTGTGGCACTTAGAACAATTTTAATGCATCGGTTTTCGACCGATAACCTGAGTTTGGATTTAGAAATTAAAATTTTGTGTGCAGCCTTCCCATGTGAAAATACAGGTCAAGTATTGCTAAGTAACACTCTGCATGGGACATGGGCGTATGTTGCCACTCCTCGGCGACGCTGTTGTTATATATAGTCAGAATAGGTAATCAAGATCTGGGGGCGTGGTGGCTCAGTTGGTAGAGGTGCAGGCTGCAAGCCGAGAGGTCCTCGGTTCGAATCCCACCTGCGGCAACCGCGTTGTGTCCTTGGGCAAGACACTTCATCTTCATTGCCCGCGTGGGGGCACGATGACGCCGTGTACTAAGGTGTACTGCACGTCGATGGCGCGCATGTCTTCGACCAATCTAACCCTGCCTGTGCTGCGGTGCAGAGTTCAGAGTTACGATGTTGGAGAGCTGACAGCTGCTCGTCGTTGCTCGGTGGTTCTCTCCGGGTACTCCGGCTTCCTCCACCCGTAAAACTGTCACGGTCACGATTAGCCATTGTGCATAAGTATGTGACCTTAAACACCAATAAACAAATAAATAAATAAATAATATAAATCAAGATATAAATAGATATAAGCAATTACAGAGAAGTGAAACTTCCTGCCACTCCCAAAAAAGGAAGGGTTAGGGTTTTAAAGACAGCATAAGTTAAACGACTGCTGGGTAGTACACAGATCACAATCAAGACAGCTATCGAGAAAGATGTCATTAGCATCGTCTGTAGCATTGAATACGTCAGCGCAGTCAGTCTTCGTTAAAAGCCATTTTAAAATAATGCACATTTTCATCGCTAAATGCTCGTCTGAGGATTTGTGCAGGTGTATTTTTACAAGTAACTAATTCATCAACGTAGAAAGTAACAAAGTGATCAGTGATACCACGGACTCGGATATCGATGCCTGCATTGTTGTTGCCAATACTGTTAGAAAAGATATGATCTGCTAGAGTTGCAGAAGTGTCAATGATTCTGGTGGGCCTTGTAATAGCCGGCGTGAATCCATCACCGAACATTATGTCCACATACTGATTTGTTTCGGGGTGATTGCCAAAGTTTAATAGATTGATGTTGAAATCACCCATCAGATGGATATGTTTATTTTCAGTATTTATTTTATCAAGTAGGTGGGACAACGTTTTCTAAAAGACATCCGAATCGAAATTTGAACGCTCGCCGCCCCTACTTTTAGGCTGGTGTTGAAACACAGAAGTGTGCAAACATTAGCCAAACCTTAACTCATTGGGAAGTTTGAAAAGGCAGACAAAGATTATTAAGTGATTCGTGTTTTCTTTTCAAAGAATAGACACCGAGGAGATGTTCAGCGAAAGTTTTATACGCTGTGCTGCTATGCCCTGAATGCTTTTGATCCCCTAGGCCCATAGGGGTTAATAGTTGAGCCACCCGAGAGCTTGAAACCAGAGGCGCAGCCATGGGTAGATGGGGCCTGGGGCCTTGTCCCCTACAGTTTTCGCTACCCCCCCCCTTCCCCCCAAACAAAAATATATATTGTCCGAATGCAACTTTCACATAATTCAATAACATATAGAGCCCTAAAATACAGGGCTATACACGCTCTTAACTTTTTTACCTAACATGAAAAGCAGACGACACTTCCAAAAATAAGTTCTTGAATAACTAATTTTTTTTCATTTCTTGTCTCAAAAACATAGATTATGAAACTTAATCGGCGATTTTTGAAAATAGCGCTGGTCGGTTTTGGGCGTTACGTTGGGTACAGGGTTAATACCTCTGATTCGTTCTTTAAGCACCAAATTTTCTTGGGGAAGGCCTAGTCCTAACCAGGATCCTGCGGTTGTTACCTTCTTCACGGGCTGCTCCAAGGTATGACTGGGGGAGCCCCCCCCCCCCAACGGCCCTCCAAATATCACCCCCCCCCCCCAAAAAAAAATAAAATAAAATAAAATAAAATGGCTAGGGTACCCCCTATTATAGAACCCTGGCTAAGCTTGAAAACTCAAAAATAGCTCGACCGAATTTGTTAGCTATATGTTTAGCCTACTTCTTTGTTTTACAGGATGCTTTTGTTGGTTGGTTGATTTGATGTTACGTTTGAAGTGGAGATAGGTGCACGTGAGTGTTTTTGGTGCCCTCCCTCTGGGTACATCAGTACCTGTCTACCCGATAATCAACTTCGCATGGGTATTCTTTTTCCCAGATGAGGCAAATAGTGCAGGGTCTGTTGATAACAATATTGTGTATTATAACCGTGTATTCAAGTTGCATAATGACAACAACAGAAGCAGAAATATCGCAACATCATCCTTACAAAGTTTGTTCGAAATAACACATCACAAAAAAACAGGATGATATTTGGTTACGCCTAAACGGAATGAATATTAATCAAGTTATTCTTAGTCTCGAGTTTAAATGATATGCATGTGTTCAGAAGACCCACCACTCTAACATCAGTGGAGTTAAAAATGAACCCAAATCATCTGGGTTGAGTGAATATGAACCCAGGTGGGTTCATATTCACTCAACCCAGTTGATTTGGGCTCATTTTTAACCCAACTAATTTTAGAGTGTATTGTCGACGTGTTATGTCCGTGGTGGCTGGCTTTCTACAAAATATTAATAAAATTTGTAGAGGTATTTTGTTTAAATTTTTAAACAAATTTTCCATTTTTTTCTGGGTTTCTTTTTATAAAAAGTGCCTCCAATAATTACTAAAAATGTAATAAAACTATGAACCGCTAATTTATACTTGTTGTGCTAATTTTATTTTGTGCGGCCTTGACCTATCTCAGTCTTATGTAGATGTATGTGCACTGGACAGAAGGCTTGCGAGTTCGAAATGGTTGTTGAACCTTGACACTGTATCCAGGAGCGTAGATACGGCGACGAGGACTCCACGCCCACCACAACAGTCAAGTTTTTTTCAGAAAATTTTAGATTCAGTCGGATTTCTTTTTCTCATATAGTTGACCATTCCCGCTATATGAAGACAGACAATGATTGCTTCGGTCTGGGCGCATGGAAACGAGTCTTTCAAACACACATTTTATTTGCCAAAGTGTATCGGTTTATATTGTGCTATGATGCATTCCTTTGCTTTGCATTGCTACGTTTTGGCGAAAAAAAATATGGCCTTGCTCCAGCAAGCACCATCTCCTCCACTGCGTTCAGCGCTTGGTCAAAACCATTACCGCAGTGTTATGAAGCTGTATACCGAGTCCTGTGAATAACACAGTGTTATGAAGCTGTATACCGAGTCCTGTGAATAACACAGTGTTATGAAGCTGTATACCGAGTCCTGTGAATAACACACTGTTATGAAGCTGTATACCGAGCCCGTGAATAACACAGTGTTATGAAGTAGTATACCGAGTCCTGTGAATAACACAGTGTTATGAAGCTGTATACCGAGTCCTGTGAATAACACAGTGTTATGAAGCTGTATACCGAGTCCTGTGAATAACACAGTGTTATGAAGCTGTATGCCGAGTCCTGTGAATAACACAGTGTTATGAAGCTGTATACCGAGTCATGTGAATAACACAGTGTTATGAAGCTGTATGCCGAGTCCTGTGAATAACACAGTGTTATGAAGCTGTATACCGAGTCCTGTGAATAACACAGTGTTATGAAGTAGTATACCGAGCCCTGTGAATAACGCAGTGTTATGAAATAGTATACCGAGCCCGTGAATAACACAGTGTTATGAAGCTGTATACCGAGTCCTGTGAATAACACAGTATTATGAAGCTGTATACCCAGTCCTGTGAATAACACAGTGCTATGAAGCTGTATGCCGAGTCCTGTGAATAACACAGTGTTATGAAGCTGTATGCCGAGCCCTGTGAATAACACAGTGTTATGAAGCTGTATGCCGAGTCCTGTGAATAACACAGTTTTATGAAGCTGTATACCGAGTCCTGTGAATAACAGTGTTATGAAGCTGTATACCGAGTCCTGTGAATAACACAGTGTTATGAAGCTGTATACCGAGTCATGTGAATAACACAGTGTTATGAAGCTGCATACCGAGTCCTGTGAATAACACAGTGTTATGAAGCTGTATACCGAGTCCTGTGAATAACACAGTGTTATGAAGTAGTATACCGAGCCTGTGAATAACGCAGTGTTATGAAGTAGTATACCGAGCCCTGTGAATAACGCAGTGTTATGAAGTAGTATACCGAGCCCGTGAATAACACAGTGTTATGAAGCCTTATACCGAGTCCTGTGAATAACAGTGTTATGAAGCTGTATACCGAGTCATGTGAATAACACAGTGTTATGAAGCTGTATACCGAGTCCTGTGAATAACACAGTGTTATGAAGTAGTATACCGAGCCTGTGAATAACACAGTGTTATGAAGTAGTATACCGAGCCCTGTGAATAACGCAGTGTTATGAAGTAGTATACCGAGCCCATGAATAACACAGTGTTATGAAGCTGTATACCGAGTCTCGTGAATAACACAGTGTTATGAAGCTGTATACCGAGTCCTGTGAATAACACAGTGTTATGAAGTAGTATACCGAGTCCTGTGAATAACACAGTGTTATGAAGCTGTATACCGAGTCCTCTGAATAACACAGTGTTATGAAGCTGTATACCGAGTCCTGTGAATAACACAGTGTTATGAAGTAGTATACCGAGCCCTGTGAATAACGCAGTGTTATGAAATAGTATACCGAGCCCGTGAATAACACAGTGTTATGAAGCTGTATACCGAGTCCTGTGAATAACACAGTATTATGAAGCTGTATACCCAGTCCTGTGAATAACACATTTTCGATGCAAATCGAATTTTGAATCGAATCATAGGCATTATTGGAAATCGAATTGAATCGGAGCGTCTTGAAGGTGGTCGATTTTGAGTGGGGTCGGGGTTGTAAACGGAATTTGTTAGACTGTGATGTCTCAGGTCCTGACTGATGTACTATTGCAACTACATCATTAACCCTTTTACTGCCACGCCCACTTTATCCATATATGGAGGACCTCTATGTATACCTGTATGCGAGGAAGTTTAATAATATTTATGACATATACTTGAAACTCTATCACCTGATTAATTGTTGGAAAGGGCTCTCTGAGCTCTCTGAGTCCTTTCCAACAATTAATAAGATGATAGATTTGACATGCGCATACCAGAACGTACAGATTATCATCATAAAATAGGTGACAATAGTCGCTTTTGGCTGCGTAAGTGTTAAGGAACGCCTTCGTCAAAGACATGCCTTGATGATGTAGTTGGAATATTACCAAGTAAAGATTATAGCTCAAAAACAGGAACAGGTTCGAGAATTACTGGTACTAGGCACTGCACAGTACTAGCCACTAGCAACATCTCATCGTCGACATTGTTTGAAAACTTTATATTTGCTTCTTTCAGTAGAGGTGACTACTAAGACTGGAATTAGCATGGGTGGTGACATGGTGCTAATTCTATTTTAGTTAATTATAGCGGAAATTACACTTTGTCTTCATTTTTAGCATTACTTATGTACAATTTTCATCTGAACTATACGTTTTCAAGACGACTTAGATTAATGATACAAAGCTATTTTCGTGTGAAAAGATTCGAAAGGAAACGAATTATTTATTTATTTAATTATTTATTGGTGTTTAAGGTCACATACTTATGCACAATGGCTAATTTTGACCGTGAAAGTTTTACGGGTGGGGGAAGCCGGAGTATCCGGAGAGAACCACCGAGCATCGACGAGCAACTGTCAACTCCTCAACATTCTAACTCTGTTCAAGCTCCGCTCAAGCAGGGTTACAGCGGTTGAAGACATGTTCACTATCGACGTGCGGTGCGCCTTAGTACGCAGCGCCATCGTGCCCCTATATAAGCAACTGGGATAAAGTGCCTTGCCTAAAGACACAACGCGGGTCGTCCCGGACGGGGATCGAACTCGGGACCTCTTGCATTGAAGTCCAACAGTCTACCACTGAGCCACCGCGCTCCCAAAGGAAACGAATCGGACAGCCAAATGCAGTGGCGGCGCCAGAGTTACAAAAGTGAGCGGGTACAGTTGTGGAATGTGTAGCGCCGTGCTGGGGTGGGTTTCGGGGGGGGGGATCCTCTCCCTAAGTTGAAAATTGTTTTAAATGTTTTGCAACAAAATCATGGGAATATGGATATCATTGGAACCGACCGGTTCCAATGATATTCATATTTGCATGATTTCATTGAGTTATACCTTTGAGAATTTTTCTAAAATATTAAATTTTATTTATTTTTTAAAATTGCTGTAGGCTGAATTCCAAACGGATGCCTTGCACGCTCTCGATTCTAGCATTCGTCGAATACTCTTAAGCACTATGTTTCAGTCCGTTTAAACGCGGCATGTCTTGTTGCAATTTAGACCCTCGACTGTTGTTTGTTGTTTGCAGCTAGCGTGTGGTGTGTGTGTGTGTGTGTGGGGGGGGGGGGGGGGGGGGGGGCAAACATAAATTCAATACCTCTCTGATTTTGTGCTCTTGGGAATATTAGATTAAGCATACCGACCATTACACCGCAACGTGCAATACAACAAACATTAAAATGATAGTATTGTTTTACTACGCTTGGCGAAAAAAGTGGAGGGGTAAGTACCCCCACATACCCATCCATGGCGCCGCCACTGGCCAAATGCGAATCGATCCGAGTAGTAACTTATTAAGATTCGAAATCGATCGATTCTCGAAGCTTCGCATGGCCATAGGTCTATACGAACAAAGATGACATATGATAACACGAAAGAGTCGGTGGAATGTCAACGTTCAACAAACATTTCAAACTTGCCAGCTTGAAATATTTGTTGAACCTTGACATTCTGTCGCCTCTCTATTGTTCAAATATAACTTCGATGGGTCTCGTTGAATGTGGTGATGGAGAGGTGCCCACCCCAAGACTTCAACACAGCCCAATCTACCATGAAACAATGATAATAGTGAAAAAGCAAAACTGAAAAAATGCACAACGCCTGCGCATCGCAATTGACGCAAGGCTGAATTATTCCACTCTCGTTATTAATAAGATTAGGTGTCAATTTAGAAGAGATTTTTCACCATTAGATGGAATTAATAGGGACAATTTTCAACGTCAATGACTTATTGACAATAATAACAGAGTGTAGAAATAAAATTGAATAATTCACATAATTATGTTCCAACGACGTCATTTCACAATGACAAGCACGTGCCTTGTTTTAAAAATTACTAAATCGCTAGGCACAGAAGTGTGTTGAAATCCTAGTCGATTCACCGAAATAAACTGAATTATCCTTTTATGCACATGTCCGGCCTCCGGTAAACGTTTTCCTGCACCAGAAAACTAAGTTCACGCCCAGACAAGCTGTAGGTTCCATATTCGGTTCAATGGTATATTCTTAAAATTTGATAAACTTTTCTTGGTAAAGTCCCCCAGCTTAATGGGCCGACATGTATCAGTGATGCAAATCGTCGCCACGTTTAGCAAACTGCACGCGTGTTGCGCCCACTTTTGTAATAATTTGCTCTTTTGGCGTTCTAGCTTTGCTTCATTCAATTTTGTCACAAATTATATAACGATAGGCTATATGATTCCTTTAAAAAACCCAAACAACCTTGTCCCCTTTTACCTTGAGAATAACAGCATGCACCGATGACGTTGTGGTCGTCTTTTCGCCTTTTTAACCAACTGAGCCTTGATTTTTGGAGTGAATCGTAGGTGTGAAATAGACAGAACCATTGTGATATAAATTACACGGTGAGGACGATTTAACAACGGTGAAGAAAAACCAGTATGACGGAAACAGAATTTCATGAGAGATACGTACTCCGAAATCTAACTCTCGAGAACCAGCCATTTGATTCAAAGATTCCCCCGTTCTTCGTCAACTGCTTCTGTGCCGAAATACCCAATTGGTTGTAAGCAAAAGATAATAAACTGCGAAACAAAGATGATATGGAAAGAGTGTTTTTCTCATATAATATTTATGAAACGACTCGAAGTATTATTTTCCGTTTTGGCGAGCCTATAAATATTATATGAGAAAAACACTCATTTCATATTCTATTTATCATATGACACACACACGGACAAATTAGTGACTTAGTATGACTTTTTAACCCATCACCTAACATGAGTTGTAGACGGCACCTGGAAAAAACATCCTCATATAACTAAAAAATTTCATTTTTTACTTCCAAAACATAGGTTATGACCCCTCATTGGAACGAGCTCGTTCCAATGAGGGTTCATAACCTATGTTTTGGAAGCAAAAAGTGAAAATATAAAAAAGAATGAACGGCGTATTTCTTGTAGGTAAAAGAATATTACAATATAACCCACCCAAAATAGGACAGATAATGTAAATTCTCCTTACTGAAATTATGCAAATGTCACCCAGTTGTATTTTGTTTCGCCAATCAAATTGTCCAGTTTTGAAATTGACCAATGAAAGCACCCAACTCTAATTATGCAAATTATGAAAATGTGGCCCAGTTGTATTTTGTTCAGCCAATCAAATTGTCTAGTTTTGAGATTGACCAATGAAATTGACGGAAGGCTTTATTTATCACTGATTAATATGAAAACAAAATATCAACTGTTTTAAAGTGAACAAAACGGACGAGTCATATGATAAATAAAATATACCCAAAGTAGCTTGGTGTACCGAAACAGTGTGTTTTTATTATATTTATTTTGTAAACATCCAGTTTGCTCTGCTCAACAGAAAACATCTCAAATATCATGTGGATGGTATTTATCATTCGAAAAAAATAAATATAAAATAAATATAACTGAACACAAATGTATTTCATATTTCTCCAATAACTGGTTAAGTGCTGGGCGGCCAAATTTGGGCATTTTTTATACAACTTAAAGGCTTCATATTCTGTACACGTGTTCCATAAAATCTGTGAAGTGAAATTATTTAGCCTATATGGATTTGCCTTGTGAAAGGCACTCTCCCATAAATATTTACAAGGCACGAACCTTTGAAGAATTTTTTTCTGACCAAAAATAATTTAGAACTCTACTAGTTATCAAACACAGGAAATAAGAAATAAGTCTCCCTCCCTCCTCCTCCCCCCCCCCCTCGCTGATTTGAATAAAAAATAATTGCTCCAGTATGTCGTGCCTTGTGACAGGGAACTTGCCTGACCAAATGAAGTTTGGGGGGGGGGGGGGGGGGCAACATATTTTTCTCCAACTTCATTTCACCTCATGATCAGTTGACCCTTTGAACCCGAAAGACTGCTTTTCCGGTCCAGTAATATGATACGACATAATTTTATTAATTAAGATGACTGCTACGTAAATATGTGAGCAGATCAATAAATATTTTTAACGTGCAGCCCCCCCAAGGCTGCACGCTGAAAATATTAATTGGTCTTCCCTCCGAACAATGAATAAGGACTTTTCCAAATGCTGCCACTGAACTGACATAGAAGATACCACCGGGGTTCAAGGGTTAAGATTGTGTATCGACAATAGATGAAGGCCCAGCGTCCTCCTCGGGAAAAACAAGTACCTGTTCAGACCAAATGGAGTACCCTGGGTACTTTCCAGGGCTTACATATGCAGATTGGAAGGAATAACCATAAAATGACGGATGTATATACGGTTCGGTTGATTCAGATCTCCGAAGTTAAGCAACGTCGAGCCCGGTTAATCCTCGGATGGGTGACCGTCTGAGCGATCGATTCGGACTCCCGCGTTGTGTCCTTGGGCAAGGCACTTAACCCCGATTGTCCTCGTGGGGGGCACGATGACGCTGTGTCCTAAGGCATACTGCACGTCGATGGTACGCATGTCTTCAACCAATCTAACCCTGCCTGTGCTGCAGTGCGGAGTTGCGATGTTGGGGAGCTGGCAGCTGCTCGTCGTTGCTCGGTGGTTCTCTCCGGGTACTCCGGCTTCCTCCACCCGTAAAACTGTCACGGTCATGATTAGCTATTGTGCATAGGTATGTGACCTTAAACACCAATAAATAAATAATATACGGTTGACGTTTTCCAGGAAAAGTGTGGGAGGGATTCCCCAACATTCAGAACCTCCGTGACAACGCAGTTGCCTCGTGAGGCACATGTGAGTATTCTCAGAAAGAATAAATATCCATGCATTGTATGGGCAGACGTACTTGTTATTATGTACTCACAAACGCTGTTTTCAACAGTTTGTTAGTAATGTTCACTGGAGGTAGTACGGTGCCATGATTTAACACAGGATTCCCCTTACCAAAATTCGACGGTATAGGTACCAAATGTACTATAGAAATTCCCATAGTATTCTGTTACCTATATCGTCAGTCCTGGGTAGGGGATTATAGATACCAGAAATCCTGTGAAAATCCCTATAGTAAATTTTGCAGTCAACTGGTGTCTTTTATGGGGGCGCTTTTTTTTAACACTTTGAAACACTTTTGATTTAACTTTTTAGCTCTCTTTGAGCAAATGGAGATGTACTCACATGTGCTCAGACCACGCGCTCATATATTCATAGGACATTCAAACAAACACGGGGCGTATTGATTCGAACCCTGATCAGGTCAATGAATCAATCTAAAAAGTCTGGTAATCTTACAAATAAACTTCAGTTCGCTAAATCACCTCACATAGGTTATCAACATTGTCATCTGTACAGGACTTTATGTGGAGATTGAAGTCAAGAAATTCAGAGAAGTGATATTAAATATGGAAACCATACAATTATAATATATCCTTGACACCCCTCAAGGGCTATTATCGTTAAATGGAAACCTGTGTTCAAGAGACTTGTTACCAAAACAAAAAACCTAAACATAGATAAGTATATATTGTGAACACAGATTCATTGAAAGAACCAGGACAGCATTTGTTAGCAATATATTTTAACCCTTTGAACTCCAGAGGCCGTTTTTTCAGCCGGGTGACAAGCTACGTCATAATGTCATTAATGGGGATGACTGCAAGGTAATTGTGTGGTGTAGACCAATCAATATTTTCAACGTGCAGCCCTAAGGCTGCACGTTGAAAATTTTAATTGGTCTACCCCAAATAATAAATATGGACTCTTCCGATTGCTACCATGGAACTGACATGGAAGATACCACAAGGGTTCAACGGGTTAAAGACAATCATTCGGCCATCTACTTTGATTCATACTGTTTATCACCAATGCCTATTTACAATATTTCAAGCTGGGATCGCGGTCCCTGGAGCTGAGGGGAAAAATCGGGAAAAACAGTGAAGAGGAGTGCCAGATGTGTAACTTGGGCGTGGTGGAGACCCTGGAACACTTTCTTATAGAATGCCCAAAATACCAGTCTAAAAGAACAAGATTCACGGGGAGTATAATGGGGAAGTGGGATGGGAGAATGAAGGAGATATGGTTAGGGGGCGACTCAAAGGAGAGGGCTAATATACTAATCGAAGAAATTGGGAAGAATGAGGCAAGGGATGTCATCGAGCAGTTCGTCTCCGAGTGTTGGGAGGAGAGAAGAAGTGCTGGAATAGGGAGGCAGTTGGTAGAACATGGGTAATCAAGGCCTCCTCAAACGAGAACCGCGACAAATCAGCGGCCGGCGGCCGAAGTGTTATTATTATTACAATTTCATAGTGAAAAACGCGGACTCCTGGACAATAAATACAATGAGACTAGAAGTGTTCTTAGTGTTGTGTGTGGAATGTACTGTATCTTGGCTTCAGATCATCTTTAAAAAGTATATGTCTCACAGACAGTTCTTATTATCAAATTCCATCCAAGAAACTTCCAAGACAACTACAGAAATGGTCTATGATAATGTTTTGGGCAGACTTATACACATTATTTAAAATAACTGTGTAGGAATAAAACAACCCTCACAGAGGTATTTTTTCCTTTATACTTTTTTCTTTCTTCTGTTTTTTTTTATAGATGACAAGAATTCAAACAAAAACTAGATTATTTCGAAATCGCAAGGTAATTTCCAGAAGTCATCCAACGAAACACGCCCATCATTGAGTGGGCCTAACGACCAGGAGAAGGTGGATGTGTGCCGCCTTTTAACGTACCACGCCATTGAATAACGAGTCCACATCGTTCCCTGTCACAGAAAACCATTTTGTAACACCCATATATTTTTATTTATCTTATATATTTGTTTCAATCATAGAGACTGAATAATACCATTCTATCACTAACCCTTTTTTCAAAGATAGAATATTATCATTCAGTTTCATTAAAAAAATCTATATTTTTCATAGGCGAATTCAGATCTACATATGCTTCCACTTTCAAAAAAAATATAGTTCAGAATTTAACATGAAACTTAAATTGTGTGTGAGCTTTGTTGAAATGTAAGGTGGTCCCAATGGCTCTTTTCACACCGTGGCCCTATGTCCAAACAATAAAAAGGAATTAAGAATCACTTATCCTTTCACTGTGAGTGTCAGGTTTAATATTGTATGCATACCAAACAATTTTTTACATTGCGAACAGTTATATTTTTCACACTTTAAAAGTTGATTGTTAATCATACTATCAATGCTATTTGTTATACAGAACAAATCAGCTGTCACAGAGAGTTCCACCACAACGCGAACAGTACAGTCGCCGTGGACTGGTTGTAATCCACGCGCGGACAGTGGTGTCCACGCAGGCGTTTACCAAGTAATATAAATCATCAGCAGCAAAATTTTAATTAATGAAGCACCGGGTTGTACCCGGTGCTTCATTAATGAAATTTTTGATGATTATTCCTGTAATTAGTGTTTTGGAATCAAATATTTTTGCGTCCGTGGAAATATTGTCCACTCGTGTATCAGTTTTACTTGTGCTTTGTAAAGCATAAGAAAAAGATGCGAAATAGTGTTTCTATTTTTTTCTCTCAGACTTGAGAGAGTGTTTCACCTGACCACCCAGTTCTGGTACCTATGCCACCAGTGTCCACTACTTCTCTTCCGTAAAGTGTCCTCATTCAGTTTGTACAGTGCATAAAATTACCATTACAAATACTGTAAAAGCTGACAACAAGCAGCGTGTACCACTACCGTAAAAATATTACTGTAAAAGCTCGTCTCTTTGCAATAAGGACCTTTTAGTTCGATCTGGGATTCGAACCTACCAAGGATTTGATACTTGGCTTAGTTTTATTGTTCCAGTGGGAAAGAGGTGGGGGTGCTATGAGTTTGTTCAGTAATCATAACCAACAGTCCAACAAAAACTGTAACATGAAGGCGTACGGCTAATGGTTAAATATATTAAAAAGTCTACTAGAAGACTGAACTCTTCCAGGCCAATTCCTTGTGATAGAGAGTAGGGCCAGGAAGATCTCAAATTTCAGGGCGAATCAAATCTCGAATTGAACCAGAATGATGATGCTGAATCGAATCTCGAATCGAATCTCATCGCTCTAATGTTGTAGATACTTCACCATCTTGCAACCCGTAAATAAGTATCGGCGACTCTCTGTTTTGGCAAGTCTATCACAAATGCAGAAGATTCCAGAACGTAATCAAAGTAGTTTCGGACGCGGAACCTCCTTGATCCCTTCTTCTCCCATCAGGGCTTCTGTACAGGAGATCGGATGACAGACGGAGAGTTCAAAAGATACTTAATAGGTTTTGAAAACATTTCTTCAAATCGAAAATTTCAGCGACTCTTATAAAATCGAATCGACAATCCGAATTCCGAAGCTTCGCACTGCCCTGAGAGAGAACGTCCAATTCTTAATCTCAAATGGAAAGTTTCTCTCTTAGAGATGTTCCTTATTCTTTAGTATGATATGCAACACCTTAACAAATGCCGTTGATAAAGGGGCAATAAGCCGTTAATTTAGAAAAATATCGACTGGGATTTTTACATGTAGGTACAATAGCATGTAAAATGCACTGTTTGCAAAGTGTAAGACAGCAGAAGTAAAGAGAGATTACTTAAATTTCTAATTAAAAAAAACTTGAATTCAGACAAATGTTCAGATGGCACGACATTGCGAAGATATAACTGAAGTTGCCCGAAAGTGATAGGAAGTAATCACAACGCCGAAAACACGGGGTTTCTAAATTTACCTTCGTTGCTGTCCGAATGAATGACCGCCATGAACAACAATTGTGCATTATTTTAGCAATAATTGAACATAAATAGATCAAAAAGTATTATTTTAAATAAAACACAGTATGCTTCCAAAAAAGCCCACAACACGTGTATCACAGCTGTAATCCGAAATAGACTGCATGGACACGTAGGCTATAAATAGTAACACGTGCACACAAATCTCATCTTTATAGAAAATGACATTTTACGGAATTTTTCGCGAGTGATCGACTAGTTATATTACGCTGCTGTCTTCTTATTGTCTGCCTTTTATTGTATTTTATTGATTCTACCTGCCGTTTTCGAGAAAAACAAATTCTCACCTTCTGGTTAATTTATTTCATCGAGAGGAACGATTTCTTTCGAACGATATATGGCAAATGGTCAACTTATTCTTTTCAAAGTCGCGGCTTAATATTCATTTAACCCTTTACCTAACGCAGACGATTTCAAAATTTATTATTTTAAATATATTTTTTTAAATTTTTTCAAAAAATGTCAACAAAACCATATCATATGAGCCCTCTTTGGAACGAGCACGACGAGCTCGTTCCAAAGAGGGGTCACACGATATGGTTTTGTTGAATTTTTTCGAAAAATAATATTTTTTCAGCTGCTGAATTTGCAAATTACGCGGGTGGATGCGGGCGATTCGTTGGGTAAAGGGTTAAAATGCGATAAACACTCCGACAGCCGGTTACCAGTAAGAATAATAAGTATTAATAAATAATTTTTCAGCCTACAACCTACAAAAGTGCTCCCTGGATTTACAGTGTCCAAAAAGTGTCATAATTTTTACGGTAACGACTGTTACTGCTTAAAACTTAATCGTCTGAAATGCTAATACATTTTTTCTGAACGAACGCATTCAACATTTTAGTCTTGCGAGACCCTCAAAGATGACTTTAGGCAAATAGAAATCAGATTGTTCTGGACACAATAAGAAAAAAATACTAAACTAAATTATCTATTGTGGTCCAAGGTGGATTTCTGGGCTATTATTGTTTTATAAAATTTTCAAGTTTAACAAAAATCAACATCAAACGGCCACATAAATTGCATAGTTATAGCACAAAGGCAAAGTGGTTGCAAAATCAAATTGTATAATCCTCATCGGCTGCCTAAGGTATTCAGGTGTCAGGGGAAATCTGGAAAACCAAGGGTTACTCCCTAAAGGGCACAATCTCAAACACATAGACTGTGAAAAAAAATATTTCAAAACTTCTACCCGAATACTATATAAAAGAAGACGACGCTTGAAAAATGAATTTGTAAACAAAACTTTTTCAGTTTTGCCTTAAAAACTAAGCTTATTAACACTCATTGGATTTTGTGAATAGGGCTGGCCGGCTCTGTCGCTACTAGAATAGGAAAAGGAAAGGTCCCTACGAACCCACGAAATTCAATTCGATTCAAAATTGTCCTGTTCATTCGTTTCGAGTTGCGCTGTTTCGGAAATCATCGAGTTGTCGATGCATCCGCAATATACTACCAAATCGTCGCATGGGTGCTAGAAATGGGACATAGAACATTCTAGCACTCAGGCGACCAAATGTCTCCTTCTGAACTCGCCTTCTATGATTAGATCTCCTGTGACGGAGATCTGATGACAGAGAAAGAGTTCAGGGAGTTCCGCTTCTGAAACTACCTCCATTCCGTTTCTGGAATTCTCTTCTTTTTTATTGATTTACCCAAACAGAGGAATTGCAGTCAAAAATGAGACATTATTTACAGATGTATGAAGCTTGTATATTTACACAGTAAATGGTTAATTCAAATTCAGTTCTCTCATCATCCATTGTGTGTTTTTTGTATAGTCTTATATATAATTCGTATAAAACCAAGATGGACCAAATCATCGATCACCGTCTGAGAGCCTCGTGGGTATGGTGTATAGACGAAATCAAGATTCATTGATACGACATACACTGCATACTAATAGCAACAAGAGCTGGAACAACTCAAGTGAATGAACTCAAGTCGAGGCTGAAAAATGTAACATTAATCTACAAAAGATTAATATTATTGAGCCTTTAGTTCACGATTTCAAAATGGTGTCTACTTAGGCGTAGATTCTGCTAATAGGTGAGGTGGGGGAGATTTACTTCTATATTTGTATTGGGGATAGTTTAGTTAACATAATCCTTCCTGTATGATGTATATTCAGGTGCAGTGTTTCCAGAGTTTTACAAAGTGTTGTGGTATCGGCCCAAAATCCGGGTGACGGAACGATCTCCCCCAAGCCTCCATCTTATTTTTATCCACCAGAACACTGATAACCAATTTACCTCATGGCTGTCAAACGTTCGAACATTTTCTAGGTACTTTACAATCTCATAGGACACTCCTGCTTGAGCTGTGGATATGCCCTTCCGGCAGAATTCGTTTCGTACCTGGATGTTTTAGGCATCAATATCGCCAGTATTTCCAGCGGCGTATAGAAATATGAAATTTCTCTCTCTCTCTCTCTCTCTCTCTCTCTCTCTCTCTCTCTCTCTCTCTCTCTCTCTCCCTCTCTCTCTCTCTCTCTCTCTCTCTCTCTGTCTCCCTGCCGCTCTCTCTCTCTCTCTCTCCCTCTCTCTCTCTCTCTCTCTCTCTCTCTCTCTCTCTCTCTCTCTCTCTCTCTCTCTATCTGTCTGTCTGTCTGTCTGTCTGTCTGTCTGTCTGTCTGTCTGTCTGTCTGTCTCTGTCTCTCTCTCTCTCTCTCTCTCTCTCTCTCTCTCTCTCTCTATCTATCTGAGAGCGATCCTGGTCGAGCGATCGAATATTCGAATATACTATACAAGATTTTCGAATATTCGAAGATGTGCAATCCAGCGAATATTTGAATACTGGGACCAAACAATATTAGTAATGCAACTAGGATTGGTATAAATTCAATCTTGTTTAACCCTTTACCCAACGCAGGCGATATCAAAATTTATTATTTGAAATATCATTTTTTTTAATTTTTCAGAAAATTTCAACAAAACTATATCATGTGACCCCTCGTTGGAACGAGCTCGACGAGCTCGTTCCAACTAGGGGTCACATGATATGGTTTTGTTGAAATTTTTTGAAAAATAATATTTTTTCAACTGCTGAATTTGCGTATTACGCGGGCGGATGCGGGCGATTCGTTAGGTAAAGGGTTTAACTAAGTTCAACATGTTTGGTAAACGACGACTGAATTGGTTAAATTCCTAGTTGCACTCTGCACAGCTGTCGTGTTACGATTATTCCAGGTTGTTCCACAAATTATGTTAATATCTTGATGTTTCCAAGGGGAATTAATTACTTATTGTTTGGGATATCTATAACTGGGGCATGAAATAATACCTGTATATCTCTGTAAGTAAAGGCACATCACATTACTTCAACTGTCGTTTGCGCGAAACTTTCCACAGAAATAAGGTGAACAAACAGCCAAATACAGCGTGGAATTCCGAACAGAATTAGACAGGTGGTCTGTCAATAGTGGCTGTATATTTAACCCCACGGGTCACGCTCACCAGTCTGAGTCTATCAGAAATTCGATTCTGTTTAGGGCAGTTTGTTTACATACTTTTCATGGAGTTTACGTGAAGACTACCGTTGATGAAAGGTGATGTCCCTTTATTCATTTTATTAAAAAAGACATCAAGCTATTCTTCCGCCCACCGGTTATATTCCAATGAACAAGTATTTAATTCACCTTGAAAACATCAAGATATTAACACAGTTAATGGAACTACGTAACGCAGTCATAAAACTACAGCCATTGCGAGTTTTCATTCATATTTATTTAGTTTAGTTTAGTTTATTTAGCAGTATACATTCAGAATACATAAATTTGACATATAATAATAATAAAGGAAAGATTTGATAAATTAAAAGTCAAGGAAATATTTAAACACTTAGTCTGTATACCACTGGGGGAAGTTATAGCCAGATTGGCTTTCTTCTCGACTTCCCCTGATAACAATAATACGAGTAAGTCTGTATACCACTGGGGGAATTTATAGCCAGATTGGCTTTCTTCTCGACTTCCCCTGATAACAATAATACGAGTAAGTCTGTATACCACTGGGGGAAGTTATAGACAGATTGGCTTTCTTCTAGACTTCCCCTGATAACAATAATACGAGTAAGTCTGTATACCACTGGGCGAAGTTATAGACAGATTGACTTTCTTCTAGACTTCCCCTGATAACAATAATACGAGTAAGTCTGTATACCACTGGGGGAAGTTATAGACAGATTGACTTTCTTCTAGACTTCCCCTGATAACAATAATACGAGTAAGTCTGTATACCACTGGGGGAAGTTATAGACAGATTGGCTTTCTTCTAGACTTCCCCTGAACACAATAATACGAGTAAGTCTGTATACCACTGGAGGAAGTTATAGACAGATTGGCTTTCTTCTCGACTTCCCCTGATAACAATAATACGAGTAAGTCTGTATACCACTGGGAGAAGTTATAGACAGATTGGCTTTCTTCTAGACTTCCCCTGAACACAATAATACGAGTAAGTCTGTATACCACTGGGGGAAGTTATAGACAGATTGGCTTTCTTCTAGACTTCCCCTGATAACAATTATACGAGTAAGTCTGTATACCACTGGGGGAAGTTATAGCCAGATTGGCTTTCTTCTCGACTTCCCCTGATAACAATAATACGAGTAAGTCTGTATACCACTGGGGGAAGTTATAGACAGATTGGCTTTCTTCTAGACTTCCCCTGATAACAATAATACGAGTAAGTCTGTATACCACTGGGGGAAGTTATAGACAGATTGACTTTCTTCTAGACTTCCCCTGATAACAATAATACGAGTAAGTCTGTATACCACTGGGGGAAGTTATAGACAGATTGACTTTCTTCTAGACTTCCCCTGATAACAATAATACGAGTAAGTCTGTATACCACTGGGGGAAGTTATAGACAGATTGGCTTTCTTCTAGACTTCCCCTGAACACAATAATACGAGTAAGTCTGTATACCACTGGAGGAAGTTATAGACAGATTGGCTTTCTTCTCGACTTCCCCTGATAACAATAATACGAGTAAGTCTGTATACCACTGGGAGAAGTTATAGACAGATTGGCTTTCTTCTAGACTTCCCCTGAACACAATAATACGAGTAAGTCTGTATACCACTGGAGGAAGTTATAGACAGATTGGCTTTCTTCTCGACTTCCCCTGAACACAATAATACGAGTAAGTCTGTATACCACTGGAGGAAGTTATAGACAGATTGGCTTTCTTCTAGACTTCCCCTGAACACAATAATACGAGTAAGTCTGTATACCACTGGAGGAAGTTATAGACAGATTGGCTTTCTTCTCGACTTCCCCTGAACACAATAATACGAGTAAGTCTGTATACCACTGGAGGAAGTTATAGACAGATTGGCTTTCTTCTCGACTTCCCCTGAACACAATAATACGAGTAAGTCTGTATACCACTGGAGGAAGTTATAGACAGATTGGCTTTCTTCTAGACTTCCCCTGAACACAATAATACGAGTAAGTCTGTATACCACTGGAGGAAGTTATAGACAGATTGGCTTTCTTCTCGACTTCCCCTGATAACAATAATACGAGTAAGTCTGTATACCACTGGGAGAAGTTATAGACAGATTGGCTTTCTTCTAGACTTCCCCTGAACACAATAATACGAGTAAGTCTGTATACCACTGGAGGAAGTTATAGACAGATTGGCTTTCTTCTCGACTTCCCCTGAACACAATAATACGAGTAAGTCTGTATACCACTGGAGGAAGTTATAGACAGATTGGCTTTCTTCTAGACTTCCCCTGAACACAATAATACGAGTAAGTCTGTATACCACTGGAGGAAGTTATAGACAGATTGGCTTTCTTCTCGACTTCCCCTGAACACAATAATACGAGTAAGTCTGTATACCACTGGGGGAAGTTATAGCCAGATTGGCTTTCTTCTAGACTTCCCCTGATAACAATAATACGAGTAAGTCTGTATACCACTGGGGGAAGTTATAGCCAGATTGGCTTTCTTCTAGACTTCCCCTGATAACAATAATACGAGTAAGTCTGTATACCACTGGGGGAAGTTATAGCCAGATTGGCTTTCTTCTCGACTTCCCCTGATAACAATAATACGAGTAAGTCTGTATACCACTGGGGGAAGTTATAGCCAGATTGGCTTTCTTCTAGACTTCCCCTGATAACAATAATACGAGTAAGTCTGTATACCACTGGGGGAAGTTATAGCCAGATTGGCTTTCTTCTCGACTTCCCCTGATAACAATAATACGAGTACGCCTGTATACCACTGGGGGAAGTTATAGCCAGATTGGCTTTCTTCTCGACTTCCCCTGATAACAATAATACGAGTACGCTGTGTAGAGTTATAGACAGATTGGCTTTCTTCTCGACTTCCCCTGATAACAATAATACGAGTAAGTCTGTATACCACTGGGGGAAGTTATAGACAGATTGGCTTTCTTCTCGACTTCCCCTGATAACAATAATACGAGTAAGTCTGTATACCACTGGGGGAAGTTATAGACAGATTGGCTTTCTTCTCGACTTCCCCTGAACACAATAATACGAGTAAGTCTGTATACCACTGGAGGAAGTTATAGACAGATTGGCTTTCTTCTCGACTTCCCCTGAACACAATAATACGAGTAAGTCTGTATACCACTGGAGGAAGTTATAGACAGATTGGCTTTCTTCTCGACTTCCCCTGAACACAATAATACGAGTAAGTCTGTATACCACTGGGGGAAGTTATAGCCAGATTGGCTTTCTTCTCGACTTCCCCTGATAACAATAATACGAGTAAGTCTGTATACCACTGGGGGAAGTTATAGACAGATTGGCTTTCTTCTCGACTTCCCCTGAACACAATAATACGAGTAAGTCTGTATACCACTGGAGGAAGTTATAGACAGATTGGCTTTCTTCTCGACTTCCCCTGAACACAATAATACGAGTAAGTCTGTATACCACTGGAGGAAGTTATAGACAGATTGGCTTTCTTCTCGACTTCCCCTGAACACAATAATACGAGTAAGTCTGTATACCACTGGGGGGAGTTATAGCCAGATTGGCTTTCTTCTCGACTTCCCCTGAACACAATAATACGAGTAAGTCTGTATACCACTGGGGGAAGTTATAGCCAGATTGGCTTTCTTCTGGACTTCCCCTGAACACAATAATACGAGTAAGTCTGTATACCACTGGGGGAAGTTATAGACAGATTGGCTTTCTTCTCAACTTCCCCTGATAACAATAATACAAGTAAGTCTGTATACCACTGAGGGAAGTTATAGACAGATTGGCTTTCTTCTCGACTTCCCCTGATAACAATAATACGAGTACGCCTGTATACCACTGGGGGAAGTTATAGACAGATTGGCTTTCTTCTCGACTTCCCCTGATAACAATAATACGAGTACGCTGTGTAGAGTTATAGACAGATTGGCTTTCTTCTCGACTTCCCCTGATAACAATAATACGAGTATGTTGTATACCACTGGGGGAAGTTATAGCCAGATTGGCTTTCTTCTCGACTTCCCCTGATAACAATAATACGAGTATGTTGTATACCACTGGGGGAAGTTATAGCCAGATTGGCTTTCTTCTCGACTTCCCCTGATAACAATAATACGAGTAAGTCTGTATACCACTGAGGGAAGTTATAGACAGATTGGCTTTCTTCTCGACTTCCCCTGATAACAATAATACGAGTAAGTCTGTATACCATGGGGGAAGTTATAGACAGATTGGCTTTCTTCTCGACTTCCCCTGATAACAATAATACGAGTATGTTGTGTAGGTCGTGTTAGTTGGATGGTGAGCAGCGAACATGGTGTTTTGTCTGCATTACATTACATGATCCACTGCCATTACCTGCTGGGAAGGGACATATTCCGATCGCATATTACTCTCTGACAAAAACAGGGATGTGGCGACGGGGGGGGGGAGGGTATCTCACCCCCCCCCCGCCCCAGTTTGGAGTATTTTTTGCAATAGTTGAAAATTCCGAGGTCAAAAATCAAATAGTTGGAAATTCAGTAAATTAACATTGTTCATGAAAAATATTAAAATTCCAATTAATGATGAGAAATTTTGATATTTTATTTCCAACTGGAAACTTGAGTTTCAAATTTCCATCTCTAAAATTTACATGGCCTCAACATTTCGACTCTGGCATCAATCCGGTAAATTTTCTGACCCAGCCACATTATAAATGATGCTTTTTCCGTTTCAGGACTAGTGAAAATTTTCAGAAGGGTTCATAACCCTTTACCCAACGCAGACGATTTCAAAATTCATTATTTTAAATATCATTTTTTTTAATCTTTTTAAAAAATTTCAACTAAACCATATCATGTGACCCCTCTTTGGAACGAGCTCGTCGAGGGTCACATGATATGGTTTTGTTGAAATTTTTCGAAAATAATATTTTTTCAGCAGCTGTATTTGCGTATTACGCGGGCGGATGCGTCGAATGTTGGATAAAGGGTTAAAAGATATCACCCAGCGCTGCAGTGCAATCACCTATCGAAACCACTCACAGCTGGAATTTACACCGGTGCCCCCCCCCCCCCCCCCCCCACCCTCCCCAGGTGAAACCCTCTAGCCACATCCCTGAACAGAAAGGAGAATTAAGTCTCGTGTGACCAATATAACATCATATCAAAATTACAGTCTTTCCTACAAAGGTTATTAGACGAGTAGGTATTATTACTAGTATTGGGTCGGAAGCTATGGGGCTTGTTATCTGTTGCCCCAACCCATTCCGCCTACCACACAGTACTTTATAATATGTGGTTTAAAATCACTGAAAGGAATTTTAAAAGCAATGATTGGCTTGTTTAAAGCCTGTTTTGCTGCACTGTCTGTCCTGGTGTTACCGGAGATACCAGTATGTCCAGATAACCAGTAAAACACGATATCATATTGGCCAGACAAGAGAGTATTCAACTTCTCGCGAAGTTCCAAAATGAGAGGGTTCTTCAATTTGGAGTTGAGTAAAGATAGTAAAGTGGAAAGAGGGTTAATGAAAATGAATGTTACGTGTTATTTACGCCCAGTTGTCTGGAAAATTTCAGTTGGTCGGAAAAGCGAACCTGGGGTTCGCTTTCCGACCAACTGGAATATTCCAGACGATTGAATCTAAATATAAGCGAAGGGCTATTTGAAGTTTAGAATGGTTCCAGGTCACAAAAGCGCCGAATTCCTTAAGGAAACTTGACTAGTGGCTTGGGCGCTTAACTCTAGATGTGTTGTTAATTTATAATTTCGTATTATATATAGAACCCGGTAGTAGTAGCGGGGGGTGTTGTCATACTGAGGCTAAATAAAGTGAGGGAAGGACAAAATACTCTTCTGCTTCCAATGGTAGCACAAAATATTTTCCTCCACTTCATTTCCACCTAGTGCTGGGTTAAAAGTGTAAAGATCCAGTGTCTTCCTCGGGGAAAAAGTAACTTCCAGGCCGATTTAAGCATCATGAGTACTTTTTAAGGCTCAAAAGTATACCCAGAAAAAGAAAGCATCACTTTAGCAAAATGACCATGAAATATCACAGTGATAGTATATGGGCCAGTTTTATGGCTTTTGAGCATGGATACATACACAGCCAGTATTTTCCATGAAAATGTGGAAGCGGTGGTCTCAGTTCACCCGTGGCTACCCCGATAATTGGTAATTCTTTGTTTCACTTGACTCTTTGGTGTGAAGATCTTGATTGTGTTTGTCGACTCCACTGGTCATCGGCGATCTTTATATCTTTCCCTCGCCTACCTTTACAGACAGTGTGTGCATCATTTCATCAATTATAAACATTTCCCTGTACGTAGCCTTGAGGCAGCGTGCAACGCATGTTGAAATATGGCGTTCAAAAAGTTCAACATTGCTTGCTGTTTCGAGCACCACAATGTCGAGAAGAAGAAAGTATAAACGCGCCCGCCCAAATTGTAACTTACGATCGTTACCGCCTGACTGTTCTGCAATTTTGTGTGAGAGGTAGAAATGCAGATCGAAAGGCCCTGGTCATGACTCTCTATCTCGCGCTTCGGCTCCCAAGTTCTAAATAAGCAGAAATTTCAAGACCCAACGCATCCCTTACTGTTTCCATCGTTCTGCTGTGGTCACGGCGGTATTGGAATTTTGAGGTCCGTATCGGTTTTCGTATTTAAGAGGGAGTCGATATTCGGTATCTGACTTGACTGATATTTGCTGATATTACCAAAGGGAAATTCACACCAGGATAATACAGAATAAGTTGTTCTTGTATCATTCTACCACAGCACCACAAATGCCACTGCTAAACTCAACATTGGCTTCTTTTGCCAACACAAATCATACCTACAGTAAATTTTATTTGTTTCAAACACACCTTTATCTTTAAAAATCTATTCAGGCCTTTACGATTTCAGATCTCAGGCCCTTCACACAGGGGTGTGGCGACAAGGGGATGGGGTGGGGGTAGAGGGAGGAGGGGGTGGGGTGGAGGGGTGTCTCACCCCCCCCCCCCAGCTAGGGATATGGATATAGAGGTGTGGGGGTGTGTGTGTGGGAGGGTGGGGAGTGTCTCACCCCCACCCCCAGCTAGGAGTATTTTTTTCAATAGTTGGAAATTCCGAGGTCAAAAATCAAATAGTTGGAAATTCAATAAATTAACATTGTTCATGAAAAATCTTAAAATTCCAACTAATGATGAGAAATTTTGATCTTTTATTTCCAACTGAAAACTTGAGTTTCAAATTTCCAACTCTAAAATTGACATGGTCTCAAAATTTCGACTCTGACATCAATCCAGTAAATTTTCTGACCCAGACACATTATAAATGATGCTTTTTCCGTTTCAGGACTATTAAAAATTTTCAGAAGGGTTCATAACCCTTTACCCAACGCAGACGATTTCAAAATTCATTATTTTAAATATCATTTTTCGTTCCAGAGATGGGGCACATGATATGGTTTTGTTGAAATTTTTCGTAAAATAATATTTTTTTCAACAGCTGTATTTGCATATTACGAGGCGGATGCGGGCGATTCGTTGGGTAAAGCGTTAAAAGATATCTCCCAGCGCTGCAGTGCAACCACCTATCGAAACCACTCACAGTTGGAATTTACACCGGTGGCACCCCCCCCCCCCCCCGCCCCCAGCTGAAACCCTCTAGCCACATCCCTGCCTTCACATGCCACCATTAGGGGGTCTTTTTGACTGTAGACAAATCACCCGAGGAGTGATTTCTAGTCAAGTTTTGGCTGCCTCAAGAGGCAGCCAATATTTGACTAGAAATCGCACCTAAGCAACAGGACATGGACAGATTGTGGTCTTGTGAAAATTCAGGACAACTACCAAGGCCCTTAAAGGTTCACAAAACTGAAAAGAAAATCAGTCACTTCTTTCATGAAAATCAACACTTCAACTGCTATAAAGCCTTAACAAGGCCTTATAAATAGCGAACGAAGGAAAATTTGAAAATTTAGAAACTTTCGCTATTGAAAGATTGGTTCGATTCGGTTTTTCGGTATAACCATGATATCGGTATCTGTTCGACTTTTCGGTGAATTGCCCATCTCCATTCCGCCACCAGGGTCATAAAGTGCTAAGCTAACCTACCAAACCAAGTGGTGTCAGACAAACCTGCATATCGCTTTTTTTTAATCTCGGAGGATAAACAGTAGTGGTACTCACTCTCAGTAATTTTCGTACGAGATAAAGCTTCCAAGTCGATTAAAATAATTATATTTCGGGCACATAATAAAGAACAAACATGACTCGACCGGGATCGTTTCAAGTAATAATTGAACATTTGTCTGCAGTCAGATTTTCGTCAACTCCACTCAATAGATTAATAGCTGCGAAATTAGCCTGCGTTGAAAGGGAACGGTCGTGCGAGGAACCTTATTAATCAATTTAAAAGATATTTTCAATAGCCAAAGTCTCCCTGAAAAAGCTGTTAATTAATGGAGCTGAGAACCCACTCTGCTTTCTGTCGAAAGAATTCTTGTGAGTACTTTGCCGAGATAAATTACATTTAATCTTTCTGTGTATTATTCTAATGATATCGAGCAGATTGGTTAGGGATATTAACCCAAAACGTCATCTGTTTTGTCAACACAATGAAAAGTGATTGTATGTCTTTACATGCTAAGCCGTAAAATAAATGCACCACGCGTTTCATCAATGTTACAATCGTGTGTGAGGCTTTTGTAAATTGGAAACTGACCCGCACTCATCACACCTGCAGTTCTGGACATCCTGAACGATATCATTCAAACCCCACACAGGTTTTTTAAATGAAAAATTACTTTCTGGTACACAAGATATGCGAGGAACTCGGAGATTCTACAAAATGGTGCGGGTCGTTGGATAACCGGATCAAGTAGCGCTTCCGCACTGGAAACGGTCACAGGGCAACTCGGGTGGATGCCAGTTAAAGGTAGAATAGATATGGGGACAAGTATGCTACCCGATACACGGTAAACGTTTAACCCTTTACCCAACGTAACGGTCAAAACCGGCCAGCGTTATTCACAAAAATCGCCAATTAATTTTCATTATTTTTTTCATTTTTTTTGTCTTAAAAACATAGGTTATGACCCCTCTTTGGAACGAGCTCGTCGAGCTCGTTCCAATGGGGGGGGGGGGGGCATAACCTATGTTTTTGAGACAGAAAGTGAAAAAAATTAGTTATTCAATTATTTTGTGTAGAAGATTGTCGTCTGCTTTTCATGTTAGGTAAAGGGTTAACTATGTATGAAACTCTAACATTCAGAGAAGATGGATAAGGCAGGCGAGGTATTACTCAATAGAGATTGAATATCTAGAGGGGGGGGGGCAAAGATGGGGAGTAACTTTATCAGTGGAAGGGTGCTTGAGGATTACAATAGAAACTTGGGAGCTGGTATTGGGACCAATACTTCTTTGGACGGGTTGTACAATAAAGACGTCCCAACTTTTGAGGAGAACCTAGATGGATCCTATGGGTGGGGGTGGGGACCTAGACGGATCTTATGGGAGGGGGGTGTTTAAAGTGAGGTCCAAGTCACTAAAGTTGTTGGAGAGAGTTGGAAAAGGCGAGGAAAAAGCGTGTTAAATGTGCAACATAGGAGTAACGGAGATCCCGAAGCATTTCATTTTAGAATGCACCCAAATATTTGGGGGTAGAGCAAAATCTTATAGCTTACTGTCGGATCCACAGACACTTTATTGTTATTGAATGTAACTCATCGGAATTATGAAACAGTTTTTGTCTAAATGCTGGGAAATTAGGAGGGAGAGGCGGAGGAATAACACGCGGGGGACTGGACTGATGTAGGCCTCCACATCAGAGGACCGCGACAAATCAGCAGAAGGCCACAAAATTAATATGAATTATATTAATTAATTATGTTAGTATCACCTATACTACCTTGATGATTAGCTTAGTGTGAAGTACAATTCAAAAAAAAAAAGTTTGTTGATAATTTTCAAAAGACGTTCACCAGACAAAATGTATATTACCTCAACACTCCGGTACGCAAAACATTGCGCAAAGGAAACTCAGGCGCCGATGAGTAGACGACGTAAAGAGTATCAAAACAGAATTGCTGCATCGATTAATCGTGATACGTTTGAATCGCGATACATTGCTCATGATTCAATACATATCGATGTTCACTATGTATCGCGATGTGATTAATATAAATAATATGAGGTAAAATACTTTTTAACCTTTTGAACACTGGTGGTATATTCCATGCCAGTTCAATGTTAGCAATTGGGAGAGTCCATGTTCATTATTTGGGGTAGAACAATTAATATTTTCAACGTGCAGCCTCGGGGCTGGTCTACCCAACACTTTAACTTATGAGCTATCCTACTTTATGGAAGTATGACTTATAATGTTCCCTGGACGAAAAACCGGCCTTTACGTTTCAAAGAGTTAAGAATTTGAAAGCTGGTGTAGTGAAACCATGTAGTGTTTTTTATTGTTGTTGTTTTTTTTGCGTACCAGTATTGAAAGTGATAAATATGCCATCAATACATAAATACAGGATTATTCAACCACCGAGCAACGGCAAGCAACTGTCAGACCCCCCAACATACTAACTTCACACAAGCAGGGTTAGCATTGGTTGAAGACAGGTGCACCATCAACGTGTAGAACGCCTTAGTACAGAGCGCCGTCACGCCCCACGTGGGCAATCGGGATTGAGTGTCTTGGCCAAGGACACAACGCAGTCACCCCTGGTGGGGATCGAACCGAAGCTGCGTGTTGAAAATCATGATTGGTATATCCTACAAATTCATTGAGCAGCTATGCACTTGATGAATTCTGGTCGTATCACGATCCTGGACCGGAAATGCGGCCATTCGGGTTCAAAGTGTTAATGAACAATACAAGATTTCCGATTTTGTGACAAATCGATTAAAACAAATTTAATATATACTAGGCAACTCTATAGCAAAATTATCAAACATAGCGATTTTACTTCATAAACGCTAAAGCCCCAAAATGAAATAAACGACTCGTGTTAAAAATATGGAGAATGTCAGCACTCTCAGCTTTTCATTATGTTGGGCATAGGTTGCATAACGGAGAGGAAAAGTTTCCATTCCGTAGCACAATGGTTAGGATTGCATATGAATTTTAGGAAATCCGAAAAATGCCTTCTTTTGTCTGCTAACACTACTTTTAATTCGTTTGGGAAGTCAAAAGCGCTTTCTTGTTGTCAATTCTCCTCTCTGTCTCCATTTGCTTTGCTTTGGTGCACAAAACCTGTTGTCCGTTACTGTTACTATTTACAACTACAGTGTACGCAATATCGAGGTTCATAAGTATGTATGATGTTAGTCGATACGAGATTTCTGTAGTATGTTTACTTATCGAAAATAAAAATCCTTGAAATGCACCTCAAGAAAATCACATCACGTAAAATCGTTATCCTTAGTTAATTCAATCATTCACAGTTTCAAAATCATGAAACATCGAAAATTGATCATTGTTGCATAAGATCTGATTTAATGTTAGGACAGAGTGAATTGCTCAAAGTTCTTAGCTTGAGCATTTATTTAGCACATATTCAATTCCCAGAATAATACCAAACAATAATAACCTGATAATTCTATCATAAATGTGTTTCTATCATAAATGTGTTGACATTTCAGTTACTAGAATCAATGTTATGCCCCCTTTCATGGCTTCATTTTCAAAATCATTCTCGGTAGTGAATTTCCAACTACGAGGAGGGACCGGGAGACCTCACAAACGACTCTTCGACTCATTTCAGAAAAAAGGGATTCCATAGCCACGGGCGTTTTCCAAAAAGGGATTCTCAAAAAGGGATTCCGTAAGTAGGATTCTTATCCGTTTCCGTGACATGGGGTTCCGTGTTTTAACATTTTTACCCTCTAATGTTAATGGCGGGATTATCGGGTTTATTTTGGGTAATTAGATTTACTCCTATTGAATCGAACTTACCCCCGATGCCCCTTCGGTACTATAGCACTACGTGCTACTATTAAAATCTACGGTATGTCGGTCCTAAAAAGGATTCTAGGGGAATCCGTATCAAATAAAGTCGGTTTTGGTGATTTGAGGACCGGTGGGGCCTGGTGGGACCTAGGAGGCTAATTGTCCTAAAAACCCATGGTTTCTACAACCGGGTATCCAAATCTCTTACTACTTCCCTTCCTCTGTCCCCTGCGGGGTCCCAGTGAGATCCCCCGCCCCCCCCCCCCCCCCAATGGGGCCCGATCCATCGCTCGCCTACTACTCACGATGCTCACACTGTTGATATAGTGAATAAAAAAGAAGTTACAGAACATCAAAAGATGATGAAGGCGCCGTTTTCTTATTTTTAAATGAGTTTGAATGGTGAATGATAATCAAAATGTTCAAAATGTTGGAAACAATGTGGAAAGTCAGCTTATGTATTTTTATACTTTTTTCAGGAAAATGCCTGAAGTTTGTGAAATCGATGATACAACTTCCCTAACATTTAAAAATTGCTGTTTTATATGAAATTCCCAAACCCTTAGTGTTAAATTTATTGACAACTTTAAGGGGAGCTAACTTTCCCGTAAATCTCTTCCAGTGACGAAAATTGTCAGTAATGTGTCCAGATTGTGGGCTAAGAGACGCTCCTTAGTATGAAAATGTGTCAGTGTTTTACTATTTCATTAATATTTTTTATTACAAGCCTGTTCTATGAATTCACCCATGTACATCAACACTAAACCAAGCGGAAAATGAAAATATGTTCCGCACATATGTGCGGAACGGAAAATTGACGGACTATTTTTAAATAGAAGCGAAAATTCACTAGAATTTTCTACAAATCGTTCAACGCAATTACAATTTGAATCGCTAGCGATATCGGAAAATCGTCCCCTGACTTCCAATGTTGGAACTTAGGGGACGAAATAGTAACACGGGTTCCCCTCACAAATTTGGTTGGCGATAAAATGTGTACTTTGTGTTGATAGTTGTCAAATGAATTGATGAGTGTCCTTCTAATAATTGTTTTTATAGACTTGAAGGCGAGTAATAAACACATAACGACATACGCGTGTGCATGGGTTAATCGATATTGCACTTGTGCCTTCGCGGAAGGATAAAACTCGAGGCCTGCGGCCTCCCGTTCTATCCTTTCGCGCTGGCACTCGTGCCACATTGATTAACCCATTCACACGTTTGTGTTGTTCTGTATATATCTGCAAATGTAAATAATTTTCTTGTATTTGGCAAACGAATTCCAACTTTTGATGGCCAGAATGTGGTATGCATATCAAAACAGAAAGACTGGCGAATATTAGTGCATTTGCAATGCACAATAAAAATACACGGCGTGTCATGACGAAAAGGTATCGTTAGCTGTTTCAAAGGTATAGTCTATTTACAATCAGTGCCCCCTTCCCCCACCATCCACACACACACGTATTTTCTATCGCCTTCCGTCTCACTCGTCAAGATCTGTGAATAAAGGAAATGATATTTCTGTGGGTCCATTCTATAAATTTTCTCCCATCGACCGAATAATCTAAGGTCTGGCATCTTTTGAACATTTGGGCCCCACAGTGGCAGATCCAGTATTTAAGGCTGTAATCAATCATGGGTAAGAGCGATGTTTTTTTTTGTGTGTTTTTTTTTTTTTTGGGGGGGGGGGGGTGGGCACGAGAGTGGGTACACTCTAAAATCAGTTAGGTTAAAAATTAACCCAAATCAACTGGGTTGTGTGAATATGAACCCAATTCACTCTATATTTCGGAAAATTAGGGGTCAGTGTGGTCCTCCGATGGATTCTTTGCACTTGACCACCAACATATTCCCACAGTTATATAAACTCAACTAGTTCGAATTTTGAATAAGGAGAAGACATTTTATAACGGCCCAGAAAACGGGAAACGCTCAATGGAGTTATATCTGTGTACACGGGGGTGGTGTTATTCACAATTACACATGGAAATCCACTACTGCTGGTAGTGGATGCGCATGTGCTATTACAGATAATATCGAGCCCACCCCACCCCCACCTCGCTACTTGTTAAAACATGTAAGTTATGAAATATGAGGCAGCGGGTGCATCCTCCCCGAAACCGCCCATGTGCCCCAGCCCCACCCTAATCTCACCCACCCTCACACACACGATCCAACTTTATCTGCGCTCCCGTCGGCTCTATTGAGACAAAACGTTGCGCACAATTTGCCGTCGCAGCCATTCTCGCTCAGTTTGATTTTTCTACCATTGAAACAGACATAAAGAAATCAACCGAATTTAGTTCAAACAAAATGCAAAACAATTAACATTTTATAGGATTCAACAATAGGATGAAAAAGACAATGGTGAATTGAAAAAAAACTCTCTCTATACAGAGAACAGTAATGTTGTATTGAAAACACAGATTATTCCCCGACAATTGACTGTCAAATTTCATAAACCAAGAAAGTAATCCCTAAACTAATAACATCAGCGAAAAGCCAATTATGGGATTAGTTTCGATGTTGTTTATCCATGTTCGAAAAACTACCTCGTGCTTCGCATTCGATCCTCGAATTTTTCTAATTCCCTAACTCCTATTCAGGACACACAGATGATGGTCGCTTCATCTTTGATTCTGGTATGTGTTGGGATGAAATCAAACATTATTGGATAAATAAGGCTCTACTTCAATATTCTGGCCAGCTGATGTCTGATCGTGAGTTTTCGCTCAGACCCTATTAACATTTACAGATTATTCAAAGTAAAATACCATTTGGAACAAATAGCGTTTCTGAGGGGAAGAGGGTGTTAGCAAGCAATACAGCCCTCAAATATATCGGTACTGGGTGCGTCTACCCTATTTGTCATTTGTTTGTTTCCATTCTTTTTTTCTGTTTATCGTAAAACTATTTAACCCATTACCGAACACGAAAAGCAGACGACACATGCATATAAAATTTTTGAATAACTACTTTTTTTAATTTTTGGCGTCAAAACATAGCTTATGACGCTTCATTGGAACGAGCTCAATGAGCTCGTTCCAATGCGGGGTCATAAGCTATGTTTTTGAGGCAAAAATAAAATAATAATGAAAATTGAATGGTGATTTTTGTGAATAGCGCTGGCCGGTTTTGGCCGTTACGTTGGGCAAAGTATTAAACAGTAGACAAAAACTACGCTCAACTTCGTCTTATAATGCCTCCCTGTCGTTTCCGTTTACACTTTTTGTTGCTACTTTTTCACCGTCAACTGAAAAAATTATTCATGCTTCTGAGAAGACACGCCGTTTGGTGGTCCATGTGGGGATAGATTCGCCGACTGGGGCTGCCACGAATTTGAATGGGTGCAGTACCTGACAATATAAAGATAAAATCAATTTGTTTTATCTATGTTTTGTATTAGATCGCCCACTCTCTCAAGTGTGCACCTGTGTGCGATAATATTACGATAAAATTTGCGGCACCCTACTGTTAGAATTTGCTCTAAACTGAAAAGAAGAAGGAGAAGAGCCGCGGAGCCTCTTATAAAACAGTACCATGCTTTACCATGTAATAATACTAGTATACCGGGGTAACTCGAGTCAATACCATACTGTGCCACGCTACCTTTCTGTAAGGGACATGAAGAACCTTCATTTGACGGCTAGGACCCCTCGGCGATTTTTACTATCATTCCTTATCACAATATCTGGATCCGCTCTTGTGTTGGGGTTGTGGTTTCAGGTTACAGTACGATGGAAGTCGGAAGCTCCGAAACATTGCTATTCCGGCAACTGTTACAATTAACACTCAGACGCCGAAAGTCGAGTCTTCTCGCAACGGAAGTTACATTGTCAAAGATTGAGAGTTATGGTAAAAGTGAAAACAAAATCATCTTTCGCTTCAGCGGTTCGTCGCATGAGTGCTAGAATGTTCTATGTCCCCTATGGGACATAGAACATTCTAGCACTCAGGCGACGAGTTGTTTCCACTCATATGTCGTCTGCCCGAATTGAACCACTGCTAGCCATTAATGTTTTGCGTTCCTCACTCTTGAATGAATTCACTGTTGTTTTTCAAGCTTGTACGGAATAACAATATACAAAATTAGAATGATGTCATATTGACAGATACAGATTTTTTTCCAAAATGAAGGAAAATTAAACAAATTAATAATAATTTCGAGTGTGGCAAATGAGGTTTTTATTACGACATACGATGGCGAGAATTAAGACAATGTTTCCATGTCTATTGTCACGTTTCGTTGACGAAACGGAAGATGAGATTTTTTTCCATGTCCATTGTCACGTTTCGTCGATAAGACCGTATCTACGGCATCCTGTTTGAACTGGCTGATATGACAATTCAGATATTTTTATTTTTCTTCTTCTTGGGGACGGGGTGTTAAAATCACCTTCGGCACCAGATTCACCTCGTGTCGGAAAGTTCTACGGAGGAAGCCAGAGAGAGCCACCGAGCGCGAGCGACTGTCAGATTTCTCTGCGTACTAACTCCGCACAAGCAGGGTTAGCATTAGCTGAAGGGAAGTTGATGTGTTGTACTCTGTAGTACACAGCGCCACCGCACCCGGGATTACGAACCTTGCCCAATTTATTTATTTATTGGTGTTTAAGTTTACATTTCTGCACAATGGCTAATCCTGACTGCAGACTTGCCCAATGTTCTCAATGCTGTTGCTCTTGGCGGGGATCGAACCGTGGGTATTCGGTTTGAAATCAAATGCCGTAACCACTGGGCTTCCCTCACCCCAGATAGTTCAGATGAACTGCCTGTTGTAATAATAATCAGTATGTACTGTAAACAGGAAATATCGAAACAACATTTCAGTCTTCATTGTACGCAATATCTTATCTTAACCAAATGACCTCCCCTCCCATAGTTCACCCTGTCGGGTACCAATTTATCCATTTGCACTACAACTTTTGATTTGGCACCAAACAATCTTCGTTGGCTAGAATTATGGCACCAAACAATCTTCATTGGCTCGAATTATGGCACCAAACAATTTTCATTGGCTAGAATTATGGCACCAAAAAATCTTCATTGGCTAGAATTATGACACCAAACAGTCTTCATTGGCTAGAATTATGGCACCAAAAGATCTTCATTGGCTAGAATTATGACACCAAACAGTCTTCATTGGTTAGAACTATGGCACCAAACAATCTTCATTGGCTAGAATTATGGCACCAAACAATCTTCATTGGCATCAAACAATCTTCATTGGCTAGAATTATGGCACCATACAATCTTCATTGACTAGAATTATGGCACCACACAATCTTCATTGGCAAGAATTATGGCATCAAACAATCTTCATTTGCTAGAATTATGGCACCATACAATCTTCATTGACTAGAATTATGGCACCACACAATCTTCATTGGCTAGAATTATGGCACCAAAAAGTTCCTTCACCGACGAAAGAAAGCCACTGCAGCAGCAAAGAGTGCGATCGATGACGAAACATACAAAAAACCCAAATATTTCAGTACGTTAAGTACAAGAAAATGGGCAACTGGCAATAAAGGCAGAAACAATAACCGATTTTCATGAAACACACTCAAACCCAGTGATTTTGTCAACAAGGTGTTAGAAAAAGTGTTTGGACAAATTTTCGACGTTAATTGTCAGTGTGTGGTAATGAGGCATTGTTTTTGTGCAGTAAAACATTGTAGAATGCGTCAGATTTTTCTGAAATTTTACTATTTTGTTGATAAAAAAATTAGGAGATAGCTGGGGTTTCTTTGTTTTGTTGTTGTTGTTTGTTTGTTTACGTTTTTACTTCACATCAAAGTTCAGCCTATTTTTAACATATTTCATTACAAATGCAGTCTTCTGATTCAAGTAACTCCATATTTATAAACGATACAGCTACCAAACTTAAACACTGTTTCCTGCGTATTTGAAATCGCACATTGTTATTTTTCATTGCAGAATTACGCACCCGATGCCAGCGATGCCAATTACCATTTTTATAAATATCTTTTTATTTTTAACCTCGTTTTTTGACCCAACCTTTCAAACTTTTCGGACTGCAATTCCCGCAAAAAGCATATCTAAAATGTATTGCAGTTCTAAAAAATTCCCAACCTTTAAGCTGAGGTGACATCATGGGGGAAGGGGCGTCATACGGTCAAAAATTAAAGTACCTCGGATTTTTCTGAAATCTTGGTATGGCTTTGAGCACAAAAAAATTCAGAGACAGCTGTTTTTGTTTTTCCATTTGACGCTATTTTGACGTTTTTATGTTTCTTCAAAGTTCAGCCTATTTCTAACATGTTGCATTAAAAACGATTGAAAGAATATGCTTTATTGAACGGCTTATTACGTTAACCCTTTATCCAATCGTAACAGCCAAAAAACGGCCAGCGCTATTCACAAAAATAACCAATTAATTTTTATTATTTTTTCATTTTTTGTCTCAAAAACATAGGTTATGACCCTATTTGGAACGAGCTCATCGAGACAAAAAATGAAAAAATTTAGTTATTCAAGAATTTTTTTGTCAAGTGTCGTCTGCTTTTCATGATAGGTGAAGGGTTCAAAGGCGACAGATACCTTCTCCTCGTTGTAAGTCACCCAGAGAAGATGGATTGACTTATTACTGGAAATTACCTTTGTGATTTTCAAAACCGTGTAGTTAAGTCACCCAGCGAAGTTGGATTGACATATTACTGGAAATTCGCTTTGTGATTTCAAAACCGTGTAGGCAAGTCACCCAGAGAAGTTCCATTGACTTATTATGATCGTGTGCCCTTTTTTTTTCTTTTTTCGTTCCTTTTCGTCAGACCAAAATTTCGGGTACTTTCCCTTAACCCACAGTCACGAAATTTGGCACACAAATAAGAAATCGCCAAGTCTCGCCAGGACAACTATTTGTTTCTACAAATTATTTCCTCGATGAGAGCGGGTTTTATCCCAATCCCAACGTAACGTCCAAAACCGGCCAGCGCTATTCTAAAAAATCACCAGTTAATTTTCATTATTTTTTTCATTTTTTGTCTCAAAAACATAGGTTATGACCCCTCGTTGGAACGAGCTCGTTCCAATGAGGGGTCAAAACCTATGTTTTTGAGACAAAAAAATTGAAAAAATTAGTTATGCAAGAATTTTGTTTCCAAGTGTCGTCTGCTTTTCATGTTAGGTAAAGGGTTAATTATTTGGAATATTTTTATATCAACGCCTGTATCATGCTCCCACTTTCAATCTTTGCATATCATATCTAAACTGAAATCGGTACCTAAAATGTGTTCACTTTCGAAAATTCTTAATTCCTTATCCAACATCATAGGAGGTCATAAGTGGAAAAAATTAAATTTTGTCCTATTTTCATGAAATTTTGGCATGTTGTAGAGTACAAAAGGTAAGAGACACATGCTTTTTGTTTTTTGAGATTCTGCCATTTTTGACTTGTTTACGTCACTTCAAATTTTAACATTTTCTTATTGAAACGCTGATAATATGACATGCAATGCACCATATTTCTTAAAGTTACAGCTTTCAAACTTGGCACATATTTTTTTGGTTATCTGAAGCTGATCTACCCGATTTCACATTTTAGAATTTCAATAATTCTTTGGAAGGAGTAGGAGTCTAAGCGTTTTTCTTTTAGGATTACAATTTGCAGCTCAATTTTAACTCCATCTTCCTGAAGTTTTGGAAGTGTCCAACCTTCGCAAGAAACCATAGCTATAAAAATGTATTGCCGTCCACGGAAATTCTCAGCTGTTATACCCGAACAAACGCCGAGGTGACTCCATAGGGTGGGGGTGGGGAGTGAGGGTCGGGGTCGGGTCGGGGGTGGGGGTGGGGTGCGGGCGTATGGTCAAAAATTAAAATGCGTCAGATTTTTCTGAATTTTGTTATGTTGTAGAGCTCACGAAATTAAGAGATAGTTTTTTTGTTTTTCGATTTTAAGCCATTTTAAAGTTTTTACATCACTTTGAAATTTAGTCTATTTTCTCTTTTCTTAATAAAAAAAAGCTCTACGTTCTTGTTCTCAATACAGGATAGACTTATAAAACTTACCACGCCTATTTGTGTTCATATTAAGTTGCCAACCCTATATTTGCATTTCAATTTGATAACCCGATGCCAGCGATGCCAGTTTTACGTTTTATCGTCCCCTGAGTTCCAATGTGTCCTATGTGCCTACTGGCAGATAGGACACATTGGAACTCAGTGGACGTTATTTCTATCCCTTTTATTTTAACCTCATTTTGAGCCTCAGTCTTTCGAATTTTCCGGAATATAATCTCCGAAAAAAACCTATCTAAAATGTTGTGCCGCCCAGAAAATTCTCAACCGTTATACCCGAACGCTGAGGTTACGTCATAGAGGTTCTCGACCGTTATACCCGAACGCCGAGGTTACGTCATAGAGGTTCTCAAGCTTTATACCCGAACGCTTAGGTTACGTCATAGAGGTTCTTAACCGTTATACCCGAACGCTGAGGTTACGTCATAGAGGTTCTCAATTGATATACCCGAACGCTGAGGTTACGTCATAGAGGTTCTCATCCGTTATACCCGAACGCTGAGGTTACGTCATAGAGGTTCCCCGTGGGAACCCCGGGAAGTAAGCAGCACTTGTTTACTGTGGTAAACCAGTTCCGCTTTACTAGTAAAATAGGACCCAGTCACCAATGCTTGGGGTGAAAGTCCTCTAAAATGGGCAACATGTAGATCAACGATTGACTAAACTTGACTTCATCTCCATGTTGTGTCACGATTAGCCACGGTGCATAAATATGTGGCGTTAACCACCAACAAACAAACAAACGTCATAGAGGTTCTCATCCGTTATACCCGAACGCTGAGGTTACGTCATAGAGGTTCTAAACCGTTATACCCGAACGCTGAGGTTACGTCATAGAGGTTCTCAGCCGTTATACCCGAACGCTGAGGTTACGTCATAGAGGTTCTGAGCCGTTCTACCCGAACGCTGAGGTTACGTCATAGAGGTTCTCAACCGTTATACCCGAACGCTGAGGTTACGTCATAGAGGTTCATATGATCAAAAATTAAAATGTGTCGGATTTATATGAAATTTTAGTATGTAGTAGATTTGCTGGAATTTTGACGTTTTTGCGTCATTTCCAAGTTTAGCCCATTTTTGACACATTTCAATGAAAACGAGCGACAGGTTATGCTTGTTTGAGCGGATTAATACTTAAAGAGTGACAAACACCTTCGTCTCATTGCATGGCACTTTGACGTTGGCCGTGTTTCTTTGAATGTATTCTGGTAATTCGCTTTTATTCCAAAACCATCTAGTTCTTACTGGGTTCTTCTTCTCTTCCTTTCCTTCTCTCCTTCTTCTTGTTCTCAGTTGTGTTTCCTTCTATTCCTCTTTTTCAATTTTTTCTTGTTCTAAACAGGTTCGTTTTATCTTCCTCTTCTTCCACTTCTTCTCTGGTTCTTCTTGTTCTAAACAGGTTATTCTTCTCTTCCTCTTTTTCGCGGGTTCTTCTTCTTGTTCTTAACTGGTTCTTCTTTTCGTCCACTTCTTCTCTTCCTCTTCTTTTCTACTTATTCTTCTTGTTCTCTAATCTTGCTAGTTTGATAATGACTTATGACGGTCTTACGCCACTTCTTGATTTATTTAAACGTGTCGGACGTTATTGAAAACGCCTAGAATCTTTGTCAAGTTTTGTGGCACGTCTCGATCCTCGATCGAAGTTTGTGTTTGCTTCCCATAAGATAAGAAAAGGTAAGATAAGATAAGATAAGATAAGATTTATTAAGCAAATACACAAGAACAAAGGCAGATTGCTTTGTACAATACAAAATCAACATAAATAGAAACATAAAACAATATTAATTCCAAATGACAGACGTAAACATCAAGAGTAAAAGTGGATCAGGGCTTTAATATGAACAGCAGGTACCCCAGCCTAAATGTGTCATATTCTGTGGGTGTGCTTCATATTTTCTTAGAACTGAAATTACCTAGTCTATATGGGTTTGCCTTGTTACAATTTATGGGAGAGTGCCTCTTGGCACTCTCCCATAAATTGTAACAAGGCAAAGACATTTGAACAAATTTTGATGACCAAAAATAACTTTGCACTCTACCAGTTAATGTCATCTCTTGGCGTCAGACTGACAGAACTTGTTCTCGTTGTTTTAAGAATTGCTGGATCACATTACAGATGATACCAAAAATATTGATGTTCACGTTCAAGTTTGTAAAATGCACGTTATCTGAGAGATGTATATTCACTGCACTCCATAACAAAGTGCACTCTGTTTCCACTGCACCCGAGCCGCACATCGCGCATAAGCGTTCACTTAGGGGATGGGTGGTTGCATATGCCCCTCCCCTTTTCTATCATAAGCTTGTGGTTACTTACACACAAACGAGTAAATAGATTTCCCCCACTGCATATGTAACATACGTCTGTCCAAGGTGAGATAGCAGGGAGAGACAGATGTAGCCCACCCCACCCACGTGACGTTATACATTTATAACGTTATTATGATGTTATGCATATCGTATCAGTTTCTTGCTACCAGCTAATTCATACTGACGTCATCAGAATGCCGCGTGGTCAAAGTTTGATGCTCTAAAACTCTTTAAACCCCAAGATGCCACCGTTCCTAATTGATTTCGTGGTATATACCTTTGGTATATACCTAACTTTTGCATGCTCTTTCCGATCGTGTCCTTAGTTTTTCAAAAGAACGAATACCAAATGAGTTGATTATATCAGCACGTGACCGCCGATTACCTCTGGCTAACGTAACTGCTGTATGGTGGGGGAGAAAAATAATCCCTGATGGGTACGGGTGTGGGATGGGAAAATCTCACCCTCGGGACAAGATATTTGGTCCAGACAATCGGCAAGCCTCGTGTCTGTCCCAAATATCTTGCCCTCGGGTGAGATTTTCCCACCCCACACCCGTACCCATCAGGGATTATAATTGTCTCGCCTCGGAGATATGATGGCGAGTTCAAGTTGGAAATTAACTACGAAATTAACATAGAAAGTACCGAGAAAGAAACACAATATATGTTTCCATTATAAAGTCATTTAGGGGTCACGTGTTCTGAGATCTGAGTGGATAGTACAGAAACATCTTGATCCTCAACCTAAGGATCCTTGTTAAAGTGTTTTATCTTAGAAAATTATGTAGATTGGGGGGGGGGGGGGGGTCAATTTGGAAAGTTACAAAAAATGCGATCAGAGGGCGTAGGAGCTCGTTAAAAGATAGTTCCTCCGTAGTATTGTGGGGGAAATGGAAGGCCTTTATAGCCAATTAGAGGGTCAGAAAAGAGTCTTACTAAATATAGATATGTAAGTGTAGGAACTAATAAAAATATAGTTCCACCTTAGAGTTAAGGAAGGATTTTGTAGTTAGTGGTCGACTTTTCGATTCTCGATTGTGGTTTGTGTTTGCTTTCCATGGGATCATGTTTTAAAGTCAGAAAATTAGTAGATTAACAAAGAAAGTAACGGGAAAGAAACACAGAGAAAATACCTAAATCTGATTGGTCAACTATTCTCAGATCTAATTGGTTAGTTTAGACATTTCTTGATACTCGAGCTGAGGATTCTCGTTAAATATTTTAGTGAAATAGGTAGGGAATCAATCATGCAATTTACTAAATATAGATCAGCGAAGTTACTAAAATCAGTGAGCTCAACAATATCTAAAAATATAGTTCCTCTGTAGGATTATGGGGCAAATGGAAGGGCTATATTACCAGTTCTGGGGTTTGGTTCAGGGAGTTACTAAAGATAGAGTATAGAAACTTCTAAAAATATAGTTCCGCCCCAAAATTAAACAGATCCAGGTATATGTGGAAGAGAACATCAATGAATCTGGAAGACTGCGAGCCAAATAAAACAAAGGTTGTGTTGTTGGAAATAATTCGATGAGTTTTTATCGAATGGAACGCATCTTATGGTCCAAAAGCACTGTGTCCTACTATTACAAAGCGTATTCTGGGGGGGGGGGGATCACTTTTGGTGCTTTTGGATAATTGTCGGATCTATTTGGGTAATTATGAGAAAAACGAGATTTGTTTAGACTTCTCTTCACTTCTGTAGAATCGGACGCACCCTCCGAACACCCCCACATCCCACTGGAAGCCTCTCAAGACTCATAATAACCAAACGTCATCAATTTAAGGATGAACAAAATAGGAGTCTTGGGATTGTAGGGTCTATTTGGGTAATTACAGGGAAAATGACGAGTCTTGACGAATCCAAAACGATACCCAAGTTAAATCGAACACACCCTCAGAACGCACCCCGTCTTGTTGGGTGCCTTCAAGCTCATAGCTACTAAGTGTTAGCATAGAATCCAAGATGGTGGCCTTCATCAAACAAAATGGCAAACGGAAACACGTGTCACCATAACACCATCTTTTGTGCATGCACAATGACATCACGCAACACCATGGTACTGACACCACAGCAAAGGGCTCTACCATGATACCCCCACATGACCCCACTGGGTCTCGTGATACGATATCACTTCCGGAGTCCCTCTCCGGGGGTCCCCCAACTGTAGCCCGTCTGGGTACGTTGTATTCTACTGTAATGCAAAAACCCTCAGCTATGTAAAAATGAAAATAAGATACTGAGTGTGTATCTTTGTTTTGGAATGATTTACGGCTTGTGGACAGTTAAAATGTGAAGATATTCTGATAAGGTGAGGTGAACCTTTTGTAAACCATTCGTGTAAAATGAACGTCGATGAGTTAGTTATGGGCTATTTACTCCCGGTTTCTAATTGTTACGGCGTTTTCTTATTTATAGATTATGAAGCGAATTAAAAATACTTTACTTTTTTCTCTTTCATGTGACACCTATAACATTTAACGGTGATAAAATGCATATTTATTCCACTAGGAAATTTCAGTGAGTAATTTGCAACTATATGCATTAAAAATTAAACGCCATCCTTATTGCATTAAATTATAAGATCTCAATAATTTCAACACAATTTAATCCTATTATTCTTACATTAATACCTCATCCCGTTAAGCTGGTGTTTCCGCATTGATAATTGGTTTTGACGCAACCTGGACCAATTCTTCAAATGCAGTGTTCTGTTAACGCCAAACATTGTCTTGAAATGGAGGTATGTGATTAGTCTGTCTTTCAATTCAAAACACGCTTCTGACGGTAGCTCTCTTTCATATTACAAACGGGAAGTGCTTTTCAAGGAGGCGTCTGTGAAAATAAACCGGAAATAGAAGGGTTACTCGTCGCTGATTTTTCGCTTAATTTAACAGCTAAAAGTTGAAAGTGAATTAGAAAAAGAATAGTGATACGTCAATGTCAGGGACTCCTGAGGCCCCGTAAGGCCTGGGCTGACGTGGGGTTATTTAGTCCCGCTGATGAAGTTGCGGGAAAAATTAGACCAACGTGGAGGGTCGGAATCCAAGTGTCGCGAACTCGGCGCAGAGAGCTGAGTTAGACCGACGCCGTGATTCCTTCTCTGCCAAATTGTCCTGAAATAGGTTCGATTTCCGTTAGGTGTGATTCCTAATCACTTCAGGCTGTATAATGGAAAGAATGATTTAAAGTAACAACGATTCTTTTATTTACACATAAAAATAAATCCGTTTCAGTATTTCAACAATCAACAATTCAATTCTTTTCACAGAAAATGGGTCACTACGGTTAAATAATTCTAAACAATCATATAGTCATTCTATAGCCCTGTACTGGCACTATAGTCTACACACTGGAAATGTTACTACCGTGAGCTCGCCATAAGAGCTTCACAAATCTGAAATGTTATTACTGTGAGCTCGCCATAAGAGCTTCACCCGCTTAGGCTCAAATGTCAACGTCTGCGCGTAACTGTACCTCTGGCTGTCGGAGGGTTCCGACCAGCAATGTTCGTCATCTATAAACCACCGTACTTCTGATTTGGGTCAGATATTGTCTACTCATACCTTATGCGCCTTTTGAAAGTCCTCCGTGAAAGTCCTATTGAAATATCCACCGTTCCTGGTTGAATTCACGATTCACAAATGCCCCTTTTGTGCTAGGGCGAAATTGTCACTCACACCGATCTTCAGTCGGTATTACGATGTTCCGAAAGCAAAATAAACTACTCAGAACGCAATCAGGCTGACGCTTCAAAGGGTTAATACGCACAATACAATTAACCTACACTTCTGACTATTGCAGGACGATACCTGCTACTCGACAATCTAAACTTATACGTTCCACCTGGGGTGTTCCTTCTCACGAATTCGGCCCCGTAGCCGCCTATCAACGTTAAACTAAATCAATCATGGAATGCCCTCTCTGGCGATTCCAGCCGTTTCAGGGTCCTGTGATCGAAGGTACCCTTATGCCAGGAAACAGAGTCCGCCTGTCCTGGACTTCACCAACGTGTGTGTGACCCCAAGTGTGTGTCTAATGCTCTGCTCTTCCAGGTATATATACTTTTTACCCTAAACCGTCAGGTGGACCGACGCTCATCTGTCCACCTGTCAAAACGGTGGGAGATGACGTATATCGAGGCAGAATCAATACAAGTCATCTCACGCGTGACTTCACTTGTCGAGAAAACCGATTCGTTCTTGCCATGATTGTTATAACTTATGATGACACGACATTTCTATCTTTTAGAATCTCGTTTCTCAATTTACCGTGACGACATCTTGACATCAACCGATTACGTCTCGTAAGACTCCGACTACTGTATAAATTAAACGAGATGATTAGACCTTATCTAACATACCGTTTCTCCCCTGGGTCCCTGCGCTAAAGCTGGATATACACCACGTGTGTTTTTTCTATGTCCAGCTTTACAGAGAAGTGAAATTCACGTGGGTTTTTCGCCTTGATGCGGAATATATTTTGAACTTACAATATCTTTAAATATGAGGCCCCTTGCCCCTATATTTAGGCTGGCTTTGCCCTGACAACTCCCTTCCCGAGAGAAACACCCTGTGTATCTCTTAAAACGCAAGGGGCAAAGCCACGCACGCTCGCCTCTCACACCCTTTTACAATCTACCATCATGTTCAAGACTACAAAACTGTACCCTAGTGGTCGTGGGGGGTCATGACCGGGCTCATGCGTCGGCCATGTCGATTCCCACGACACACTCGCTACCACATGTTCCCGTCTTGCGGTTTTACATATGATATGGGGAGTAGCCTTATCCTTAGATTTGCAGCACTCTCTATCACTGTAATACTATATATTTACACCTAAACATACACATTTTTATACACGTTCGCCCATTTTGCAAACAGTTCACTTGGCACTCACTCCGACGAGTAACGCCGTCCGCGCCTTTGCGTCAAATGGGTTAATTCCAACGGAGTGTAACTTCGCCTCCCGTTCCCCTATGTCTTGTGAAGGGGCAAACGACCCCTGCATTATGTTGAGCCTCACCCTCGAAAAGCTCAACCAGGGGATTAAAATTGTGACGCACACACTCACACATTCAACACACAGATTTCCCGACCGCGCCTTTGCGACAGACGGGGTTAGTGTGCCTCACACTCACAACAAACTCTCGTCAATAAAAACAAGCGCGGTTTCCCCGGGCCTTAACACCGGGTTTGTGCATCCCGTACTTACAAAACTCGACACACAGGCTCCCCGTCCACGCACACGCGACAGACAGGGCAGTGTATCTCACATTCGCACTCACAACCAACTCTAGTCAGCAGTCAGAGCAATAATAATACTAAAATAAGAAAATTCCTTCCGGGCCTTAACACCGAGTTTACGAAGCCCATCACCTCACCCACAAAAATATTTGCGACTGGAGCCCCCGTCCTAGACACCAGGCCCACAGCCCCCCAACTATTGCTTCTTTATAACCACCGACCATTGGTAGGGGCCCGGTTCCCAGTATCCCCTTGGGTAACCCTTGACACACCCCTACTTCTCGCCCCGCCATTTCTACGGGTATTCCACCAGGGTCCCCATACCATGTCGTTGTCGCATTCCCAAGAGCTTCCCTTGGCGCTATATCCCCCAGGCTCACTCGTCCCGGCGATTACCGTCGTTCGAACGACACGGGCCGTCCTTGGCCCTTGTGCCGTCGACCCCCCGGTCCATTGCGACGACTTCTTGCGCACATTGGGCGCTGTGCGCCCCCGGCACTCTCTACGTAGTCTCCGCCACCTAGGATGCTTCTCCTTTGATTTGTGGACCCTTTTCTCGGTCCCCTGGACGCCCACCTTAGCGGTCCCATCCACTTTAACATACTCAACTTGTGTTGACCCGTGCCCTCTCAATTCTGGGGAAGTTTGCCCAGCCATTTGCGTGGGTCTGGCCTCCCCTCTCCACACGGATGACACCGACTTCTTGGGGCGCTCAACTCCCCCACATAAATTTGCTTGAGGGTCTTTCCCCAATGATCCCCTTGGGTTCCCTCGCTGTTTGGCGTTTCGCCTGGACCGCCTGCGGCCCCTTCTCCCTAATTGGACAGGAGTCGTCCCTCCTGAAACTTCCCGACATTTCGTCGTGTAGGGGCCATCCCCCGGACCATCGGATTGGTTCCCCCTGGGAACCTTCTCTTCCTTACTCGTTGGGCCTTCACTTGGCCCCCTATCCCTGGACCATAACTCATCAGGGTTTGCCCTCACCCCTGGGATATTACCTATGACCAGGTCATACACAGGTGATTCAATGCACATGGCTTCCACTTCGCCACAATAAAATGGGGTATCCACAGTTATCCTCGCGATGGGAAACCTTCTAACGGTCCCATCTATCAAAATACACAAATGGTCACGACCCAACAATTGCTTGTCGTCAACCAGTTGCCTTCTAACCGCTGCAGAGGAGCACCCAGAATCCCGGAGCAGACGGATCTCCCTTTGTCCCACATACCCTGGGTACACTGGCATATCGACCTTCTCCTGCGAAGTTGTGAGCCTCTCACACATGCCACTTATTATCGGGACAACCTTCCCGCCTTCCAGCCTTAATTCTCCCTCTTGTATACATTCCCGGAGGGGACTGTGTTCTGGACCGATAGTTTGACAGAACGCTGCCGTCTGTCTACTGGGCCCTGGATCTACGCGGTCACCTTGCTTCCAACCCCTTGGTGCTGCGTTCCCGACCCCCTGCTGAGGTGGTCTAATGTTCCCAGTGGTCCTTACCTGCTTCTGCCAGCAGTCCCTGGCAATATGACCCCGCTTGTTGCAGATAAAACAAGTGGTGTCCTTGGGAGCGCTCCCCCTCCGGCTGGCCTGCGACGCAGGAGGGTCGGGGTGGTGTTGCCTTACGGGTGCCATTGCCAACCCGTTTGCCCCACCCCTAGCCGATTTGGGTGCGTTTACACTCCCACCGTGGGCCTCGATGTAGCGTTCTGCCACAGTTGCCATCTCATCATAGGTGGCCGGCCCCCTTTCCTTGATGAACAGGCCCAACTCCTTGGAGCATGTAGTTAAAAACTGCTCCCGGAGAAATAGATCTCGCAGGGCTCCATACGACTCATTCACTTCTGCGAGATCAGTCCAGCGGTCAAAGTACCGCCTAGCTCGGGCAAAATACTGAGGTACTGTTTCTCCCTTCTCCTGCTTAATTTCTCGGAACTTGGTCCGGAATCCTTCTTCAGTGAGCTGGTATCTCCGAAGGATGGCATTCTTCAGCTCACCGTAGTCATTAAGAAGTGCAGGAGGCATACTGGTATAAGCCTCGAGGGCTTTACCTGACAACAAAGGGCTCAAGCACATAGCCCATGTGTCTTCTGGCCACATTTGACTGGAGGCAAAACGCTCGAACCTCTCCAAGTACGAGTCCAAGTCATCTGTGTTTTCATTGAAATGAGCGAGATGGGGGCGTGGGGCATGAATTGCTACCCCTGCACTCCCATCCCCTGAGCGCCGACTTTCATTCTCCACATCGGCCCTTGCTCTGAGGAGCTCTAATTCTCTCTCGTGCCTCTGTTGTTCGAGCTCTCGCTCTGCCTCCCTTGCCTCCCTTGCTAATTGGGCTTCCCTCTCTCTCGCCTCATTTGCTAATTGAATCTCTCTCTCTTTCGCCTCTCTTGCGTCTTTCTCACGCTCTCGTTCTAATTGGGCTTCTCTCTCCCTCGCCTCTCTTGCGTCTTTCTCACGCTCTCGTTCTAATTGGGCTTCTCTCTCCCTCGCCTCTCTTGCGTCTTTCTCACGCTCTCGTTCTAATTGGGCTTCTCTCTCTCTTGCGTCATTACGTAAGGCAATCTCCTTGGCCTCACGTTTCTGCTCATCTTTAACGAACTTATGAAGTTCGGCCCCCTCAAGGCCCATTTCCTTGCCTAATGATACCAGTTGGGCGAGGGGTGTAACAACATCCATTTTGATTTTTTCTTTCTATCTTCAACACTCGTCAGAAAGAACGAAGAAGGAAAAGAAAAAAAAAATATGGCAATTAATCTTAATTTACCTCTGTAATTTAACGTAATTAAACGCACCAAATATTCTGAAACCTACCGCAGTTATAGTGGCTATTAAGTATCCTTTTGGGGACTACTGTATTGCGATATTAAACCCTTGAACGGCATCAACTGACCGAACGCGTCAAAACCTAAACAGAACCGCCATTAAAATAAAACAAAATTTCCATATAGCCATTTTTTACCTTTTAGAAATATCCTGGTAGCGCTCGCCAATCAATGTCAGGGACTCCTGAGGCCCCGTAAGGCCTGGGCTGACGTGGGGTTATTTAGTCCCGCTGATGAAGTTGCGGGAAAAATTAGACCAACGTGGAGGGTCGGAATCCAAGTGTCGCGAACTCGGCGCAGAGAGCTGAGTTAGACCGACGCCGTGATTCCTTCTCTGCCAAATTGTCCTGAAATAGGTTCGATTTCCGTTAGGTGTGATTCCTAATCACTTCAGGCTGTATAATGGAAAGAATGATTTAAAGTAACAACGATTCTTTTATTTACACATAAAAATAAATCCGTTTCAGTATTTCAACAATCAACAATTCAATTCTTTTCACAGAAAATGGGTCACTACGGTTAAATAATTCTAAACAATCATATAGTCATTCTATAGCCCTGTACTGGCACTATAGTCTACACACTGGAAATGTTACTACCGTGAGCTCGCCATAAGAGCTTCACAAATCTGAAATGTTATTACTGTGAGCTCGCCATAAGAGCTTCACCCGCTTAGGCTCAAATGTCAACGTCTGCGCGTAACTGTACCTCTGGCTGTCGGAGGGTTCCGACCAGCAATGTTCGTCATCTATAAACCACCGTACTTCTGATTTGGGTCAGATATTGTCTACTCATACCTTATGCGCCTTTTGAAAGTCCTCCGTGAAAGTCCTATTGAAATATCCACCGTTCCTGGTTGAATTCACGATTCACAAATGCCCCTTTTGTGCTAGGGCGAAATTGTCACTCACACCGATCTTCAGTCGGTATTACGATGTTCCGAAAGCAAAATAAACTACTCAGAACGCAATCAGGCTGACGCTTCAAAGGGTTAATACGCACAATACAATTAACCTACACTTCTGACTATTGCAGGACGATACCTGCTACTCGACAATCTAAACTTATACGTTCCACCTGGGGTGTTCCTTCTCACGAATTCGGCCCCGTAGCCGCCTATCAACGTTAAACTAAATCAATCATGGAATGCCCTCTCTGGCGATTCCAGCCGTTTCAGGGTCCTGTGATCGAAGGTACCCTTATGCCAGGAAACAGAGTCCGCCTGTCCTGGACTTCACCAACGTGTGTGTGACCCCAAGTGTGTGTCTAATGCTCTGCTCTTCCAGGTATATATACTTTTTACCCTAAACCGTCAGGTGGACCGACGCTCATCTGTCCACCTGTCAAAACGGTGGGAGATGACGTATATCGAGGCAGAATCAATACAAGTCATCTCACGCGTGACTTCACTTGTCGAGAAAACCGATTCGTTCTTGCCATGATTGTTATAACTTATGATGACACGACATTTCTATCTTTTAGAATCTCGTTTCTCAATTTACCGTGACGACATCTTGACATCAACCGATTACGTCTCGTAAGACTCCGACTACTGTATAAATTAAACGAGATGATTAGACCTTATCTAACATACCGTTTCTCCCCTGGGTCCCTGCGCTAAAGCTGGATATACACCACGTGTGTTTTTTCTATGTCCAGCTTTACAGAGAAGTGAAATTCACGTGGGTTTTTCGCCTTGATGCGGAATATATTTTGAACTTACAATATCTTTAAATATGAGGCCCCTTGCCCCTATATTTAGGCTGGCTTTGCCCTGACAGTCAACCACCATTCTCTGCTTAAATCGCTCCTTTCTCGCTTGAATGGGTTCGGAATGGATATGACCAACTCCCGATCTAATGTTCCGAGAAATTCTTTAATATTCTTTCAGGGAATGAAGTGCATTTTAATCGAGTCGAGCACTGTGATATTGTCCGGTAATTCACGCTGTATGCTTTATAATGACTTATCAATTTGTGCCATTGTGATCCGCACTGTGGTGAATATTTGAAGCATAGTTCTCACTCGATCCTGTTCGCTTTAAGATGCTCTCTTGTCAAATTATATTATCATAATAATGATTGCTGTGAAATCAATATACCAACGATTTGCAAAAAAAAAAAAATAAATAATAATAAATAAAAAATGGTCTCGTTCTAATGAGGATCAGAACGGTTGGGAAACCTCCATGGTCGGATAGCGGGCAGGCTTGTGAAGAAGGAGTTCTCTGTAAGGAAACAAGTGAGACCTTTTTTTGAATTTTCCAACATGGCATGGATGACAATTTTCATCATTGAAAGAGTTTTAAAGGAAAGTTAGCCCCCTTAGTTTCCCCAAACTGTCAATAAATATAGCACCAAGGGTATGAGAATTTTAGCTATATAATTGACATTTCGAAATGTCAGCGAATTTGTAACATCGATGTGGACATCATATAACCCTTTACCTAACATGAAAAGCAGATGACACTTGCAAACAAAATTATTGAATAACTAATGTTTTTTCATTTTTGCGTTAAAACTTAGGTTATGACCCCTCTTTGGAACGAGCTCGACGAGCTCGTTCCAAAGAGTGGTCATAACCTATGTTTTTGTGATAAAAAATGAAAAAAATAATGAAAATTAATTGGCGATTGTTGTGAATAACTAATTTTTTTTCACTTTTGCGTTAGTTATTTAGTTATTGGTGTTTAAGGTCACATACTTATGCACAATGGCTAATCGTGACCGTGACAGTTTTACGGGTGGAGGAAGCCGGATTACCTGGAGAGAACCACCGAGCAACGACGAGCAGCTGTCAGCTCTCCAACATCGTAACTCTGAACTCTGCACCGCAACACAGGCAGGGTTAGATTGATTGAAGACATGCGCACCATCGACGTGCAGTACGCCTCAGTACACAGTGTCATCGTGCCCCCATGTAGGCAAGCGGGGTGAAGTGTCTTGCCCAAGGACACAACGCTGCTGCCGCAGGTGGGACTTTTGCGTTAAAAACATAGCTTATGGCACCTCATTGGAACGAGCTCGCTGAGCTCGTTCCAATGAGGGGCATAAGCTGTGTTTTTGACGCAAAAAATGAAACAATAATGAAAATTGAATGGCAATTTTTGTGAACAGCGATGGACGGTTTTGGCCGTTACATTAGGTAAAGTGTTAAGAGGTATCAAGGTAAAATGTGGTACCTATCCCATCATATGAATAATTTGACATTTCGAAATGTCAGCGAATTTGTAACATCGATGTGCGCATCATTTAAAAAAGTTTAATAGTATAAAGATACAGAAGCTGGCTTTTACAACTTTTTTCCCAATCAGATTGAACGTTTGTCTTGTATTCTGTGTTGAAGCCCATTTAAAAATGAAAGTACGGCGTTTTTCACCATATTTTGATGTTCTGTAACTTTTTTCTGTTCATTGTATCATCTGTGCGAGCATCGTAACATATAATATAGAGACTGTCCTTTTCATTAATATAAAAGTGTAAAAGATGAGGCTTGTTAATTTTTTTCCAGGGAATAATAAAAACTTGCAAATTACTGTAAAAACACATTCGCTATTATTTATTTATTTATTTATTGGTGTTTAAGGTCACATATTTCTGCACAATGGCTAACCATGACCGTAACAGTTTTACGGGGGGAGGAAGCCGGAGTACCCGGAGAGAACCACCGAGCAACGGCGAGCAACTGTCAGCTCCCCAACATATCAACTCCACACAAGCAGGGTTAGCATTGGTTGAAGACAGGTGCACCATCGACGTGCAGTACGCCTTAGTACACAGCGTCACCGTGTCCCCACGTGGACAATGGGGGTGAAGTGTCTTGCCCAAGGACACAACGTGGTTGCCGCAGGTGGGATTCGAACCGAGAATCTCTCGGCTTGCAGCCTGCACCTCTACCAACTGAGCCACCGCGCCCCCTTAGTAGAGGCTTGTTAATTTTTTTCCAGGGAATAATAAAAACTTGCAAATTACTGTAAAAACACATTCGCTAAACAAAGAGCGAAAGTGGGCCTCACTAAGTGTTGGTTGCTGTCATACTGATATATAGATATTCTTTATGGCGCATTATCTATGAAGTATTTGCTTCTAATTAAATTGCCATAAAAGTCAAAGTTTCCTTTTGTAACTTTTAATAATCGAAAACAACAGACAGCTCCGAGAGCTCCGAGAGCTGTCTGTTGTTTTCGTTTTTAAAAGTTACAAAAGGAAACTTGTATTTCTTACTGATGTTATGAGTGTTTTCTCAACAATTACCTGCTTCTTGGTTGGACCTTCCTGACTCGTCCAATAATTTCAAGGGAGATAACTTTATCTAAAGTCGATTTACATGCTAATATTAGTCAGGGATGTAACTCCTGTATCCGTCGGTCCGAGCCCGATCCACGTCTAGCAACACAGCTTGATCACTGGACTAGAATAAAAGCCCATACCATTCACAGACGAACGTTGAGAGGGTCCCATGAAGACTTTGCTATCGATTTTTTTCATTTCGCGCAGGAATTCGCGGAGAAATTGTCGCCCTTTGCAGTGCAAATTCTGAAAATATACCGGGACGACACATTCAGAGGGGCATTTTCCGAATTTGGACTGAACAAAATATGATTGTCCGTCATGTCCACGGTTACTGTTCTGCACCGTCTCCATCTCGCGCCCCGAGCCTCGGATCATATGTACTACACAACGTGTTTTCGACTATCAAGAACAGAATTATCTTTTTTCATTAATATAAAAGTCCAAGTAGTGAGATTTGATCATTTTTCTCCTTGGAAGAAAACAAAACTTGCAAATTACTGTAAAAGTACATTCTCTAAATAGAGAGCCAAAATAGAAACTTAGTGTTGGTGGGTGTGATACTTAAAGATATTCGTATATCTGTGAACTACTGGCTTATAATTGGCCGATCATAAAATGCCAGGTTTCTTTTTATTACTTATAATAAACGAAAACAGGAGATAGCTCCGAGACCTGTCTGTTATTTTCGTTTATTAAAAATAACAAAAGCAAACTTGCCTTCATTTGCTACTGGCGTAATAGGCGTTTTCTCAGCAGTTACTTGCTTCTTATTTGGACTTTCCAAGCTCGGCTAATAACTTAAAGGGAGATAACTTTATCGAAAGTCTATTTTCGTGAAGATATAAGTCAGGGATGGGAGGATGTTGGAGAATTCATGGTTTTGTGGATGCAATGAATATGCAAGTAAGTACGCACAATGTCGCACATAGTGATTTGTACTCGTCTACAGACCGCGTGGAAAATATCCATTCCTTAAGATGCTATATAGATCAAGAAAATAGGTTTACTTAGAAATTTTCAAGTCTGGAAATAAATTACATATACTCAAATTATATATAAAACTAGAGGTGGTGATGTAGAGAACACACAAAAAATATAAGCAGTCATTTCATCGAGTTAACAGCAGGTATCAATGTTTCCTGGAAATATGCTACCGATTTGCTACCGGAACTGATCAAATAATATTTCACAAGAACAACTGGTAGCCAAATATGCTTCAAATATACAAGAACAAAGCTAGGAATATTATGATCCCCGATGAGTCTGGAGGTGGTATGGGGAAATCTCACCCGAGGGGCAAGACATTTGAACCAGACCCGAGGCTTGCCCCATTCCCACCTTCAGACTCATCGAGGATGATTTTTCACCCCCAACCATGCAGCGATTACGTTAGCCAGAGGTAATTGGGAGTCACGTGCTGATTCAATCAACTCTTTTTGCATTCGTTGTTTTGAGAAACCGATGACACCATCGGAAACAGCATGCACAAGTTATGTATATACCATAGGTATATACCACGAAATCAATTAGGAACGGTGGCATCTTGGGGGTTTAAAGAGTTTTAGAGCATCAGACTTTGATCACACGGCATTCTGATGACGTCAATATGAATTAGTTGGTAGCAAAAAACTATGCATAGCGTCATAATAACGTTAATATGAACTTTGGTAAACCAAGAAGCGCGCGCAACTCATTGTTTATCAAATTATAATGACATAAACTTAACAAAATTTAAAACAGTGTTTAAGGGGTCGTCCAACAAAACATTTTGCGTTGTGAACTAATGCATGTGCATGCTGTCTTGTAGATTTATTTCCCCCTAAAAACGTATCAGACCTACAATATAATATGAAATTTAGGCACACCTAAAAGCGAGCGAAATTGATGCATTAGGCCTAATGTGCTGCAGGCCTACATTTACTGGTAAAGAATAGGGGACCAACCAAATTTCGAGATAACTACTTTTATCTACGTTTTGATTGGAAGATATTTTCCAATCCTCTGATTGAAAGATAATTTTATCATTGCTTTGATTGGAAGATATATTTATGGCGTCGTTGTTTTCCTCAATTTATCCGATGAGTTACGGAAATTGCTGCGTTCATTTTTATTTTTTCACAAATAGCGTGTAGCATTTATTGTTACTATTACCAACGTTTAGTAGCCACTACAAGAAAATACAGCAGTGCTGTGCAAAAAAGGACGATTATAATATCCCAATGCAGTTTTACTGAAAAGGCCATCTTTAAAATAATAAGACTGAGTATCACAAATGTAGTTTCATGATTCGGACCAGGTTTTTATATAGGACGTTTCGCACCCAGATCTATGGACGATTCTGACCATATTTCTGGCCGATTCGGATCAGATTATTGGATGATTCGGTCCATGTTTGTGGACGATTTGGACCAGTTTTCTGGGCGATTTGCCCAACAGACACACAAACTACACAAGCCAGCACAGACATACACACTTCACAAGAAAGCACAGACTTGTCGTTTGAAGTAAATAGGCCTAGAGCTTTATGTGGCAATTTCAATAAGCCGTTTTCATTAATCTCACTGAAAAAAATACCGACGTACCGGTATTGTTTGTAGTTATCACAACAGATAATTCTGAGAGTAATTATGAAACTGCTAATCCTGTGCTTCTGGATTTTTGCAATACATTTTGGGTCCGCACATCGAATTTGGTCAAAATCGGCCCAGTAGTTAGCCCGTTGCTAAGGGGGAGCTCTGGTTGCTAATGACGTCACGTGGCGTCAACATTGACCTATCTGTTTTCATTTGCAATGCATTTTGGGTCCGTATTCCGATTTTGGTCAAAATCGGCCCATTAGTTAGCCCGTTGCTAAGGCGGCACTCTGGTTGCTAGGGAAATCAAAAGACGCAAACTTCGATCTGTCTGTTTTCATTTGCAATGCATTTTGGGTCCGTAGACCGAATTTGGTCAAAATCGGCCCAGTAGTTAGCCCGTTGCTAAGTGGGCGCTCTGGTTGCTAGGGAAGTCACGTGACGTCATCACTGATCTATCTGTTTTCATTTTCAAAGCATTCTGGGACCGTATACCAAATTTGGTCCAAATCGGCCCAGTAGTTAGCCCGTTGCTAAGGGCGCGCTGTGGTTGCGAGGAAAGTCCCGAGACGTCACCATTGATATGTATTTTTATTTGCAGTGCATTTTGGGTCCGTATACCGAATTTGGTCAAAATCGGACCAGTAGTTAGCTCGTTGCTAAGGGGGCGCTATGGTTGCTAAGGAAGTCACGCGACGACACCATTGACCTGTCTGTTTCGTTTGCAATACATTTTGGGTCCATATACCGACTTTGGTCAAAACCGGCCCAGTAGTTAGCCCATTGCTAAGGGGCGCTCTGGTAGCTAGGGAAGTCACGAGACGTCATCATTGATTTATCTGTTTTCATTTGCTATGCATTCTGGATCCGTATACCGAATTTGGTCCAAATCGGCCCAGTAGTTAGCCGGTTGCTAAGGACGCGCTCTGGTTGCTAGGGAAGTCACGAGTCGTCAACATTGATATGTCTGTTTTTATTTGCAATGCATTTTGGGTCCGTTTACCGAATTTGGTCAAAATCGGACCAGTAGTTAGCCCGTTGTTAAGGGGCGCTCTGGTTGCTAGGGAGGTCACGCGACTACACCATTGACCTGTCTGTTTTGTTTGCAATGCATTTTGGGTCCGTATACCGAATTTGGTCAACATCGGCCCAGTAGTTAGTCCGTTGCTAAGGGGGCGCTCTGGTTGCTAGAGAAGTCAGTGACGTCATCATTGATCTATCTGTTTTCATTTGCAATGCATTCTGGGTCCGTTTACCGAATTTGCTCCAAATCGGTCCAGTAGTTAGCCCGTTGCTAAGGGCGCCCTCTGGTTGCTAGGGAAATCTCGAGACGTCAACATTGATATGTCTGTTTTTATTTGCAATGCATTTTGGGTTCGTATACCGAATTTGGTCAAAATCGGACCAGTAGTTAGTCCGTTGCTAAGGGGGCGCTCTGGTTGCTAGGGAAGTCACGTGACGTCATCATTGATCTATCGGTTTTCATTTGCAATGCATTCTGGATCCGTATACCGAATTTGGTCCAAATCGGCCCAGTAGTTAGCCGGTTGCTAAGGACGCGCTCTGGTTGCTAGGGAAGTCACGAGACGTCAACATTAATATGTTTGTTTTTATTTGCAATGCATTTTGGGTTCGTATACCGAATTTGGTCAAAATCGGACCAGTAGTTAGTCGGTTGCTAAGGGGCGATGTGGTTGCTAGGGAAGTCATGCGACGACACCATTGACCTGTCTGTTTTCGGTTCACTTTGTTCCAATAACACGCAGTGAACAGCGCTTTGCAAACGCAAAACAGATAAATCACGCGACAGAATACTCCGCAGAATCGAACAACAGCGGGATCCCAACAGCCAGCCAGCAGACGATGAAATCCAATGTGCGTATATGGGAACATTTAGCTTTTCGACAATTCTGTCATTTAGTCAGCAAAGCAAACGACAGTTGAGTTTGTTTGGAAAAACTTTAATTTTGAAAAGCATGTTCAATAAATTATTCACAGTCTGCATGGAATGATCTAAGGAGAAATCTCGCATTGCACCGTTCGGTTTTTAGGGGGCGTCATTCGATATGTTCGCTTCTGAAAACGAGAGCTGGGGTTCCCCATGTTTTTACTTCCGGTTTCCGGTTTAGATTGGATGGCATAGCATTCCTTGGTTTTTCCAATTTCACGTACACGTTGTCTATTAGGCTTGCTTCAAAGCAGCCCTTCGGGCTGCTTTTGCGCGCGCTATAAATGTATAACGTCACGTGGGTGGGGGTGGTATACATCTGTCTCTCCCTGCTATGTTACACATGCAGTGGGGGAGAAATTAAAATACTTTGAAACACGGTGACAGAGCTGCGTGGGAGTATATTCCAAAACTATATGCTTTGTTTTGTTTTCCAAATGTTTACATTTAGGTCCAGTTCAACAGCCCCGGAAAAGCACTTATTTTCGATACTGTCTGAAGTGAAATAATGAGACAAGTCACTTTCACACCATCCCTGAGTTCCAATGTGTTCTATGTGCCTACTGGTGTGCCTACTGGCAGATAAAACACATTGGAACTCAGCGGACGACATTACAGTATATTATAATATGGAGATTTTACAGTTGCCGTATTACTTACAAGATATCGAGACACCTGTTTGAATTTCCTAGAATTACGCTATTACTTTTCGATTACAATTGGCGATATCGCGTGATATACGCATGTCTGTCGGCCATGGAATCCATCTTCAATAAAAAAAAAATCTAAACTGTGTTGGCATTTCCCCAAACCCGTAGCTTTGTTCTTGGATATCTGAAGCACATTTTGAAGCACATATGGCCATGAGTTCTAACTTTCCTCACTTCTATAGCACCTTACCTCCCAAGTCCAGTAGAGGTTTGGGGCCTCAACAAGTAAATATATTGTTGATGGATCATCGGGTAGGCTACCTGGAGGTCCATGAACTGAAAATTTGCTTGATGAGCTCCCTCCCGTAAGAGAAAAATGTTTGAAAAATAGCAGGAAAAATGATCTGGTGGATTTTCAGTTGATATCTATTGGTGATGAACTAGCGTGCCCACCCGTCTCAGAACTGGAAGTCCCGCCTGTACAGGGACGGAAAAGTTGCCCATTGCATATCAAGGGAGATAATCAAAGCTGACAGTTCTAGCTAGACTGAATAACGGAATCACAGACTTCCTTCTCATATAATAGATAAACTGTCTCAACATTATTGGTTGCCGCCTCACCGACTTATGCGTTGATTGACGAGCAGGAAGCTATTTTCAAGTAAATGGCTTACGATTTGGCTGATGATGTGTCAAGTGATGACTCTTGTGTGTATTGTGTCCGTTCTCGTAAAAACTTCATGGAAATCCTTTGGACAATATTACTGGGCCATACACTGCAAAAAATATAGGTTCTCTTTAGAACCAAAACTTGACCCTGAGATGGAACCAGTTCTGTTTAAACAGTATTTATTTCAAATCAAATAAATTTACCAAGATTAGCATTCAATTTTAACAGAATATTACATGAACTGAAGTAGATTCAGCAGTAAACTTGGAGCTTATTCAGCGCAGTCGCCAAACATTTTGAAACAAAGGAGATATGAGCAGTTGGCATATCGAACCAGTTTTGGTTCTGAAGAGAACCAAAACTGGTTCGATATGCCAACTGTTCATATCTCCTTTGCTTAATAATGATTTGAGACAACCTCGTTTAAGCTCTAAACTTACGGCTGAAACCCCCTCAATTTATGTTTAATTCTGTTAATATTTAATGTTAATCTTTATAAATTTATTTGATTTGAAATAAATACTGTTTAAACAGAACTGGTTCCATCTTAGGGACAAGATTAGAACCAGTTTTGGTTCTAAAGAGAACCTATATTTTTTGCAGTGTACTGGCTGTTTTTATGAGACAGGCTTTCTCGTGGGAACCCTGGGACGCGGAGCAGTGCTTGTTCACAGCAGCCGACAAGTTCTGCTTTACCGGTAAAATGGCACCAGGAACCAACGCCTGAACACAGTGGCGGTCCTCTAAAGAGAGCAGCATGCGTATAAAAGATTGGCTAAACTTGACTTTATACCTATGTCACTGTCATGGGATAACCAAAGATGCTGATAACTGTGTTTTGAACGACCGGCTAACGCAGGAAGCATATTTTATTACCGCAAAACAGAATGAAAGTGATAACTTGAAATTTCTGTCGGAAGGTCACGGAGCTCTCCTCTAATGCACTGGACTTGGCACAAGGTGCGCGAGTGATGAGTCGCCTCTCACGGAAAGACCTATTGGGATACTAGTGTAATGACTGTCACATCGGCGGGCAATATAGGTGTAACAGTACTAAATATTTCCCATAGTTGACCATTATAACGTTGGTGTGAACAAAAAATATGATCGTATCATTTTAATTTCGGCATTCAAATATTTTTGTCAAGAATAGCCCTCCAGACAACTTTCCCAGTCCGTACGTAAACCTGGGGGTCATGCAATGAATAAGAGAAAGGGAAAGCACTTCTCTTTCAGTCCCCATTTGCATTTTTAATGGCAAATAAAAATATGTTTAGTTTAAATAAGAGAGAAAAATTGACAGGAAAGAAACTGCCGGTCATGAGCACATTTTTTCGGGGAATTTTCAACAAAAACACACCAATACTCAACAGCATTTTTTGGGCCCCCAAATTGATCAAATCACCCCTTTTTTTCTCTGCATTATTCAGTAATGGTGCAAAATTTCATAACAATACTTCAAATGTTTTTTTAAATTAATATTTTTCTCTCAGGGCTGCTTAGTTTCGGAGATTGCACAATTTCCGCGTGCAACTTCTCAAGGCGGGTAACTCTAATTAAAATATTTGGTACAGTCATACCTTCTGCAGCGTACAGTAGTACTTTTTAATTCTTATCCGTTGAGTATTTTTAAAACTATTTTTATAAAATCTAGTCATGGCTGCTGGAAAGCAGCCATGACTAGATTTGATGAAAATCGTTTGGAAATTTAATTCAAGAAAACATTGGTCATAACCTTGATTTAGAAGGGGTAGATTTAATAAACAATGCTGAAGTTGTAATTCTTCTATTGGCATTCTATTTTCTGTCGAGCAGTAATAACCGTCAGCAGCAGCTAAGGGAGCACGGTGGCTCAGTAGGTAGAGGCGCAGGCTGCAAGCCGAGAGGTCCTCGGTTCGATTCCCACCTGCGGCAATCGCGTTGTGTCCCTGGGCAAGACACTTCATCTCCATTGCCCGCGTGGGGGCACGATGACGCCGTGTACTAAGGCGTACTGCACGTCGATGGTACGCATGTCTTCAACCAATCTAACCCTGCCTGTGCTGCAGTGCGGAGTTACGATGCGGTTGGGGAGCTGGCAGCTGCTCGTCGTTGCTCGGTGGTTCTCTCCGGGTACTCCGGCTTCCTCCACCCGTAAAACTGTCACGGTCATGATTAGCCATTGTGCATAAATATGTGACCTTAAACACCAATGAATAAATAAATAAATAAATATAAATAAATAGCAGCAGTTAAAAGGGAAAAAATAGATCACTACGCCGAAAAAGTTGTTTTCGGAAAAATCTTTGGCACAGCCTATTTGCCAAACGTTCAATAATTTAAACAAATAAATAAAATTTGTCCAAAGCTTTGTGCTTTTAAATGCTAGGATTTAAAGGGTCAAAATAATTTAGAGAATTACTGATAGAAATAGACGCGAATGTTTCCTTCAGACGGAATCTATTAACGCGAATTTTTAATCGATGTGTGTGATCAACAAAAGAGAAAAGTCATGTTTTCTCGATTGAAGACAATTCAGACAATTAGATGAAAACCAATTTTGCATTTAATTTCAATCCCTCATCGCATACTTTCTGGCTATCAGAAAGGCCAGAAAGATATTTTGAAAAATCCTCACTTACCACCGGTCCTCTGGTATCACGGAACTAAATAGTTTCCCATAGGCGACCATTATAACGTTCAGGCGGAAAAAAATATGATCGCATCACTTTAATTTTGGCATTCAAATATCTCTCTCAAGTATAGCCCTTCAGACAACTTTTTCTGATCCGAAAACAGGGGGTCATGCAACAAATAAGAGAGAAAAACTGACACAAAGGGAAGTATCGGTCACGTGCACATATTTTCCAGGGAATTCCCTACAAAAACACACAAAAAAGTAAATTGCATTTTTAGGTCCAAAAGTCATCAAATCACCCTCTTTTTTATCAGGAATATTCAACAATAATGCAAGATGTCAATAGAATGTTTCAAACATTTATGGAAACAATATATTTTCCCAAGGCTGTTTATTTTTAGAGATTGCATCATTTCCATGCAACATTTTAAGTTGGTTAACTCTAATTTCAATATTTAGTTCCGCGATACGATCTGGGTGAATACTGGTCGTCGTTCTGTAGTCAAATGTGAGATACATCCCTGAGCGGGAGTCAACAATTTAAATGACATAATACAGAACATTGTGAAAAGGACTCATTGGAAACTCCAATAATTATGTAAGATTATGTATGTTAAGGTGTTATGTAAGTAAGAAAAAACAATTTACCATGCAATCTCCAAGTCGAAAACTCCATGAATCTCGAAAACATATACAGAAATGGTACATCAAAATGAAGGTTGTGATGTTTAGAACACGACAAATATATGCCTGCGACCCACATAACTCATAGCAGGCATCATCGGTTCCTAAAAAGTCTGCTACTTTATTCGTACCGTACCGGTAACTGATAATAAAATAATATTATCGATATTTATACTCATGGCTATATAAACCTCAGATTTCTAAGGTCCCGTAATGTCGTTTTAGAAGTCAGTGAACACCTGTGCTTTTTGCCTCTGCAGATCCTGACCGCCACACAAATAATGGGCATCACGATTTTCCCAAAAGAAAGTTTTGAAATTCCCCCCAACGCAGCCCTATCACTGCCGTTTGAAGTATTATGAATTCATAACTTTGTTTAGGGATATCAGAAATATATTTGGCCATATGGCGTTCTCATAAAATATTATTGTATTATCAGTTCTGGTAGAATATGGTAGCAGACTTACAGGAACCGGTGATACCCGCTATCAACTATATGGGTTGAACGCATGCATCTTTCGTGTACTATACACCAGGGTAACATGTGAAGGATGAATAGTCGACCCAGGGTATTCGGCCAGATGATGGTCTCGGGCGAAGCCCGACACCATTATCTGGCCGAATATTCAGGATCGAGTGTATTATCTGACTTAAAACCCACTTCACTTTAAACTTTTGCTTTAAAGCTGAAAAAAATAATAATTCTTAGAAATTCAAAATTATTCTGTAACCGGACTGCACAGTGCTGAATAGACTACACTACGGTCTTTCCCTTCCATTGCTTCTTATCACCGGTTAACCTACCGTATGTTCTTCCTATGGTTACATGGAAGTACAATGTAACCGGGCTACACAGGGCTGACTGAATGAATCTAAGTATTTCCACTTCCATTGCTTGTTATCACCGGTTAACCTACCGTATGTTCTTCAACTATGGTTACATGGAAGTACAATGTAACCGGGCTACACAGGGCTGACTGAATGAATCTAAGTATTTCCACTTCCATTGCTTCTTATCACCGGTTAACCCACCGTATGTTCTTGAACTATGATTACATGAAAGTACAATGTAACCGGGCTACACAGGGCTGACTGAATGAATCTAAGTATTTCCAGAATACAACACAGAAGTAGGGATGAACCTCCGATATTTCTCATCACGTCTAAGGAGTGAAGGGGCACGAGAAGAATATAATCTAGGGTGATTTGACACATCGACATACGATATTCTGAAGGCACTAGGCTGTTATCACATTGAATACTTCACTAGTTGAAAAAAGATCAAAGAGACAGACAGGAGGACGAACGGTAAGACATATTAACAGCATCACTAGATAATTGATATGAAATAGTTTTTAGACTTTTATAAGTTATTTATTACTTTCCAAAGTGTTATTTACTGGGAATTCCGGGTTTGATTAAAAACGATAACTTCCCAAGTGAATTATGCAAATCAACAATTGTGTCATGTATCCGTGCGCGCAAACGAAGACGTTTTGCCGTGGATATCATGGGGACTTCATTGTTTTCTGTTTTTAACCCTTTACCTAATATGAAAAGCAGACGACACTTGCAAAAAAATTCTTGAATAGCTATTATTTTCATTCTTTGTCTCAAAAACATAGGTTATGACCCCTCATTTGAACGAGCTCGACGAGCTCGTTCCAATGAGGGGTCATAACCTATGTTTTAGAGACAAAAAATGAAAAAATAAAGAAAATTAATTGGCAGTTTTTGAGAATAGCGCTTGCCGGTTTTGGCCGTTACGTTAGGTGAAGGGTTAAATAATATAATTATCGTTAATAATGAAAAGTCATAAACAGAGTAATCGCTTGACTGGACTGGTTACGTGAAATAATTCATTCGAGGCGAGGGACTATATTGTAAAACACCCGTGCGCATTCGCGCACTCGTGTTTGTACAACGTCCCTCACCTCTCATGAATTATTTCACGGAACCAGTCCAGTCAAACGATTACTTATTGAATTAGTTTTTAGACCTTTATAAGTTATATCCTGCTTGCCGAAACGTCTACCCATACTTTATCTCAGAGTAAATTACTAAATATAAGAAAATGATATGGGCTGAAACTATAATTTAGATATCATTCGGTTCCAGCAGAAAAAAGCCAAAAGTTCCAAATACTAACTGTCGCGGCTTATAAGCTAACCATTACACTGTCAACCCCACATTACCAGGGACAATAATGTCCTCAGATAGTAGACGAACTTGTGGATTCCAATATCACAACCTAAGTGATTTGAACAAGCTGTGACACGGCTTTTAAGATAAAACCCAAACCATGAAACGGCTGACAGAAAGAACAGGTCGCACAACAAAACAAATCATACAAACCAGACTCTCACTGGCCCTTTCCTATTACTGAAAAGGGCAGACAAATCGTCCCCTGAGTTCCAATGTGTTCTATGTGCCTACTGACAGCCTACTGGAGTGCCTACTGGCAGCCTACTGGAGTGCCTACTGGCACATAGAACACATTGGAACTCAGGGGACGAAATGCAGCCCCCGATTCCCGAAGACCAAAGATTTTGCAGATCATGTGAATCGCGATGGTTGAAAGTGAACTACATTTCGTGATGGAATGTGCGGAATATAGGTTTATCCGGAATAACGTTTTTTACAGATTAAAGCTTGAAAATCAAAATTTCTCTATGATGAACTGCAAGGAAAAATCCATGTGCTTCATGGAAAATAATGAAGACAAGCTGTGTAACATCATCTGTAATATGATCCTGCTTTTCTTTAAATGACGTGAGTTGAAGTTGAAGCTCCATCACCAGTAATGGTTGCCGGTAACGGTTAATTAATTGCATAATTATGAATACAGTACGTGGAGAGTGGATTGTAACTAAATCACCCGCAGAGTGGAGTTATCACCCAAGCTATAACTTTCAAATTTTGAACATATCGACAAAAGACACAAGCACTGTTTCAGCCAATGGACCTCAGGGTTTAACCCGGAGGTCCATTGGCTGAAACTTTGCTTGTGCTGGTTATGCTTTGCAACAAATTTGCAATTATTGCTTGGGTGGAATCTCCACTCTGCGGGTGATTTAGTGATAATACACTCTCCACATACTGTACTACGACAACAGTTAACAACTATCATTGCCATATATAGAGGATATCTAGTATTTTTGAGTGGATACCGAAAATTATCTCATTCGTGACCGAGACAATTTTTTATTGTTCGCGAGCACTTGCACGAGCGAAAATAACCATTTGTCTCGGTCACGAATGAGATAATTTTCGGTATCCACTTAAAAACCCTAGATTTTCTTTTTATTATACGGTTTGTATAAGAATCTGATCATTCCTATCGATAATTCCACTAGTTTCAACCTTGAATTGATGTATGAAAGTAAACAGCTGATGCGCATTGAAGTGATTTGATCGATACTCGGAACGGATAGCGTCTTGCGATCTGATTCAGCTGGCGAGTTGCATGCATCAATTCAATGTGAATACGTGTTGAATTATTGCTGGAAATGAGCGGTATTCACTCAAAAACACCAGATTTGGTTTTCATTATACGTTTTTAGAACAAATTGATCATTTCCAGTGATAATTTGACTCGTATTCACATTAGAGCGATGCCTTGAAAGCCGCCATTTTGCTTGATACCGTGAAAGTGAAAACGTCTATATCTTCACAGTGGGGGATACGATTTCTATCTTTCCGCAATTATTTCGATAATCTATCGTTTAGCGTATAATAAAATATATTATTGTAATATCTTCACACGTATTGTCATTGTTATATGTATATGACGTAATCTGCCTGTCCTTGGTGTTTTTCCGAATAAACTTATCTTATCTTATCATATTTAACAACTGACCAATCGAAATCCGGATTGTAGAAAGTGCTCGGTTGAACCGATAAAATGGATGACAATAAGTTTTCTATGAGAAAATAAACCACAAAGATTTTCGTTAGGATCCAGTCCAATTAATCGATTAAGATGTTGCTGATGTACATAAAATCGAATTTAAACCTCTATATTATGTAATTCGTCCCCTGAGTTCCAGTGTGTGCTATGTGCCACATAGAACATATTGGACCTCAGGGGATGAATTTATCAGAAATTTATATTTTCAGAATAGATTAAATACTTCTGTGATCCGCGGTGTCAAATCACCCAAATCAAATCCGTCACGCTTCAAAAGGCAGCGTCAAAGCTGGGTTGGGGAAATTCCAACACTGCTTGCATATTTTCTTGAAGCCCAGAGCAATTCCAACATATTCGTGATTGTAACGTGATACTCCGGGGTACTCCCAGATTCCATAATTCTCAGCAATTCGAGCAGCTGTCACCATACCTTGCAAGTAATACTGCGCAGTTCTCTGATGATGACTGTCTGTAGTGTGAACGAGATCGGTCTCGGAATGTCGTTTTAGAAGGCAGTGAATGTCGATGCTTTTTGCCTCTACTGATCCAGACCTGTACACAAATAAAGGGCATGGCGATTTTCTCAAAAGAAAGCAGACAGTTTTGGAATTTGCCTCAACGCAGCCCTATTGCTGCCTTTTGAAGTATTATGGATTCCTAGCTTTGTTCATGGATATCTGAAACATATTTGGCCACGTACTGTTCATGTAAAATATTATTTTATTATCAGTTCTGGTACGAATACGGTAGGAACCCGCGATTCCCGCTATCAGCTCTATGAGCTGAACGCATATATTTTTCGTGGTCGATACACCACATTATAATTTGTGAATTTAATTATTTATTTATGGCATTTCAGACTTGGTAAAATGTTTTCTCCACTTACATAGCACCTTAACCACGCGATAAGGTGTTATTGTGCACCATGCTATTTTCTCTGAGCATTCTGATACACCAGGATATTTATTTATTTATTTATTTATTTATTTATTTATTGGGGTTTAAGGTCACATACTTAAGCACAATGGCTAATCGTGACCGTGACAGTTTTACGAGTGGAGGAAGCCAGAATACCCGGAGAGAACCACCGAGCAACGACGAGCAACTGTCAGCCCCTCAACATTCTAACTCTGTTCAAGTTCGCTCAAACGGGGTTACAGCGGTTGAAGACATGTGCACCATCAACGTGCAGTACGCCTTAGTACACGGCGGCATCGTGCCCCCATGCAGGCAACCGGGATAAAGTGCCTTGCCTAAGGACACAAAGCGGGTCGTCCCGGACGGGAATCGAACGCGGGACCTCTAGCATAGAAGTCAAACAGTCTACCACTGAGCCACCGCGACCCCATACACCAGGGTAATATATGAAGGATAACACTCGGCCCAGGATATTCGGCCAGGTAATGGTCGCTTTTCGTGGAGTTTCCGTGACATCTACCGTTGATTTAATGTGATGCCCATTTACTCACAAAGATATGCTTATAAGCTTTCGAGCTCCAGTTATAGATATTCCAATAAAAAAAGTATTTGTATTTGATTCGCCTTGAAAATTTATTATTTATTTATTGATGTTTAAGATCACATATTTCTACACAATGGCTAATCGTGACTGGAGCATGGATATAAAGTTAAGTCCAGCCGATCGTTATACCCACTTTGCCTATTTTAGAAGCCTTCCACCCAGGTATTGGTTACCGGGTCCTACTTTACCAGTAAAACAGTACCAGTAAACAAGCACTACCTCACTTTCTGGGGTTCCCACGGGATCGCCTTGAAATCCCCAAAATATTAACAGAATTAGTGGAACTACTCGGCGTAATCATAAAACTACAGCTGTTGTGAGTCTCCATTTCTGATGGTGATGTCATCAAACATTCGATCAAATCAAGTCTCTATTGAGAAAGAAAGAGAATGAATATTTATCGTATGGAATACATCAGTTGGTCGGAAAAGCGAACCTACGGTTCGCTTTTCCGACCAGCTGATGTATTCCATACGAGTGAATCCAAACATAGGCGATAGACTATTGAATGGCTAGACTGGTTCTAACCATAACGTTGTCCGGTTCCTTGCAGAATTAGACTGGGCGCTTGAAAGTCTGCGTATAGGATTAAAATAATGTATAGAATGCACGATGTTCAAATATATACATCTGGAACTTAATTAAGCACCCCCTGAAATGCTTCATGACAGGGAAGTTGCTGTGACTGTTTATTATGTTTTCATTGCTATGTCTTGAGGTACATTTCATCTATTGAATCATGATGTTTCTGGTTGATAGCGTACCCCAAACACATCCCCTTGTCCACGTGAAGGATGCTTCCCACGAACGTCACAAAAAACACTATCATCCACATCCAATATCTGGGTAAAAAACAAGAAAATTTGTCACTTCTTTTATCAATAAATGTTGACATGGCAAGGAGGAGACTGTCAGAAGCACTAAGATGGCAAATTCTTGGCATGCATGCAACAGTCATGTCATCCAAAGCTATTGGAAGGCAACTTGGCTATAGTCATTCTATCATCAGCAGACTTGTCCGAAAGCATCAACAAACCAACGATGTTAAGGACCGTCCGAGGCTTGGACAACCCCGAAAGACCTCTCCTCGGGAAGATCGGAGTCAAGCATGCCTCGTTAGGTGTGAACCCTTTGCTTCAAGTGGGGTTTTGAAGCGCCTTTGGCTCCCCAACAGGAATTTGTGTAACAAAACTGTCCAAAACCGTCTCAAAGCACACTGGGTATGAGGTCCAGAAGGGTCATCAAGCGTCCAGCTCTGTCCGATCAGCATCAAAGACAACGTTTGGAGTGGTGTATGGCACGACAACATTGGAATCTCAGGACGTGGAAGAGAGTCTATTGGCCAGACGATAGTAGGTTCCGGCTTCACGTCATAGATGGTCACATGAGAGTGTGGAGGCATAGAAATACTGCTTACGTGCCCTGGAACATCAGACCTACTGTTCCCTGTGGTGGAGGATCAGTAATGATCTGGGGATGCCTTTCTCGTGATTGCAAACTTGATATGGTGACTGTACGTGGGAATCTCAGTGATCAATAGTACATCCGGGACATCGTCAATCAGGTTGTCGGGCCTCATTTTGACAACCACCCGTTGGCTACTCGCCCTGTATCCATGGATGACAATGCAAGGCCACATCGTTCCCATGCAGTGTGAGCATTCCTTCAGAACAACGCTATTACAACACAACCTTGGCCTGCAATGAGTCCCGATATGAATCCCTTAGAACACATCTGGAACTTTCTTGGACGTCCTGTGCAAGCAAGGGATCCTCCTATACAGAATTTTGGCCGATTTGGAAGCAGCATTGCATGAGTTATGGCAGCAGTTGCCTTTAGATCGTATCAGGAGGCTCACTGGAAGCATTAGGAGGAGGGTTCAGGCTGCCATCCGGGCACGCAGCGGATGCACTTGCTACTGATGTCAGACACTGCTATTGTGTTCAGAAGATCGCAAGTTACATTTTTGTCAGTAATTACCGGCATTGTTTCATCATGGACCGGTCCAGCACCAGACTTTCCATCAAAAATATTAGTGACAGATATGTGTAATTAGCGCCATTAAAATACTGCATATTTTCATAATTGTGTTGTATTTCATTTTCAATAGACCCTTCTTTCCGCAAGCAATCACTTTTAGCCATCTGAAAAATAGCATGAAAGAAATGAGTTTCTATTAACACCACTACGAAAAAACAGGGGGTTCTTAATTAAGTTCCAGGTGTATATATAAAGATTTATTAGAGTTGGAGAAAGTTCGGCAAGGTCGGGGACAGTTGTGTATCACTTTGAAGTTGAGATAAATTATGAAATAATGATGAATGGTATTTAAACCGATACTCGTGTTAAAAACGATGAATTGCTGTTAAATATTTTGCTCTTTTTGTAATTCATCTTGTTAGTAATTTGTACTAACCGGAGTAATGCACCCTTTGCGTCAATACGAAATAGATATTGCCTTACCTATTTTCTGATTGCTTTCATCGCAAATATTATTTTTTTTTATAAATCTTAATAAGGAATTAAGAGGAAAATGTGATATCTTCCATGAGAAACACGAAGTTTTGTACTTTCCTTTACATTCTTGTGAGAGGTAGTAGAAGTTCATTGAAAGTTTGTGTGGCTGTGTTGCGAGTAAAATATCCTTCATTCCGCCCTGCTCTGGGCCTAAGGTAATGGTTCGACCCGGTGGGAGGAATTTTAAAAAACGGATCCGCGGAAACGCAATTTTCGTGATACCCAGGTCTTGACGTTGGTGTTAAATAAAATGTGCTTGTGACATGTGTGTGTGTTGGGGGTGGGGCTGGGACACACACAATAATTTTCTAATCAGGACATGTTCATCCGGATTGGAGTTTTATATACCGATTCGATCTTGCTGGTAATAATGTACTTTCTCACGGGACTAGATATGTTTCTTGGACTTATGTCACACACGCAGTCAGTCTCATGCACATGGAGGTATGTGGCTACTTGGAGGTATTAGAGACCCAGCATGTTCAAATTTCAGACAGGTATATTCTAATTTAATAAGTTGTTAAGTCCAGTTATCACGACTACTACACGCATATTATTAGTTACACAGTTTGTTGGTGGCCTAATATGGTATATATGGTGTCAGTTAATTCCAATATGGAATTAACTGACACCATATATAACATATTAGGCCACCAACAACTGTGTAACGAATATATCTTACCGACTGCTGCATCGATGCACAGAACTAATAACAACAGCGATCAAAATTAAATGAGAGAATTCTCACAATGTGTTCACGTGTCTTTGCCTTGTTACAATTTATGGGAGAGTGCCTACAGGCACTCCCATAAATTGTAACAAGGCAAATTCATACATACCAAACAGTTTCATTTCGAAGGTAACATGACACACATCCACAGAATATGAAGCCTTTTTAAGTTGCCGAATCTGCACTTCAGACCAAATATGGGCTTCCAACACTCAATCTTTCAACCTGAAGCGTTTATCGGCTGCCGCCACTTTGAATAATCAATGAACAGAGGGGAGATTAGCCATAGCTGTCAGCGTACATTGATGTTGACAGGCAGTATATGGTTTTATATGCAGTCTGCATGTGACGTCTTTGAACCAATGAAATCCCCAGATGCTTGTAGGAGATAAGATATATATATATATCCACAAACAAATCTCCTGAGTTGTTTACTTATAATCCTTATTGACAAATATTCCCACTGCATCATAAAGGCATGCCTTCCAAGAAGGCCTTCAATAAAGGCCTCCAACAAAGGACTTCAGAGAAGGCATGCCTTGATGATGAAGTTGGAATATTTCTTCAGATTGGGACATGAGTCATGACAGTTGGGACAAATTGGAATTACACCCCCACCCTCTAATCGGCCATCTTCACGACGCTCCTGTGTGCAGACCTTTGCCTGGAGATTTTTCTTCGTCGGCATCCGCATAGAGATGGAATTCTCTGCGATGTGAATCACTCAGCCACCGGCATCAAGTTTACCGGTGGCCAAGTGGTCTGTGGTCGTGGTGGTTGAATATATAGCTTGCCGGTTGCGATGTAGAAGGTCTATACGTGATTGCATTAGTTACGCTGGACAACATATTGGGAAGATTTTGTCACTGAGTTGGAGTTTGATTCATATCGGTAAATTACCATGGGGAATTATGGTAAAATGTGGCATCGAAAAATTGGCTATTTGTTTTTAGATGTCGTATTACACAGAGTTGTTCCGAGGCATGTAGCTGAAAATGAGAAGGAAGACATATAATTTTTCAAATTTTTGAAACAGATCACCTGAATATGCTCCATGGTAGGTAAATAGGGATAGTAGAAATATTCTGTGTTTGAGGCTTCGGTGTGGCAGAAAATGACCGATTTCAACATTTTTTTGCAAATGCAATTTTCCAGGTCAGACAGTTTTGTCTAATTTAGTGGAGAAAATGGGTAAGATGATCATGTCATGGGTAAGACAACAAAGGTTGATAATATTTTCATTCGAAAAGAATGTATGGCAGCAGACCATTTTGGGGAATGTCTGTACAATTGTGGAGCGGAACCTGACGTAAACCGGTGGCGAACGTTCCATTGTTGTTGTTGTGGGGCGAGACCAGAACACCATGCATTTTTACCCCCCCCCCCCCCCCCCCTCCCTTGACGTGAATTATCTAACCCAGGCACTCAGTAGTCACAAATTACAACTATAAATCAATATTTAGGGAGATTTTTACTACTTTTCAATCAATATTTGGGGGACTTTCACTAGCTGTTAGTATGAAAACTTCATATCTTAGTCAAATTCTATATATGTTTGGAAATGTTCCAATGGCGCCCTGTTTGAAATTTCTAACTTTTTCCAATTTAAGCCTTCGAATTTCTAAATATAGTGTTAATTTGAGGAATGATTGGATGGTCACATTCTCCTCCTGCCCCTCCCCCTGGCAACGTCCCCGATTGCAACAAACAAATTTATGTGAACAATATCCGTTATGCTTTTCCAAGCTATGGGTGAGATGTAAAGGCACAAAATGTGGCAGCTTCGGTACTTTTCATTGCACAAAGCAGTTAGATTATATGGACAGAAGGTCTCTAGCCAAAAGCGGCACTCGACAATATAATACACTACTTTCACCACCAATTCTCGGGAACGGATGAAAATTCCCCGGCTCCGATGGAACATATTTAATTATTTGCATGAAAGAGTATTTAATAATTTGACAGCTACTGTTTTCATTATTTTAATCACTTTATCTAATACATTTAATTAATTTATTTATATCTTGGAAACATTTTTATTATCGCCTGTAATATGTGAACTTTTTTTTATATATATATAATTGTTGGAAACCGGGGGCTTTGTCGCTGCAAGAAGAAATAGATTCACGCCGCGTATTCAGCCCAAACTCAAAGAGTGTGCCTGAATCCGTGCGTGAACGTATGTCTCACCATGACGAACCGCCCGTTTCACTTTTGATGTGGTGGTTCTTAACCTGAAGAGGTCTGAGACTTTTCTTCAAAAAGCATGAATCAATAGGGGTTCACTGAAAACAACAATTTTAATATATATATAAATAAATATGGTAATTTGTGACTTACATGGAATCCAAAGAATATGATAAACAAAACATCAATCACCCCCTATCCACACAGTTTTTGAGTCACTTGCGGGCCCGCTTATTCTGCAATCGCTGGTTTTTCCGCCTTCTCGCTGGTGTTCGCTCTTTGATCGCCTCTTCCCTTCACCCTTTCACGGCCGTCGCACGGCCACTAACGTATTGCCACTTCACTATATCACATTCCCTCCAACAAGTGACGGAATGTCAATCTACCACTACCGTTGCACGGCCACTAGCTTATTGTCACTTTACTGGACGCTTTTCACCCAAGCAGTCGACACCAATGGGGTTAAACGCTCCCCTCCATTTGTCTCAGAATAATGTTCATACAGGCAAAGCCTACTCTGCCTACGTATGACTTGCCTTCTAGAACAGGTAATGCCGTTTACCTAAATGCAAATAGCTCCCTGAGCTCGTACTTCGTGTTTCTGATCCTATTCTCATATATGGCCATCGACTTGGCCCGTGACTGCTCCTATTCTAAATATGAGCTCTGTGGTTCCCCTACATCACAACGTGCCTATACTTTCGCACCGATGCGGCACCTCCTCTAACCTATAGCATGGGATATCCCCATCTACACGCAACGACCCACAGCCTTACACACCTTCAGACTGGAATGAATGTTTCGAGAAACCCCCCGATTTTTATTTCCATAGCCAGACCATTAATTCTAATTTTAATTGCTTCTCTTGAACTTGGCCGCTTAGATCCATCTTAATTTAATACTCGCTTTAAAGTTTCTTTGAAAGACTCGCATTTCGGCATGCCCTAACATTTCGGTGACAAGCTAGATGCGTAATATGGGTGTGTATCCAGAACATGCGCGATGTACTGTTTTCACCACAATTACCTATTAACTGGCCATAATTATACAGATAATGACTGCAGAAGGACACCGGCTTTACTACCTTTAATGTTTTATCCAGACCGCCCATGTGACGTTCAACAAATGCTCTATAATCGACATTAAATTCCACGCTCAATTAACAGTGCTTGAATTATTGCTGGTCTGTTTAAGTGACAAATCGGTTTTCGGGGTCCGTCATATATCTATCTTTACGTTTTATGTCTAACCCAGTCAGAAAGATTATCGAAAATATTTACACTTTTAAACAATAAAATCGCAACTTTTAGCTATCACCTTGACAATAATCCTAGGTTATGTTGTCTGCAACTGATTTGTTTTTGAGCTGTGAACGAGAATCTTCCACTTTAAAAATCGAAAGACTGATCGATCGATCGAACTTCTTTTCGATGAATTTTCACCAGGATCACCTTTGAATCCTTTAAACGGTCCAAGATGGAGGCAACAGTCATAAAAATGACAGTCATAAAAATGGCAATGCCGAAACTGGCAGCGACAAAATGGCTAAAAGCAATGATGTGGTGACATGGCTGCTATCAGAAATGAAATTACTCATGATAAAAGATATTAAAAATTAAAAATGTAACTAGTGCTACGATACACTAAACTTATTTTTATTAATGGAAGTTAAGCGAACCTGGTAAAATAAATTTTTGTGAGATCGAAGCCTCTTCATTGGCTTCAATCCTTATCAAATGACCGGCCATTTTTTTCAAATATTTACTTGCCATGAAATGGTCAGGCTGGTTCGTGGCTTAGCAGTGAATCCTATTCAAGTCTTGGCTGCCAAATTGGCAGCCAAGACCTGAATAGGAACCACCGTTAAATTGATTTGACGATTTAGATGCTGGCGGTTATTTTTGTAATTTTAAAAAAAAAAACAATATTATGACAAGTAAACAGAGAGGAGATACACTTACATTATTAGTGTTAATGGAAAGTTACATGTATATGGTAAAATTAAATTTTGTGAGATTGGCATCTCCTCATTAAGTACTGTCCTAATTAAATGACCAAGTCTTTTTTTTCAAATATTTACTTATACACAAAATAATGGATCAGCACTGAATTCTAGTCAAATATTGGCTGCCAAATTGCAGCCAAGACTTGACTGGGAACCCCTACCGAATTGATTTGACGATTCAGCTGTTGAGGGATATTTTAGTATTTTTTTTAAATTGCTAAAATTTTATCTTACACTTTTTGTTTGTGGCCATTGTAGTCACTGACATTTTCGTCGTGGCTATTTTCGTCACGGCCATCTTTGAAGCGGTCATTTTTGTTGCTACAATTTTCGTGGTGCAAACTTCCGAACATAACGCGGAGTGAATTAAAATATTTTTTATATAAATGTAAAACGGAACAATGAGTATGAAATCGGTATGGAAAATGTTCACTTTAAATAAAGCAAGCGGCGCTCTTTTAGAGTTTACCTTCTAATCGAGAGTTTTATCGGAAGAATAAAAGCGCGACGAAGCACACACGAAACTGAAATCAATAGGAAGCAATAACTGTTTTGCTTGAAGAGCGTTTTTTTTTGCGTTAGGAGGCGTCGTTCAAATCCCTACAGAGAGATCCTATCATATTAAGACAATCTCCAGAGAGATCTCTCTCCGAAACCATTTTTCACTCACAGACATTAAGCAGACTGGTGCTAACTCATATAACTCTACAGAAATCCATCTTGCATTACAATAGGAGGGTTTGGACATTTCTCGTTCCCAATAAAACCATCAGTAATGGATTAAAGGAGAGAGAAGAGATTTTAGTTGATTATAGAAACCAATGCATTGGACATTAACGGAATGGACTTTGTACCGTTTTAAATGTAATTTGTTTTGCGGCTTTCTCTCTACAAGGGAGATATTAGTTTTAATTCTTTTAGCGGATTCTGACAGAAGCAAGGCGGGGATGACATTTTTTGAAATAACGAACCAATCACATTTTCCTCTTCAACTATGTGACTGTACATGCATACAGTACGTGGAGAGTGTATTATCAATAAGTCACTCGCAGAGTGGAGATTCCACCCAGGCAATAATTGCAAATGTGTTGCAAAGCATAACCAGCACACGCAAAGTTTCAGCCAATGGACCTCCGGGTTAAACCCGGAGGTCCATTGGCTAAAACATTGCTTGTGTTTTTTGTCGATATGTTCAGAATTTGTCGATATGTTCAGAATATGTTCAGAATTTGAAAGTTATAGCTTGGGTGATGACTCCACTCCGCGGGTGATTTAGTTACAATCCACTCTCCACGTACTTTATTTGTGGACCAATGTATTAATTTATTCAGCGTCTGGAGTCTGCCAGAATTGGATCTGACATGATAAAAGAAAACCGTAAACCACATATTCCTCCTTGGTATCTTAACCTACAGTTATTTTGGACATTGCTTCCATCGAAAAGTCCGAAACAAATTCCTTACAGTTTAAATAACAATATGCTGAAATTACGTCCAAGTACAATACCTATAAAAGTATCTATACAGATGGATCAAAAGATGGTGACAGAGTATCATCAGCCGTTGTCACTGGTGAACGGATAACCTCAATCAGAATTCCAGACAAAAGATTTATTTTAACACACACAGAAATATGCCGAAATTAAGTCAAAGTATAGTGCATATACAAGGATCTATACAGATAGATCAAAAGATGGTGACAAAGTATCATCAGCTGTTGTCACTGGTCATCATACCACTTCAATCAGAATACCGAATCAAAGTTCTATATTCACAGCTGAAGTTAAAGCTTTACAACTTTCGCTTGAACACATCAAGAATGTACAGGAAATGAAGTCGATTATTTTTTTCCGACTCTGTTTCCTCTTTGCTTGCTTTACTCAACCCCAAGTTGAAGTACCCTCTCATTTTGGAACGTCGTAAGAAGTTGAATACTCTCATGTCTGACCAATATGATATCGTGTTTTTCCGGTTACCTGGCAATGTAGGTATCTCCGGTAACACCAGAGCAGACAGTGCAGCAAAACAGGATTTAAACAAACCTCTCACTGATTTTAACATCCCTTTCAGTAATTTCAAACCACATATCAATAATTACATCAAATCTGTGTGGTAGGCGGATTGGGATGGAGCGACAAATAACAAGCTCCATCGCTTCCAATCAAATAGATTTGATCACTACCCGTCTAGTAACCTTTGCAAAAAAGAAAGATCATGTAGTTTTGACACGATGTCGTATTGGTCATACATTTCTTTTTGTTAGAGGGTAATATGCGATCAGAATATGTTTATTGCCAGCAGATGTTGTCAGTGGAACACATTTTTTTAAGGAATAGTGCATGGCTTGGAGTTGACTACGCCCATATAGTGCCCAGTGAGGTGGTGTAGTTCCCGCCGCGAAGCGGAGGGAACTACACCACCTCACTTGGCACTATATGGGCGTTGTCAACGACAAGACATGCACTAATCCTTATATTATATCGAACACCCATCAAGAAAAACATCTGTCCGATTTGTTAATCTATTAGCAAGGTAGCAGCCCTACCAACCAGCGTTATATAGAAAACAAATATCAAGTAGTTTTTAAAAAACATTTTCTTCTTCCAAAACACGGCTAACTTGGATTATTGATATGAGCAGAAGATAGATTTTGAATCGGTCGGCAAGGGTAAACAAAACATTTCCCCCAAACGGAACTGTGTATTCTAGAATCGCGCAACTCGCGAATGAAAACTAAAATTTTCGAAATTTGACAACGCAGTTTGATAATTTCCACACATTTGTCACACATAAACATTACCGAATGGGCCAGCACGGGATACAAACTCCGAAGATTCAATTGAATTCCATTATTTATTCGTTTACTGCCCAAAACATACAATTAAATAGCGAAATAATATGAGCAGCGAAACAAACGATTTTTCATATCCGGACGCGTTCTCATGAAAGTTGGATCCAGGTATAGATCATTCTCTTCGAAACGAGATATGGATCATCTTCTCAAGGAATAAAATGAACGCGTCGAGAAATGTGACTTCAACAATGGAAAAGCGATACATTTTTTCTACAAAGATTTCTTTCCGGGTCGTTTTGTGGATGTTGTGCCTCTGTGAATCGATTTTTAAATTTAGCCTGATCAGTTTTATTCGCCCAGTATGAAAAGAAAACTGATATAGTAGTGTGCTAAAAATAGAAAACGTGTAGTGCCTGGGTGTAGTGCCTGGTCAGTTCTGTGGATGCAAACTACACGAAGTAGGGTGTCTCCTTTCAGCCAATCAGAATGCAAGGACGTCACGTAAGATATAAAATTACATTTGAATCATATCAGAGGGCAGTATTTCACAGTTGCATCTCTTAGAGATTTATTTTATCATACAAGCCCGCATAAAATTCTCTCATTTTTGAAAGAAATCAATCTTTTTAATCAATTTTAAAATTATTTTTATTGTTTTAGCCTAGACTCTACATATCTAAATATCATGAGGTTGATTTATAAGTATTCACTTTTCTTGTGTCTTCGCTCATTGCTGTTCAGACCGCACTTGGCTTGAATTTTTATTCTAATTATTTCATATTTTTATTCAGTTGGTTTTATTTCATAATTGACATTTGTAATTTCTACCGTTTTCTCGCCACGATATAGCCTTTGCTGCTGATGGGGTGTTAAACCCCAATAAATAAATAAATAAATAAATAAATAAATAAATAAATAAATAAATAAATAAATAAAGTCACAGGCACACCCTCAAACCCACCCTTACAGACACACACACACTGGTACATCCAGCAGACACTTTCCCCCGCCCCAGACATATTTTTCTCCATAGTTGTATAGAATAGATCCAGCAGACACGTCCCCCACCCCAGACATATTTTTCTTTCTAACACTTCCTTTTATAAACTCCAGGGCGACTAAAGTATGCCACGAGAGTGGCGCTGCGCGCACACTTCTAAGCTCCAACTTCATGAATGGGGTATTATAGATACAATCAAAAATAGGCTTGATACCATTGCCACCAACCTCGTCAGCAGACTTATATAACAGCAGATGTATATAACACAAAACAAGTATTATATGATTACAATACGCAGGCATTCCCTGTTATATACTATTTACAAATGTGAAAACATTTAGTTGCATTTGGCTAACGTTTTCCACCTTCTGTCTCTTTTGTCTCCTCTTCTACTTCAAACAAGATGGTTGAAGAAGAGGAAACGGACCGAACCACGACTAGTCCGTGCATGACATGAACACCAAATCAGATAGACTCAGAGATGTCGCGAAGGTGACCGATTTAGGAAAAGGGATGACTGCGATGGCGCAAGTCTCGACTGACTCATATTCCGACAACATCATCAAGGCATGCCTTCGTTGAAGGCATGCCTTGATGATGTTGTTGGAATATTAGTCCGTTGTTAATGTTACAGTTAACAAAACTGGAGACTTCTTGGTAATTTATTAGTGAATCTTCGCCGAAGACGTTGCGCAACTTATTCAATTATCACGTACTGGGGGAGCACGGTGGCTCAGTGGTAGACTGTAGCACTTCTATGCTAGAGGTCCAGAGTTCGATCCCCATCCTGGACGACCCGCGTTGTGTCCTTGGGCGAGGCACTTTATCCCGGTTGCCTACATGGGGGCACGATGACGCCGTGTACTAAGGCGTACTGCACGTCGATGGTTCACGTGTCTTCAACCGCTGTAACCCTGGGAGTAATGGGAGTTTGAACAGAGTTAGAATGTTGAGGAGCTGACAGTTGCTCGTCGATGCTCGGTGGTTTTCTGCGAGTACGCCGGCTTCCTCCACCCGTAAAACTGTCACTGTCACGATTAGCCATTGTGCATAAGTATGTGACCTTAAACACCAGTGAATAAATAAACAATATCACGTACTGTGCCAAATTGCTCACAACAACAGTCCAAACCGGGTACTAGAGACCACCATTTCTATGACCGACTGTGTGTTGCACAACTCCAAGTATCAAATCTAGTGTTTTGATGGTAGACATGATTACTAGCAAGACAGAACTGATATCTTAGACTCCAGGACTGACGAAAGTGTCCCGACTGGAAAATTATTGTGGGTGGAGGCGTCACGCCCTCCTACACCCTCCCATATTTATGTCACTGGATCACAGACCAGCAGAGTATTCATACGTTTGCTATCACTACAATAAGCAGTGGTGGACTGGTCGTAAGAGTCATCGTGCAGTTTCATTAACCCATATTGGCGGAACAAACCCCCGGCGTCACATTGAACAAGTTTACGATAATCTCATTGCAAAATACTCATCTCATTTTTGTGTTCTGTTTCTGTTGTTGTTTTTATTTCTGTTAATTGTTCCCTTGTTGAAATTTGTTGCTGTAGTCATTTTTTTTATAACAAGACGGGTTAACTTGTTTTTTTATATAAATTTTGTTTCCTCCATAAGTACATTTTTTGTCAAAAAGATGATGAACGGAATCACCTGTATAAAACCTCCAAGCAGCGTTACCATCCACTACCAATTAAGATTTGCCTAACTTCAACCATTTTTGCTGAATGAGTGACGAAGATGTTGCAAAAATGCCATCGAATTGCCCTGTATGTGGATTACCATTGATCGCTCGAATGCAAGGAAACAGCGTTCTTTTAGTTCGAAAAATCAAAATTTTCTCACATCGAGCCGCTCTCTTCCCCGGAGCAATCATTTTTGGCGAATGAATAACGAATACGAAACAAAAACTGTGCCATCAAAATTCTTTCTATTTTTATTCTTTCAACCCTTTACCCAACGAATCGCCCGCATCCACCCGCGTAATATGCAAATTCAGCAGTTGAAAAAATATTATTTTTCCAAAAACTTCAACAAAACCATATCATGTGACCCATCGTTGGAACGAGCTCGTCGAGCTCGTTCCAACGAGGGGTCACATGATATGGTTTTGTTGAATTTTTTTTTTTAAATTTGAAAATATGATGTTTAAAATAATAAATTTTGATATTGTCTGCGTTGGGTAAAGGGTTAACCTGGACTCTACAGGTCTAAATACCATCAGGTTGATTTATATGTATTCACATTTCTTGTGTCTTCCATTGTGTGTCAGAACGCCAAATTTCTCACGCCAACGGTCCAAACTGGGTACCAGAGATCACCATTTGTATGACCGACTGTGTGTGTGATGTGTGACGCAACTCCAAGTATTAAATCTAGTGTTTTGATGGTGGACATGATGCAAGGAACCAGCGCTTTTCAGTTCGAAAAATCAAAATTTTCTCCAGGTTCAAGACACCGCTGGTGCATTTTCTTGTAATTTTTTTTCGACCCACTTCGCCCCTGATAATAAGTGGCATAACACGAAGGGTGTCGTCATCTGTTTCGATGAGATTGGTACCCCCACCCCACCCCCACACATATACAGCCGTACACCACCAACCACTTTATGTGTAAAGACTAAAATTAATCCCAGTAAAATTACTTGAAATGCATTTTTTGTACACTATAAAGTGTATATGAACATTGCCTCGAGGGTTGTGATTGTACAGATAAATAATATTGATACTGACAGGTAAAACAATAAGTCAATTAACTCTTAACAAATTACCAAGGTCTCTTTAACCTCGACAATCCATCCTCAAAATGAAATGACAGATTGATAAATTCCTCATATCATCTCGCTGTCATCCCAGATACAGACTCAGTCCAAAGTAAGCTTCCCAGATAGGCTGAATCAGATAGATAGGCTGCATCAGACAGATAGGCTGCATCAGACAGATAGGCTGCATCCCACGTAGATCAGTGTCAGTTAGACTCTTCCCATATTAACGAGTTTTAGTTTAACTTTTTCCGGATATAGAACGGTTTCAGATGCACACACCCTTTCTAGACTAAAAACTGAAATAGCCACGAAAGCTATAGAAAGGGAATTAACTTTCCAAGAATGGTTAGGCGCCCCCGATGGGAAGCCAACAGAGTCGTCCGTCTCAAACTCTACAAAGCGTTCTCCCTCTGTTGGAATACGGGGCCCTCTTCACCAGCAATATCTGAAAAACTTCCTTTTATAAACTCCAGGGCGACCAAAGTTTGCCATGAGAGTTGCGCTACGCGCACCCTTCCAACCTCCAACTTCATGAATGGGGTATTATGGATACAATCAAAGATAGGCTTGAAACCGTTGCCACCAACCTCGTCAGCAGACTTCAAGAATGTGAACTACTCAAGAAACGTAACATTCATCTCGTCCCAAACAGGAAATTTAGAAAGACAAACTAACAACCCAAATAAACAACCACACAGCCAAACGTCCATCAAAACGCAAGCCGCCACACAAGCAGAAAACGAACATACACCACCTACAGGTATCAACAAAGGAACAGATGGACCTTAAACTACCATGGTGAAATGTTCTCTCATGCGCGTTTTAACTCAATATTCCACCTCATTTGACCACCCAGAGATAGAGACAAAAATTTCCCACCAATACGCACCGCAGCCGTTTGGAATTTCTCTCTGCAACCCATGCGATGCAGGAGGAATTGGCCATTTGGCTAACCAGAAAGGAAAAATAACTTCCCATCATACAACAGCTCCCCTATTGGCTAACCTCATCCCCTCCGCCCACCCATCCCCATAATGTAGGAACTCCCATAGAATAGGTCCGTACGGATGGGGGCTGATTCCCTGCAACCGCTAAAGCACCTATGGTTTCTCATCATCTTGGCATCCAGAAATAAATTCAGATTTTCCGAACCTTGACCTCCGAATACAGAGTCAAAGGGGTTGAAATATGCTAACCTGTCCCATGCCGTCCCAAATGCTCCTTCAGCGCACCCAAACTATTCCTTCATTCCATTCGCTTCCTAGACAGAATGGTTCAGATAACCGGGTCCGATATAGGCGACTTTTTGTTAGATGCTTCTCCCAGATAGAAGTGTTTAAGTTAGACACTTCAAGTATAGACCCCCCTCCACTCCGATAGACGCCATATTATATAGATGCATACCAGTTAGACTCCACATAATATAGACCCCCTCCACTCCGATAGACGCCATATTATATAGATGCATACCAGTTAGACTCCACATAATATAGACCTCCTCCACTCCGATAGACGCCATATTATATAGATGCATACCAGTTAGACTCCACATAATATAGACCCCCTCCACTCCGATAGACGCCATATTATATAGATGCATACCAGTTAGACTCCACATAATATAGACCCCCTCCACTCCGATAGACGCCATATTATATAGATGCATACCAGTTAGACTCCACATAATATAGACCCCCTCCACTCCGATAGACGCCATATTATATAGATGCATACCAGTTAGACTCCACATAATATAGACCCCCTCCACTCCGATAGACGCCATATTATATAGATGCATACCAGTTAGACTCCACATAATATAGACCCCCTCCACTCCGATAGACGCCATATTATATAGATGCATACCAGTTAGACTCCACATAATATAGACCCCCTCCACTCCGATAGACGCCATATTATATAGATGCATACCAGTTAGACTCCACATAATATAGACCCCCTCCACTCCGATAGACGCCATATTATATAGATGCATACCAGTTAGACTCCACATAATATAGACCCCCTCCATTCCGAAAGACGCCATATTATATAGATGCATACCAGTTGGACTCCACATAATATAGACCCCCTCCACTCCGATAGACGCCATATTATATAGATGCATACCAGTTAGACTCCACATAATATAGACCCCCTCCACTCCGATAGACGCCATATTATATAGATGCATACCAGTTAGACTCCACATAATATAGACCCCCTCCACTCCGATAGACGCCATATTATATAGATGCATACCAGTTAGACTCCACATAATATAGACCCCCTCCACTCCGATAGACGCCATATTATATAGATGCATACCAGTTAGACTCCACATAATATAGACCCCCTCCACTCCGAAAGACGCCATATTATATAGAGAGTAATCGCTTGACTGGACTGATTACGTGAAATAATTCATGAGAGGTGAGGGACGTTGTACAAACACGAGTGCGCAAATGCGCATGAGTGTTTTACAATATAGTCCCTCGCCTCGAATGAATTATTTCACGTAATCAGTCCAGTCAAGCGATTACTCTGTTTATTACTTTTCATTAGTAACGACAATTATATTGTTTAACCTTTTACCTAACGTAACAACCCAAAACGGCCAGCGCTATTCTCAAAAATCGTCAATTAATTTTCATTATTTTTTCATTTTTTGTCTCTAAAACATAGGTTATGACCCCTCATTGGAACGAGCTCGTCGAGCTCGTTCCAATGAGGGGTCATAACCTATGTTTTTGAGACAAAAAATGAAAATAATATTTATTCAAGAATTTTTTTGCAAGTGTCGTCTGCTTTTCATGTTAGGTAAAGGGTTAAAAAATAAAAAAAAACATTGAAGTCCCCATTACATCCACGGCAAAGCGTCTTCGTTTGCGCGCACGGATACATGACACAATTGTTGATTGCATAATTCACTTGTGAAGTTATCGTTTATAATCAAACCCGGAAATCCCAGTAAATCACACTTTGGAAAGTAATAAATAGATGCATACCAGTTAGACTCCACACAATATAGAAGCTACATAATACAGATGAACTGAACACTGTGGCTCTGTGGTTAGAGCATTGTACTACAGAAAGGTCTACGGTTCGATCCTGACTAACGGTTAATTCGTTGTGTCCTTGATCAAGGAACTTAATGCCGATTGCCCACGTGGGTATTTTTCACTGATGTATATTCATTTGCACATTTTTTCAACAAAACGTGATTAAAATACAGTGTGTAATTATTATATTTATTTTGTAAACATCCAGTTTGCTCTGTTCTACAGAAAATATCTCAAATGTTATGTGGATGGTATTTATTTTTCGACATAAGGTACATAAATTTATACCATGATTACCAATTCTACAATATATAAAAAGCCTATGACATAAATTTTAGCTTTACACACCAACCGTGGTGAACACGCCAGCAATGGGATTTCAATAGTAAAAATTCACACCCACAGTGGAACTACATCCAAGTTGACCTTTGGTGACGTCGACCTGAATGCAAACTTGTCTAAATATATCACTCGTCGCCTCGTGAAGAATGAAATGAAACCCGAAATTATTTATTACGTTTTTAAATAAGTTTACCTCATAAGGTGCCACAAATTAACAAACACACGTTGTCACATGTCAATAAATCATCCATAGCTCGAAATAGTATGTTATTATGTTATAAAAATGAAAAAGGTCCAGTAATTTGCGGTTTCGTTTTCTATTTCATTTCGGCGATAAAATTGCCAGCGGAAGTACCGCCCACCGGTGCTCGGTAAACAAAAACAGATTTGCACGTGTGAATATTGATTTATTTACCATTTAAACTCTTATTAATCTGTCGATCATGGTATAAATAAAATATACCCAAAGTAGCTTGGTGTACCAAATGTTCACCACTCGTGGTAAAGAGGTGTTAACCGCGCGCCGAAGGCTCGCGGTTAACACCACTTCACCACGAGTGGTGAACATTTGGTACACCAAGCTACTTTGGGTATATTCTATATATAACTGAATGCAAATATATCTCATATTTCTTTATTAACTGGTTAAGTACTGGAAGTCCAAATTTGGGCATTTTTCTGAAGTGCGGGTACCACAACTTAAAGGTTTCATATTCTGTGGACGTGTGCCATAAAATCCGTGAAGTGAAATTATTTAGTCTGCTCGATAGCATATTTGCTCGATGTTATTCGAGTCGTTCGAGAAATGAGTTTTCAGTAACTGCTCGATGGCTTTTTAAGGGTACTTGGAATAGGTATGAAAAAGTTGTTCAAGCAAGCAGTAGTAAAATGCTAGTGATATAAAATGGGACTCGTATCGGCATTAATGTACTGAGAGCCGTAGTATGCCACAAGTTAGTAATGGTTAAGGCACAGGACAGAATAGTGGGAACCAATAGTAATGGTACAAGGCCTTAATGGTACAGCAATGTCGGTAGAACACCATACTACACGTGAATGCAAGACAGGTAGATCATTGGACAGATGATAGTGACTATGGATAAGTAGTGGCCTTGGAGCTATGAAGGTGATGGATGGTCTAGAAGCTGTATAGGAGCTAGGAGCTTTATAGGAGCCATGTCATAAGTATCCTCAAATACAGAGCATTATATTGACTCACCCGGTCGGGCAATTGCTCGACGAGATGCGAGTCGTAAGAGCATTATTTTTGCTCAAGGAGCAATTACTCTCATGGCTCTTTAGCTCCTTCGATGGAATCATCAACCCCGGTACTAGGAATCCCACTTACAGATTCTCTTTTAGAAACCTTTTTTCGAAATGGGTCATAGAGCAGTATGTTGAGGCACTCGCTCGAGAAATTGCTCTGTAGCTCATTTGCTCGATGAAATTCGAGTCGCAAGTGCATTTACTCATGCTCGATAGCTCATTTGCTCGATCTGATTCGAGTCCTTCGAACAATGACTTTCCATTAACTGCTCGATAGCTTATTAGGGGAAGTTGGAATGGGTATGAAAAGATGTTCGAACAAGCAGTAGTGGAATGATAGTGATGTGGACTGGGACTCGTAGCGGCATTAATGTACCGAGAGCCGTAGTACGCCACAAGTTAGTAATGGTTAAGACACGGACAGAATAGTAGTAGCAACAGTAATGATACACGGCCGTTATGGTACAAGACTGCACGGTTGGCAGAACACCGTACTAAAGTTGGATGCAAGACAGGTTGATCTCTGGACAGATCATAGTGACCATGGACAAGTGGTGGTCTTGGAGCAATGAAAGTGATGGATAGTCCACAAACTGGTTAGGAGCTAGGAGCCTTAAAGGATCTGTATAGGAGTCATGCTGTAGGTATCTTTAAATACCGAGATGAGTCGAAAATCAGTATGTGAAGTCACTCGGTCGAGAAATTGCTCTATAGCTCATTTGCTCGATAGGATTCGAGTCGGTCGAGTAATATCTATCCCTGCTCGACGGTTTTGGGTTTTGAGAATAATAGAGCCCCTCGCTGTATGGTAAGGCACAGATTATGGGACATCAAGCAATCTGAGTGGCTTGTTAACTTAGTAAAGTGAACTGATTGGACGATCCGGATAAAAGAAACATATGCTGTTCGAAACAAGAACAAGAGTACTTGGAATAGAGTTAGAACTAGCCAGAACAGGCCAGAAAAGCTAAATATAGTAACATTAAGCCAAACTGTTCCAAGAGATAAGCTCTTATATCTACTCTACTGGAGTATACTTCAGAACAAACGAACAGGGTTCAATAGACGGAAACTATACCATAGTTTATAGATACACAGATAGAAGCAGAGGATTTCGAAATAATACTTGAAGGGTCTATTTGTGGTAATTCTACGAAATATCCGAGGATTCTGCACGAATCCGAAGCAGAAAGGTACTCATATACAAAGGAGCGCGTCTTATGTCACTACGTGCTACTCTTATAAGCCCAAAACGGGGCCCATATCGGTGCTTTGGGGTGTTTTTTTTGGTGATTTGGGGGGATTGTCGGGTAATTAGATTTACACTAAAACAATCGTACATACCCTTCGAACACACCCCTTTCCTATTAGAGGGTCTTGGGTGACAAAGCAACCACGTACTACCATAGAAACTAAAATGGCGGTCTCCGCTATACGAAATGGACGACGGAAACACGTATAACCCTAACAACAGGCGCTGCGCATGCGCCCTGACACCACGTTTCACTGTGGTAATTACGTGACAACATGGCCGCTGACACGGGCTACCATGACTACCAAACATGACGTAACTGGGTCTTGTGACTATGACATCACTTCCGCCTCCTCCAATCCCTCCCCAACCTGTACCTCAAAACCACATTACATACTACTGTCATCGTTTTGCCCTAGACTATCTATCGTCCCCAGTTCCCCATTCAACATCTGAATCATGTAAATATGGTATTTACAATAACTCCGCCCGCAAATCCCATATTGTCGTACAAACCCGTACTTGAGATCTGCTTAACGCCATTCCCGGGTACAATTTGGAGCCCTACAACAGGATACATTATTAATCTCACCTCGAACAATCAGCCTGGTTTGTATGATGGTGATTTAATATCATTAACTGTTGTCAGTTGATCAAAAAATTCTATGTTAAAGATTTGAAATACTGAAAAAAGTAACACAAAATAATAAGCAATGTTATTATAACATAGATCTCCAACTTTGCTTCTAAAGTGACATGTTCCTTCTTTTTAAGTGAGTCATAATTTATTTATTTATTTATTTATTTATTTATTTATTTATTTATTTATTTATTTATTGGGGTTTAACGACACATTCGATATCCATGGTCACCTCGAGGCGGACAGTTTTACCGGTGCAGGAAGCCGGAGTACCTGCAGGGAACCACTGAGTAACTGTGAAGAACAGTCAGACTCCCCAACGTACTAACACCATACAAGCAGGGTTAGCATTGGTTGAAGACAAGTGCACCGTCGACGTGCAGTACGCCTCAATACACGACGCCACCGTGCCCCCACGTGGGCAATGGGGGGGGGGGGGGGGGGGGGGTTGAAGTGTTTTGATCTAGGACACAACGCGGTTGCCGCAGGAGGGTTTCGAACCGAGGACCTCTCGGCTTGCAGCAAGCACTCCACTGCGCCCCCTAATGAGTAAATAAATAAATATTGCTACGCTTAACCTTCTCTCTCCAGTGGCGTTGCCACGGGCCGTGGGTTGAGAGGATGGCTGCGGGACTCCCTGCTAAAATTTCCTCTGCCGCCCAATTATTTATTTATTTATTGGGGTTTAAAGGTCATATATTTCTGCACTGAGGCTAATCATGGCCGTGACAGTTTTACGGGTGGAGGAAGCCGGCGTACCCGGAGAGAACCACCGAGCAACGGCGAGCAACTGTCAGCTCCCCAACATACTAACTCCACACAAGCAGGGTTAGCATCTGTTGAAGACAAGTGCACCATCGACGTGCAGTACGCCTTAGTCCACCATGTCACTGTGCCCCCAGATGGGACCTCTCGGCTTGCAGCCTGCACCTCTACCTACTGAGCCACCGCCCCCCACCCTTCTGCGGCCCAAATCATTGGCCTAATTTAAGTTTCACATCACACAGAACGACAAAATAGCCCCCCTATAGAGCTACACACGCTACAAATGCTTAACCCTTTACCTAACATGAAAAGCAGACGACACTTGCAAAAAAATTTCTTGAGTAACTAATTTTTTTCATTTTTTGTCTCAAAAACGTAGATTATGACCCCTCGTTGGAACGAGCTCGACGAGCTCGTTCCAACGAGGGGTCATAACCTCTGTTTTTGAGACAAAAAAATGAAAAAATACTTAAAATTAATTGGCGATATTTGAGAATAGCGCTGGCCGGTTTTGGCCTTTACGTTGGGTAAAGGGTTAAGATATCTCCTAGAGCACTGAGGTTTGCTAACTTTTCTCGGGGGAGGCCCAGTTCTTATTAGCATCCTCCTGCCGGGGTAACGATCGGGATAACGATCAAAGGTTTCTAGTTAGGACTTGGGGGAGTTTCTGAACCTCTCCCTACAACGGACTTCAGCATTTCATGTTTGTCCCTCTCCTTCTAAAAACTGGCTTGGACACCCCCTATAGGCGCCTGTCTGCCTCCCTCTTGCAGGAAATATTATAAAAATATTCTTTTCAGAAAACGATCAAGGAATTTCATCAAGTGATATTCTTGTATCCTGGTTAGATGTAGTCCTTGCACAGATATTGTTACTTAACCTGGTGTGACCAATAACAGCGTAGTATCATCAAGGATGTCTAGATGAAAGAAACGAGTGATGATCCGTAAAGTTAATTCGTCTATAGCAGAATAATTGTCAAAGGCGTTGGTTCTTTTGTGTGGACAAGTTAAAAACATATTTACTTTAGCCTCAACTTTGAAGTCGAGACAACTTACCCACCCATGTTGGAAATCGGGTTTACTTTTAAAGCCAGACGCAGTTTTCTGAAGTAAGCTGACGGCTGTCGTGTGTGCCAGATAAAGGCTTTTTGACGTGTTCGCTGATCTCCTGATTTCTGCGTATATCACGTTGGTATTTCCTAAGCTCTATGTTTTCAACAAAACGTACATTCCCCCAACCCAACAGAAGCTTTTGTACATTGACAACCATATCATGTCACAGATGAAGCCATTTGTGAGACAAAAAGATATAGTTAATAATAAATTGGTAAAGTTTCGGATGTTCAGACTCTTAACATTAGAGGCGAATTTTCGGTCAACAGGGCAGGCCTTAAAATTTGTCCTGATTCGCGAAAAATTAGTTTTGATTCTCGCGTACTCCTGCTGCCAGAATCAATTTTCAGTTTTTAAATTATTTAGAATTTGATAGTACTATATATCACTGTGAGTGAAGCCAGTACAAATTCCATAGAAAAAAACAAACATCATATTTCTATATTAACTGGAGTTTAACTTTTAGAACCGTGTTCCAAGTTTGGAAAGTTTCTTGTCTTTGATAAAGAAGACGTGTTCCAACATACAGTCTTTTGGCAGTCTTGTTGATGAAAGTTACAGTACCTCGACATTGGTTTCTAGTAAAGTGTTGGCTGCCTGCTGTGCAGGCAGTCAAGACTCCACAAGACATCACTGCTACGTCAAAGTGTTACCAAGGATGTGGTTTGAGGTTTCTGATTGGAGGGTGTAAGGTGGTGAATTTCCAACTAGGGGGAGGGACCGGGAGGGGCACCCCCTCCCGGTCCCTCCCCCTAGTTGGAAATATACTACCGAGAAAAAAATTGAAAATGAAGCCATGAAAGGGGGCATAAAATTGATTCTAGTAACTGAAATGCCAACACATTTATGATAGAATTATCAGGTCATTATTATTTGGTATTATTCTGGGACTTGAATATGTGCTAAACAAATGCCCAGGCTCAGAACTCTGAGCAATTCACACTGTCCTAACATTAAATCAGATCTTATGCAGGAATGATCAATTTTCGGTGTTTCATCATTTTGTAACTGTGAAAGATGGAATTAACTCAGGATAACGATTTTACATGATGTGATTTTCTTGAAGTGCATTTCGAGGATTTTTTTTTATTACGATAAGTAAACGTACTATAGAAATCTCGTACCGATTGACATCATACATACTTATGAAGCTCGATATTGCATACACTGTAGTTGTAAATAGTAACAGAATTTTTGCCGATTTGAAACTGAGTTGGAATTTTGAGAAGTAAATGAGACATCAGCATCATCAAAGAAGCTCTAAAATCCAGATAGATGGAATTTCCAACTACTCGTGACTTGTCCTCCGAATTTTCAACTATAGGGAATTTTAGCCTAAATGGGGGGGGGGGGGGGGGTGACACCCGCCACCCCACCCCCTGTCGTCACGTCCCTGAGTGTTACTTTATTAAGAGGGAATAAATAATAAGTAAAATTCTACAGGCATTTAAAGACAGTTTCAGATTCTATGACAAGAATAAAATGACAAGAATCAAATAAACATTTTGCGCGAATCGGAAAATCTCTTTTGAGAGTCTTGCATGGATATTCGGTCCTGGTAGAAGAGCTCACCCCATTCTGGCCTTGGTCAACATCTACCGCCAAATAAGCAATAAGCTTATTTAGAGATGATAAGTCTCCTCCCCGCGACTCACCGCAACGCAATGTGTTTAACTAATTCATTGGACAATACCCGACATTTTTCGAAAAAGGTAAAAGGAAGGAAGGACATCTCAAATAATGAAAGAAGACCACACCTGAGCCCACTAAACTGAAGAATGAGATATCTCCATTCATGTCAGGTTCCAGCTTGACGCTACTGCATTAGCGCAGATAGCTTTTTCTGGTAAAGGAGCACTTTTTTACATTTTTCGATGAACGGAAGCAATACAAAGCAGAGGAAGTTATTATAAGACGACGTAACCCCACAATGAATGGAAGGAATTCAAAATGTGTTGCTAAAATGAATAATGTCGTAGAGAATGGCTCCCCACAAACATTTTTCTGTCTTCAAATTACATGAATGGACTATTAGCTAAGGAACACAAATTGGACGGAACCTAAAATCTTCCGATAATACTTTTGGTGGGGCGCGTATTTCTACTCATCCTCCCCTGCGTTACAGGGTTATATTTTGTTCATCGTCCTTCATTCATTCATTGATAAAGAGTATGACAGCCTATCCAATCAAAGATTGGACATGGGAAAATTGTGTATTTTTGTAAAAGACACGCATGCCGTTGACACCACATATACTTGATTTCATGTAGTTTTGTCGGTGTTGGACCACTGATCGCAACTGCATTGTTGAAACGCCCAATGGCCATAAATAGAAACGTGTCCCACCTGTCGCCATTGGGATAAGAGATAAGCAATTCTTCTATAACCAGATAATGCTCAACAAAAAAACATTTTCTCGATATTTTTCAAACTTCAGACATCTCACAATCATAATTGTGTTTTCACGTTTTTGCCTTACACGAAAAACAGACGACATTTGCAAATAAGATTCTTGGAGACCTATTGTTTTCATTTTCTGCGTCAAAAACATAGGTTATAACCCCTCATTGGAACGAGCTCAGCGAGCCCGTTCCAATGAGAGGTCATAAAAATATTTTTGAGACAAAAATGAGAAAATAATGAAAATTGAATGGTGATTTTTGTGAAAAGCGATTGCTAGTGTTGGCCGTTACGTTGGGTAAAGGGTTAAACAATAAGATAACATAAGATGAGATAAGACAAGGAGATAAGATAAGATAATAAGATAAGATAAGAAGATAAGATAAGGAGATAAGATAAGGTAAGATGAGATAAGATAAGGAGATAAGATACTGAGATGAGATAAGATACTGAGATAAGATAAGATACGGAGATAAGATAAGAATATAATAAGAATAAGATAAGAAGATACGATAAGAAGACAAGATAGGAGATAAGATAAGGTAAGATGAGGTAAGATAAGATAAGAGAATAAGAAAATAAGATAAGATAAGACGATAAGATAAGATAAGATAATTTTCATTGCACAGCCATGAAAAACTTGGTATGGCACAAGGAAAAACTGGGCATGGCACAAGATATATACGTATATATGCACGAATCAATTGATGTACCTGGTTTAAATGTTGCTTTCTCTGGGCGAACATTCAATAAGAAAAAGTACAAGGATAGTTCATGGATAGCCAAGAATCGATGAAGACCGTCATGCTTATTTCGATCACGAAAAAGACAATTTCATAAGGGAGATAACCGAGTAGTTTTTCTTTTGAACTAAAGATAAACGTTGGCCATAGTTGGCTTGCGGTTTTCAAGGACTTTAACGTATGAAACCACAACAAATTGTGAGATAGATGAATTCAATTCATAAATAATAATACAGATGATGTGTCATGTCTGTTAGTGTATACAGGGTGGATGTGTCATGTCTGTTAGTGTATACATGTGATGTGTCATGTCTGTTAGTGTATACAGGGTGGATGTGTCTTGTCTGTTAGTGTATACAGGGAGGCTGTGTCATGTCTGTTAGTGTATACAGGTGATGTGCCATGTCTGTGAGTGTATACGGGGTGGATGTGTCATGTCTGTTAGTGCATACAGGTGATGCATCATGGTGATGTGTCATGTCTGTTAGTGTATACAGGGTGGATGTGTCTTGTCTGTTAGTGTATACAGGGAGGCTGTGTCATGTCTGTTAGTGTATACAGGTGATGTGCCATGTCTGTTAGTGTATACAGGTGATGTGTCATGTCTGTTAGTGTATACAGGTGATGTGTCATGTCTGTTAGTGTATACAGGTGATGTGCCATGTCTGTTAGTGTATACAGGGTGGATGTGTCATGTCTGTTAGTGTATACGGGTGATGTGTCATGTCTGTTAGTATATAAGGTGATGTGTCATGTCTGTTAGTGTATACAGGGTGGATGTGTCTTGTCTGTTAGTGTATACAGGGAGGCTGTGTCATGCCTGTTAGTGTATACAGGTGATGTGCCATGTCTGTGAGTGTATACGGGGTGGATGTGTCATGTCTGTTAGTGCATACAGGTGATGCATCATGGTGATGTGTCATGTCTGTTAGTGTATACAGGGTGGATGTGTCTTGTCTGTTAGTGTATACAGGGAGGCTGTGTCATGTCTGTTAGTGTATACAGGTGATGTGCCATGTTTGTTAGTGTATACAGGTGATGTGTCATGTCTGTTAGTGTATACAGGTGATGTGTGATGTCTGTTAGTGTATACAGGTGATGTGCCATGTCTGTTAGTGTATACAGGGTGGATGTGTCATGTCTGTTAGTGTATTACGGGTGATGTGTCATGTCTGTTAGTGTATACAGGTGATGCATCATGTCTGTTAGTGTATACAGGGTGGATGTGTCATGTCTGTTAGTGTATACAGGGTGGATGTGTCATGTCAGTGTATACAGGTGATGTGTCATGTCTGTTAGTGTATACAGGGGTGGATGAGAGATATGGGATCAACCTCTGATAGTGTATACAGGGTGGATGAGAGATATGGGATCAACCCTCGGTGCTTTCTCGATTTTTAGTTATTGTGATAAATTGTCGGTAACTTGGTCTGGGGTTTGCACCTCGGAGCTTATGTTCAAATGAGACGCGAAGCTATCATCAATTCATCACAATAACAAATATGTTCAATAAGACCCTACTCATAGCCCAAAACCTTCTTCGTGAAAATGAACAACACAACTTGCATGAACAAGGCAATTTTCACGATAACAAATTCAGTAAATAAACCTCTCGTGTACCCCACGACGTCACGGACAACAAAAAAATCAATAACTTAGATAAAGGAAGTAAAGGTTGAGGTTATTCCATCTCAGTTCAAATCATCAACTTATAAATGGGTTGTTATTATACATTCATAGAATTGTGAACTTATAAATGGGTTGTTATTATACATTCATAGAATGATGAACTTATAAATGGGTTGTTAGTATACATTCATATAATGATGAACTTATAAATGGGTTGTTAGTATACATTCATAGAATGATGAACTTATAAGTGGGTTGTTGGTATACATTCATACAATGAGAAATGATGAACTTATAAGTGGGTTGTTAGTATAACATTCATACAATGATGAACTTATAAGTGGGTTGTTAGTATACATTCATACAATGATGAACTTATAAGTGGGTTGTTAGTATACATTCATAGAATGATGAACTTATAAATGGGTTGTTAGTATACATTCATACAATGATTATACTTATAAATGGGTTGTTATTATACATTCATACAATGATGAACTTATAAATGGGTTGTTAGTATACATTCATACAATGATCACTGTCCTCGAAAAATACCAGTTATAGGCAGTATGAACTTTGAATCTCCTCCCGTTTTTATCATCTTTTCAAATATTTCAAGTGGTGATGTCAGGCGGTAACCTATACCGCTAGCGCCGTAAACATAGAGCAAACTAAGCGGGCTCTCGTCCAATCAGAGAGCAAGGATTTTAGTCTTATTGAAACATAATTTACTATTATATGATAAATATAAAACTTTAATTAACCAGAATCCTCGAGAACATTCAAGATATTATATAATCATACACTTTGTTCAATGTTCACGTTGACCCGAAATGTATTGGTGCAAAGTCGAATTTTTTTTCGGTGTCAAAAGAAGTTTTTGATGCCAAAAGAAAGATTTTCGTGCCAAATGGAATCTGAATCTAAATGAGAACAAATTAATCATGTATCGTCCTTTGAGTGTGCTAAAGCATTGCAGATGGCACCTTGTTGCACTAAAAGTACGATATTTTAACTTAGTATTACCTGGCATTTAAGTGTTTTAGTTGCAAACAGGGATGTGGCGACGGGGTGGGGGTGTCTCACCCCCCCCCCCCCCCCCCCGGCTAGGAGAATTTTTTTTCAATAGTTGGAAATTCCGAGGTCAAAAATCAAATAGTTGGAAATTCAGTAAATCAGCATTGTTCATGAAAAATATTAAAATTCCAACTAATGATGAGACGTTTTGATCTTGAAACTTGAGTTTCAAATTTCCTACTCTAAAATTGACATGGCCTCAAAATTTCGACTCGGACATCAATAACCCTTTACCCAACGCTGACGATTTCAAAATTCATTATTTTAAATATCATTGTTTTTAGTTTTTTAAAAAAATTTCAACAAAACCATTTCATGTGACCTTCTCAGGGGCGGATCCAGGATTTTATAAGGGGGGGTGCTATTGTTGGTCGGCGAACGCCGAAGGCGCGCAACGTGACGGCGCTCTGCGCCGTCCTTGCGAGCGCTGAAGGCGCGAAGCAATTAGCGGGGGGTCTGGGGGTGCTCCCCCAGAAAAAATTTTGAATTAGGAACCCATCAGATGCTATCTGAGACGTATCGTGGTCATATATTTGTCCTTTCTCTTAAACCTATTTTCTGCCGATTTGGCTTGAAATTTGGTAAAAACAATTATGGTACTGACACTGCCCAATGAAAAACAAAATAATCATTCGAAATTGTTACCTACCAAGAAGCAAATATAATCATCACCCCTGGATTTTGCCTCAAATTAACTGAAATGCGGGGATTGCCTGGAAGAAACATAATAATTTTCACTATGGACATACCTGTTGTACGCAGGGGCGACAGAAGTTCCAAGAAGTATGAGTGTGTGTAGGTGGGGTGAATGTGTGGATGGGTTGGTGCCACTGGGTGAGTGGCCGAGAAGGGGGGGGGGGGCGGTGACATTTCTTCTGGTCAACTTTGAGATGCATATACTATTTAAATGTTAAACACCCCCAAAGGCAGATTTAGACGGGGGCGCACATGGCGTGCGCGCCTCTAGTTTCTCAGAAATCAGTTCTGAGAAAATAGAGGGGCGCATGCCGCGTGTTTCCCCGTCTATTAATCAGACATAAAAAGTATATGTCGTTGAAAATTATTTTGTTAGAATTGACTGGAGCGTGCCAAAGGCAAAGGCACGCCCCAGTCGATTCTAATAAAATAATTGAAGTCAGTGCGTACTATAAATTAATAGTATGTGCACACTTGCATCACAACAGTTTGTGACCATATAAGTATAGAGGGCGACGTCCCCTCTATTTTAAAATCCTGGATCCGCTTCTGAAACACCCAAGTCCTGTCTCAGTTTGTGCGCTTCTACCCTACCACCCCGTGCTTATGTGAACGCACAAACTTGTACACTGTGTAAATACATTGTTCCATCAACTGATCTTAACTGGTAAGTAGCTTAATTATTTTATTCATGTTATCGAAGAAATAAGTCTGGATACTAGATGTCCTGTTGCTCTGTAACATTAAATTGTTTCAGTTTACTAGAGAATGCCTGTAGGCATTATCCAGCAAGTTCAACTGTTGCGACAATTTAATATTTATCAAAGTGCATTTAACATTGGTGAATCATTCACCAATGTTAAATGCTCTTTGTAAATGTTAAATATTTAATTGTCCCATTCAATCATCTGTCATAGTGTAAAACTATTGCTGAAGGCGAACGTCACCATAGCATCACTGATTCAGCTGAACAAAGATATAATTTTACGAACAG